>JACVBY030000374.1:322780-429872 GCA_017589505.3 Metroxylon sagu
CAATGAGAACTTCAACAAAACATTCACTATGCCTTTAGGCATGTTAAAATATTAAGCAGGTCGTATTAAATTTTTTTTTTTAAAAAAAAAAAGAATAAAGTTGATGAAAATAATCTTTATATGAGTGCACCACTATACTGCAGATGAACAAAATGATATTAAAAATTCATATGTACTAACTACAAATTTTGTCGAAAATGTTCTGCGAGTTGTAAAGCATTTATAGCAATGTTTACTTTTTCTTGGCCACTAAGCTGTATCATAAATTATACAGCTACAATAACAACATAATCAATCTGTTAATGGACTAAAAAATGGGAAAAAGAAATATCTGGGATAAAACATTAGAGTAAGATTGCCAAAAAAAAGGATCATTAATAGTTGATATAGCATTCAAATTCATACCCGTCGAACAGCAACTAAATATTTTATTTAAAGAAGGCTCCCATGACGAACTTCCCATTCTTGCCTGTGCTGAAGAGAAAATAAAAGAAATGATAAGAAGAGGATCTAGGTATCAGTGAAAAGGACAATCATTAAATATAAATATACACATTTGCAGTAAGATTTTCAATATGTTTCATGAACTAAAGAAGGATGCATGTACTTGAGAACGGCATTTCCCAAGAGCTTGAGCGCAAGTTTCACGAACAGGGGCAACAACCTGGTCGGAAACATAATCTCCAAAGCTACAAGGAAGAATGTCAGAAGAGACAAGGAAAAAAGTTATTGGATGTAGCCAAAGAAAATTAGCTCAGAAGGACCAGTCAAAACACAACTAATCAAGTGTACAAGAAAACATCAGAGAATTTAGCGACTATTTTATTAATACAGTACCATGGGTAATTTCTGCAGTAAATAAGATCCAGTTCTTGCTAATATACATACCGGTCTAAAGAAAGTACACACAGAGAAATCGAATGGCTTTATCTTGCAAAATCTCCCAGTTCTTCATCCATGAGTGCCTGGCTAACTTTACCACTTTCACAAACTTCGAACTTTCAGGATGATTTGCAAGAACATTAACATTCGAAATGGAGCTACTATCTTCCAAAGAAAGATCGCAGCGATGACATGTCCTCTGCTTTGACCTGAGGATTCAATCCATCTGAACATAAATCTGGCTCCACCTTAACAGGAGCAAAGTCAGAGTCTACCGTTCAAACACACACAAGTTGCATCCAGCAGGCCAACTTCCGTGTTCACATAAGCACCATCATTCATCTCCTCATTACTGGTTCTACTTTTTGGATAGAACTGATTCATCATAATCAGACTTGTGTTTCTTTAAATCAGGTTCATACTCATCAACAGCAAAATGTATATTCAGATCAATTTCTCTAGCTCTTTTTAGTGAATCTAAAAGGCCATTTATCATCAGAGTCAACCAAAGAGGACTTCAAGTTCAGATCGGGGGAAGTATACTCCAGCACAGGCCCCACTTGATAGGGTTAAAATTTCTCTCAAAGCCATTATAGTGCCCTTGGCGCACTTCCCAAACTGCCAATGCACATAACTCATGGTGCATGTGGTCACATGAAAACCAGAATAAACCAATAAATTTGGAAAAAAATAAGTAAAGGAGAAAAAAGAAAATTTACCAGGGTCGAACATACTCATGAACAAGTTGCTCCACAAATTGTTGAAAAGGCCATTTCCCATTTTCATCATGCTCGCTATTGTCTTCATCTACAAGAGAATCTGTCGACTCCTGCAGAGAAAAAAATGTCTAAGCAGTAGAGCATTTGATGATTTGAGGCGAGCACAAATACATACTCAAACATAGATGTATGTGTGTGCGTGCTTGCGTGCATGCGCATATAGATACATTCGTACATACCTTTACATTAAGGTTTTCATCAGATTACATGCTTTACTTTGAAGAGAAAAAAATGAAGCAGGCAAAGACATAAATCTTCTGATCTACAACGAGGGTGTCACTTGCAAATTTTTGCATATAACCATTTGATGTAACTAGCGGCAGCCAGGTTTCTCCAGCTCATGGACCTGGATAATTGAGAGAGACTTTACATTGAAGGACATGAAATGATAAGCTTCAACATTTACAACCCCCACCCCCTAAAAACCCAATGCTCTGTCCAATATTAAAATCATCACCAGCAAGACTCATTCCAACTATTTAAGTCATTTTCATGAATTTTAATTCACCAATTATGCCAATAAAAACCATCTCCGGTGTTCTCGCAAGCCTTTCCAAAGTCTTTTCTCACAACTTCCATCCATGTTATATTGGAGCTTCCTTTGACACAGATTTGACCAACTATCCTTATTCACATGCCAATGCTGCATCAAATGATGTTCAAGAACTCAGTTTTAGTTCTTATTTTATTAATTATTAATTTTAGTGTCAATTTATAATAGTAGATTATTTTTTGTAACATTAATTTGTGCTACTAGACTATTTGTTATAACATTTTTGTTTGCATTATATTTGTAGTCATTTATAATAATGTTAATGTTGGTATTGACATTAATATTAATGTTAATTGCAATATTATATTAACATTAAATAATATTAATTAAATAATATTTTAATAGTATAATATCATAACAAAATATTAATAGATTATTGCAACATTAATATAATATTACTAAACATGTATATTGCATCATATCCTAATATAAGGTGGACTAGAATCCACATCATTTGAAAGCAAATCAATCAATATAACCCAAGGTTCACATTATCGGAATCAATCAAGATGGCTTAAGGTTCGTTGTACTAGAAACCGATATCAGATTGACATGAAGCATACCGCACCGAATTGGTAACATAACAGTCAAATGGACCAAAAAGTCCCAACCTATGAACCACCCCAAATCAGGCTAAACCAGGTGATTCGGTTCAATTCAAGGCAGTTCGATTCGATACACCGGCATGGGGTTGGCACGGACAATTCGCACACCACATCAAACTGAGAGACCGAACCGGAGGCAACCGAACCGGAGGCAACCGTACCAAACTGAGAAGCCGAACCAAAGCCAACTGTACTGAACTAAGAAGCCAAGTTGTCCCAGTTTTGGACCAATTCAGTTTGGTTCACCCCAAACCATCCCTAATCAGATGGTTCGACTAACACTAATATGACTAGGCAATGGGGTCTGACAGCAATAATTCAAGCCATTAGATGTATCCACTGCTCCTAAACTACTTACATATTGAAAATTATGCAATTTAAAGGCCCCTAGCCTATGCATTGAGAGGTCAAACATTGTCAGTTTAGAATAAATACAGTACAATACATATTTTTGACCACTCAATACATAAGCTAAAGGGTTTCAAAACACATAAATATTGGCCTCAAGCAATTTAAAGGCAGTGGATCAAAAATGATGGCTTGAATAATTGTTAGATCCCTATCATCCGATCAAATCTGACCTGAGTCCGACTTCAACTCTAGTCAACCTCATCATAATATATTATATTCTATATTGCAATATTATTTTATTCAATTATATTGTAGCAATCATAATATTACTATTATTAACAATTATTTTTAGTATTATTTTTAGATTATATTTATGCATTATGTTAAATATATATTCTTTATATTTTCAGTATTGTATTTATTGTTAATAATAACATTAATATTAACATTGACTAGTATTATATCATAATGATATTTTTATAAGCATTCATTACATTAGAATTAATAATTTGACTATATCAATATTACTTGCTAATAAAATAAAATTATCAAATAATACAGCATATTATATTATTATAACTCTATAAACTACACAATAATAAACATATGTTACATTATATTTATATGTTATATTATTTAGACAATAATTATCATAACATTATATAATATTATAATATTGGGAATATCAATATTAAATTATGCTTAATCTTAAAATATTAATAATATTATTATATAACCTTATTAATATAAATATTAATCTAAATATTAGTATTATTATTAATAATATACATATAAATGTTGATATTAATATCAATATCATATTAGCAATATTAGTACTACCAATATCATATTGCTCATAATATCACAATATTAAAGATTTTACTATTAAACAATATTTCTATATTAATAGAAATAACGGCATTGATATTGATATTTCAATAATTATACAATTATACCGTAATAGCTATTATGGTATATTGTTTATGTATTACATTATTTATAAAAACAATTTCATAATGTTATATAATATCAACATAACAATATATTATGAATAGCATTAATATTATATAACAAAGTAATATATTATTTGTAATATTAATAACATAAATATTATAGTAACATAAAATTACAATGTTAATAATATTATTCTTAAATAGCATTAATATATTAATATTTATATTAATAGCTTAATAGTTATGCATTATGTTATATGTTATCATGTTGCTTACCTTATAGGTTGCTTGAACTACAGGAATCGAAATCAATTAATGATTCCCAGGAATAGATTTCCGTGAATCCAAAAACCTCTCTTAATTTCCATTCTTGACAAGCGTGGCGAACCGATGGACTAGGCAAATGTTTCGAGGAGAAGGATGGTGAAGAAGAGGCATAGAGAAAAAGGTGTCCCATTGCATAAGACTCATACAACAAGGTATAGAGAGGCATATCAGATGTGCACATCCCTACCTTTGCATGTGAAGAAACTATTTCCATATAAGAAAAGACAAAAGCAAATTTATAAAAATAATCTGGGGACACATGTAGACTTCTGCTCCTAGCCTCTAACTACATGTCAGTTGTACTAAAAATAAGAAAACAAGAGAAATTGATCGCCTAAAATTCCACTAACATGCTCCAACAAGAACTGAATTATTCCTTTTTCAGCAAATTATATTAAGATACTACCACAGCAAAACCCAACATAAAAGTATTCAAGCATAATGGTAAAAGGCATCTTTAAGATTTCTGTTATAAAACAAACAGAAGTCCCTCTAACAACCCAATTCATTTAATCACCAGTGCACCACCATGCAAGTCAGGTTTTACCGCTGCACTGCTCGCAGCTTTGTTACATTATATTTAAATCAATTTATTTAACCCTAAGCCTGATTTGAGTTCTGCACACAGCTCACAATCTGCCTAAAATTACAGTTATTTAAATTAATTTGATAAACAGTAATTCTGACTGAAGTTGAAAATCAAACCTAGCAGTAAACCCAAGTAGGACATGCATGCATATATGTGTCTCCATGTGCGTTACAATCAAGATGGTATGTGCCCGTCTGTTAACAGGAAAATGATAGACGCACAAAATTGAGAACATATGTGACAACATTTTGTAGGTCCCAGAAACTGTCACCGACTCCACTTTTGTATCAGCTAACTATGGTGACAAGCTTTAAATATTTCATTTTTGTAGAGTATAAGTAGAAAGAAAACATTTCATTTCTTTTGCAATAAAACATTTACTGATGTGACTTTTCTTCAACTAGGTTTAAGAATAAAATGGCACTCTGCAGACTTCTAACTAAAATGAGGCACGGCACAATTGACACGTCCATGAAACTCATCAAGACATTCATTCCAAATTAACTGTAGAGGTAGTTCTCCATATCTTTTAGCTGTCACGACAGAATGACAAATTTAAAAAGTTATGGAAGAATGATGCATAAATTTCAGAATCAGAAATCACAGTAATAGGATATCCACAAGCGAATAGAGACAACAGCCAGAAAGTAATTTTTAGTCATACCTTAGGGGCACCTAGCGGGTCCAAACCTGCTCCTCTAGGCATCACTGAATTTTGAGAATATGGTACCTCAACCTCATCATCCTCAGATAAGCACTTTGCATGATCTTTTGCATTTACTTTGGCTTTTCTTTTTAGTAGATTCAGTTCCCTAGCGCTTAACATTTTAGGCCGAAAGCTAGGAACCATTGTAGCCACTAGCTGCTGGATATTTTGTCCAGATTGGGATGCATGATATCCATTATATGGTCCATTCCCGCTCAGATAACTTTTTTGTGCCAGAAGATCTTCATCTTTAATCACATCACTTACATCCATAAACTGCTCACAAACATCTAATCCTGCAGTTGAATATATAATCAAATGGAGTATAAAAATGCATGCATTAGCATAAAGCATAACCATGAAATACAATAGACCAATAGAGAGATGCAGGACCCGATGGATACAATGAATAAATAAATACTGTCACAGAGAGCATAACAGCAACAATGTCATTTGGATTCAATCCATAATTAACATGCAGTCAACTATGGTTGCCTATAAATAAACATTTAACCAGCCACTTGGAGATTTTGTACAATAGTAATAATGTACAAAAAGTTCTTAAATAAGTGTATAATGCAAACAGAAGAAGAAACTCGCAATCAACAAGGGGTTAGGGCCTGTTTAGATTGGCTGTCGGGATGCCTTTTAAGTGGCTGTTTTCCAGCAGCTACGTAAGATAGCTGTTGTTCCAACTGGGGCCAACAGCTATCCCAAACAAGCCATAAAAGCAACTCATTGAATTTTTCCCCTCTTACCTATCATTAACTTCTTCAGCATGTAGAATTGTAAAAAAATGGGAGCCCAAAAATAGAACTGACTTACATCAGATCTTAGTACCCGGAATATTCTGCCTACGGTAATGCATCTGTTTCCTTGTTTTACCCAGGTTAAAGAACAGAATATGGTGCGCTTCAAAAAATAAGTAAATTACAGGCTTTAGCATAAGCCTATAAACCTCAAGTAAATATCTGGAAGGATGAGAAACCATATGTGTATTTGCAGCTTAGGTTACTACATACAGTGATAAACAATAAAGTGCAGAAAGAATTGGATTACAGGAAACTTGTCACAAGGTCATTTATAAAAAATAACTACAATGCATTGCACAAAAAACCAGCATTATACCAGTAAATGAGCACAGACATGAAGGAAACAACAAAGTAATTGAGCTAACCCAAACGACGACGAAGGTTTTGCTTCTGACGTGCTAACCGCTCTGCTGGATTCTTGCTACTATCACTTGCAACATCATACTCCTAAAAATAATAAGCGATCGATTAATCACATTATCAACAGTATAACAACATGAAGTTATGAGACTAAAAGTTGTAAGTTACTAGATTAATGATATTAAAAGTGGCAATATGCAATAAAAAGAAAGAAAGTAGAAAGACCACAGAGCAAATTAAAAATATTAGCATACCGTAACAAACAAACAACAACAAAGCCTTAATCGCAAAGTAATTGAGGCCGGCTAAAAATATTAGCATTCAGAAGTGATGTAAAATCACCTACAGGTCAAATAAAATTATAAAGTAACAGACCTCCAACAATTTCAGTAAACAAGCAAATGCCCACAGTCTGTTTTAAAAATTTACATGATGAAACATGATATTTTGACTGCAAAAGATGTAACCCTTGATTGAATAAGTCTAGGGCTCAGGAGGACCCACAAAGTCTTTGAATAACAAGACCCTCAAGTCGACACCATATAAATGCGATAATAGTGTCATTTGTAAGATATTTGTAGAATAGGAATCAGAACAAAAGTTTGCTGAAAATTCTGCTGTTTTAGATTTTCTTTGGACCAAAGAAGAGGGGAAGGCAGGATTGACTTAAGGCAAAGAGGTACGATCCGTTTACAAGGAAATACAGGGAAAAAAAAAATAGAAACTTTGAGGGCAAAAATTAAAAACAAAAACAATCCAAGAAGCATGCAATGTAATGCTTAATTCCAAGCTTGGAACTTCAGCAATTTAATGGTCCCTTCCCAAACCAACAACAACAAACAAACAAACCAAAAAAAAAAAAAAAAATCCCTTTCCCACTGTCATCCAATAATATAGGATGACATTAATATTAATGTAACATCACAAAATCATAATTTTCTACATATATACATATACATAGTGCCTAAGGGACAGCCTTGGCACAACAGTAAGGTACAAAACAGGGAAACAGCCTTTCCATATGCAAGGATAATGCTACGTACATCTGACCCACCCCAAACCCAGCCCTGCAATTGTGAGAGCCCCATGCATTGGGCTGCACCACATGCATGTGTGTCTCCATGCGTAGATATATAGGATGCCCATCTAGGCTACTATGACTTAATTATCTATGTTGACAAGGGTAGAGAATGGGGACCCTGAATCACCTGCTTTATAGCTGTGCGTGACAAGAATGGACAACTACAACAGACTCCAGTGAATATGCAGATGACAGTTTGAAAAAAAAGATGAAATGAAAGTACCTACGAAGCATTTGAACAAAAGGTTGAAAATACAAAACAAGTCATATAAAGTTGATTTAAAGGTGACTTATTAAGAAGATCAAACCTGCTCAACACTCGAATATGCTCAAATAATAAGCATCAGATAACTTGAAGTCATGGATGGGATTTAAGACAGCATAGGTAGTGACACTCTGTTATAAAGCCAGAAAGCGCTTACAACACAGAAACAATATGTTTTTAAAATCGGATGCAGCACACCACATAGACCACTTCTGCCATTCAGTCACATAAATCAAAATACATATTTAAGATAAAACAAGAGTGGAAAACAAAACATCAAGATAAGACAGGGTACTTATCTATGGAGATTATTGTATAATTAAATTCTATGCTAGAGCAAATGCGTAACCACTGTACTCCTACAGCAGCACAATTTCAGGCAGGCCCAACCATGGCTAGCTTAACTCAAGCCAAAAGCAAGGCTGGATGCTGGCCAGGTCAATGCATCAGTAAGACGGAAATGCTTTGGGCCTAAAATTCCAGCCCAACCTGAAGAAGAGTGGAGCTCAAGGCAGAACTTTATGAGCCCAATGGTATAGCCCCCTCAAAACATCCAACATATACCATAAGCATTACATATGCAATCCATAGCTACAAAAACTATATAAGAAGACCATTTGCAATTTAATTTGAGATCCAGATTTTTTGTTTGTGTTGGGGTTTGGGGGGGTTGTTGCGAACAATGCATAAGCAAAAAGGAGTGATTTGATACATACAAAAAGAAAGAGAGATAAAGGTAGATCAAAAATCTCAAAGGAGGAAGTAGAAAGGATGGACTTAATACCTCTCTATCTTACAAAAAGTATAGAACTAAACCGAGTAGAATGAAAGAAAAGAACTTATGCAACCAATCCCAGCTAGTTTGAGAGTAAGAGCTTCAGCATAAAAAGAATGACATAAAGAATAAAAATAGAGACAAAAACCAAATTTCTTAAGAAAGCAACAATTTGCACAAGCTTCTTATTGACTAGCATGCTCTTAACTCGTGCAATTCAGGCCAAGCTTGAGCTGAACGGTGCGGCACTGGATATGGATTGATCTAATAAGCTCAAGCCATTGTTTTTTAGTGTTGAGGTCCAAGCCAGAGATTATTTTTGGCCCAGTTCAGTCTCTTGATTTGCACCAAGAATTGCACCAAATGTTTTTATATGTATCTCCTATCAATTTTCTTCCATTCTTCTGCTCACAAGCCATTGCCAAAAACAGGCTCATATTCATGATATGCTACAATATGTCTCATGTTGATCATATGTAACAATAAATCATTATCCTTAACCCATTTATTGTTCAGTTATCAACCTTTTTAGATGCTTTGATGCAAGATCATCTCATATTTGATTCCCAAAGTTATAGCAGCATGATCGAACTTCAGATTTCCTGCATTTATCTTCTAAATACAAATTTCTACAGCCAGAATTTGCTTTTAAACAATGATTTAATGGACAAGATTTTTTATAAAAAAAAAAAAAGATCTAATGATGCTTGAATGAAGTTAATGTCTAGTCAGAAGGAATTGACACGATCTCACCATCAATTAAAGAGTATCAGCATCTCAACAACAAACATTAAGATGATTTTATTCAGCCAGCAAGAAACCAACATTTTTTTATAAATCTTCCAAGAAATCCAATTAATATAATAAAATGCTATCTCCCTAAACTCAATTAATTCCTGCAATCACCGAAACAAAATTTTCATCAACAAAAGATGTTAAAAACTCGAAATAAAAGTGTAAACTTTAAATCCCATGGAACCGTGCATAAAGAGACACCTAAACTACTATAGAATAAAATCCTCATGATTTCTATATATTTACTACATAACTAATTGACAATTAGTTACCTATAAAAGACTAATACCTAACAAAGATAAGCTACATCAGACAATCCAGAATTGGTTTAAAAAAAAAAAAGCACGTAGACTTCTTTGCATTAATCATTCAATATAGGAAACTCGAAATGCTCTACCACTAATGGAACCATACTTTGTTTCCCAACATCAATTTTGACTCTCCACTGGATGATCCTTCAGCGTTAGACCCTTCAACTATAATTATGATCACACCTTTTGTCCAAAACAGAAGATAGATCTGTTCAATACTTCCAAGACAGATGTTACCTCTGAACACTGTGATCAGGAAATCCCCATTGATTGACTTTCCATTTGGCAAAATGGAATCTATAATCAAGAACATTCTTTGCTTTTTCCCTACTCCCAACTGCTGGATGAGCCTCTTTAGACGTAGCCATGAAGAGCATGCTGCATCATAATTTACATATAATGGCCGTGTTCTTAATCATGTCTATAGGAGACTTTTAAATTTATTCACAACTTACATCATGATTACTTTCAACTCAGTCCTTTACTTTCAACTTTCCTAAGAAGCCTATCCACCTAATAGTATCAATGCCTAATCGTTATTTTGCATGACCAAAATATTTACATTAACATTTCCATTACTACTAGCCCCTGTTCAACCGACTGCATGGCTTTGAGTAAAACACTTCTTCCAAATTCTCTCCTTCCTATTCTACCATTCACCCTCTTCAATATTTCCCAACAATCAACAAACAATAAACAAAACAAAGAATATAATCTCATTATGCATCAAACTAAAATCTTCTCATTGACGTAATAGTGCAATATGTAAGGTGCATAAAATATCCCAAATCATAGCAATGTTACTTGAAGGCAAAACAGTCAGATTGCTTACAAAGATGCATACAATAACAATAATAACAACAAAGTTTTAATCCCAAACTAGTTAAGGTTGACAACATGAATCCTTTTTTCCATTTCACTCTGTTTAGGACCATACTTTCTTAAGATATAAAGATGTCAAATCTTTCTTTATTATGTCCTTCCATGTAATTTTCTGTCTACCTCTATCTCTTTTTTCTTTTATGTGTATCAAATCATTCCTTCACACCTGCACATCCCTAGGCCTACCTTGTAAATGCCTAAATTATCTAAGTTATCTTCTTAATTCGACCTCTATTAGTGTTAACTCCACTTTTTTATAAATGACTTCATTTCTTATACTTTTTTGTATTATTATGTATCCATCAACATTCATTTCATTGCCAATCTTATAGTTATCTTATAAAAATTTCCTTTCAACTTGGCAGATATCCTACAATCACATAATATTCAAGTTGCACTTCTCTATTTTATCCGTACTCATCCTCTGCAATCTGCCTGTTTCTTAACGAATAATCGATCCCAAATATCAAAAATAATCACTTTTAAAAACTTTATGATCTACAATTTTTACTTGACCTTTATCTCTATTTATAATTTTATTAAAAACTTTTAAAAATTTCATGATCTTCAATTTTTAAACTACCTACATATCCATTTTAAATTTTACTAAAATTTCATACCATGCATTCTATCTTTGTCTTACTTAACTTAAGACCTTTAGATTTACTATATTTCTACATAATTATATTTTACGATTAACCCCAACCTTGGTTTTATCCATTAATGCGATATCATATACAAATAGCATGCACCATATACACCATGAAATATCCAAAGTATGCCCAGTAGGTTCGTCCATAACTAGCACAAAAAGGTAAGGACTAAAAGCTAATCTCTTATGCTCACTAATATCACTACCAACAGTTCTTGCACCAATAACCGTTCTATCGTATATGTCCTTGATTATATTAATACATTTAATAGATATTATTCCTTTTCTAATGCCTCTCACAAAACTTTTATAGGACTCTATTATATACTCTCTAAATCAATAAAAACCTTATAAAATCTTATCTTTTTTCGCTACACTTCTTCATTAACTTTCTAAGAAGAAAAATAACTTCTATAGTCTACTATCTTACACAAAACCAAATTAATTTTATGATATTTTTTGTCACATCTCAGCCTATACTTATTATCCTCTTCTAAAGTTATCATAGTATGACTCATACCATAATAGCTAGAATAATTTTGAATATCATAATTACTTTTCTAAATTGGTATTATAGTGTCCTTTCTCCATTCATAAGGTATCTTCTTGATATCTAAGATTTTATCAAGCAATCTATCAACTAAGTTACTTCTACATCACCTAAATACTTTTCAACTTTAAATGAAATTTTGTTAGGTCTCACTACCTCTCCTATTTTGATCTTATTCAGGACTTCTTTTACCTCAAATAGCCTAAGTATATGATTATACTTAATATTTATATCCTTAATTTTATATATATATATATCTTTTCTCCATCCTTAATTCCTAACTTGCAATATAACTCTTCATATACATTAAATCTAGCCTCCCATTCTACCTTTTTAACTTCCTTCTGGATTCTGACCCTTCTACATTTCTCTATTCCTATATCTAGGTAATTTTCTATAACACTCACTTTTAGCCTTAATCACTCACTAAACTTTCTCATTTCAATATCAAGTTTCCTTACTATATAATCCTTTTTTTCTTTTAATTCTTCGAGCACCTCAATAGTTACTTTTCTAATACTATTAGCCATCACTTCCTACATGATTACTTCCCATATAGTTCTAATTTTTTCATTTAGACTCTATTTCGTTCATTAATCCTTCTATCATTAAAGTTATTTATTTCTCTCCTTTCAAATCCTATCACCTAATCCTCAGAATCCTACATTCTTTACTCCTATCTACTTCTTTTGCTTTTTTCCATATCCACTTGGTCTCTTACAGATAAACTACGTTAATTCTCTTTCTACTCACTGAATTTATCAGTTTCATTAATTTTATTGTCAAATATTCTATATTCCAAGTTGCTAAATGTATTCTACTTTCCTAAACTAACTTTTTGTACCCATCTTTGTCCATAAAAGGTTGGCCCCTTCTCTTTAGATTCGATCACAGCATCATAAAACATGGGTGGCTTGGCATCCCACATGTTAGTTTATTTTTATTTCTTCTCTTTATTCTTCTTTTTAATCATTATCTAGGGTCAAACCAGGAACATCCTAGTATTGTCCCACCCAAACCTACCTTGGATTACCCAAACAAGATGATTTCTCCTTCTAGCAGGGGCCAACCCTCTGCTCCCTCCAGCAATAAACTTTACGGAGAGTAACTTTTTGTTTTTTGTAGTTGTGATCTATGATAAAAGTGGGATGAGAACCTAGTATGTATAAACTCCTATATGAAATCCCCACCCATATTTGGAATCAAATTGTGTGCAATGCTTTAATTTCTATGTGGGCACCAAAGCTTATAGACCTCAATGAAACCATCTTTCCGATAAATATAGTCTAATTTGCTACACCCGACAGCTCAAACTTATACCATGTTTCACAAATCTAAACAAAATTGCTAGATCATGTAAAGCCTAACATCTCCCACTTGACCTTGCATCTATCTTAAATATAATTCAAAAATCAACAACAAATCAACAAAATCGACGCAATAAACAATTCGTGTGCATGAATTTACCTTACTTTGCGTTACTTCATTGGTTTAAAATAATTCATCTATCCTCCAAAATTTACCTTGCACCCATATTGACCAAATCTAGGTCAATTTAACTCAATTCTGAAAAATAAGGTTGAAGCAAAGAGCCAAGACCCTTGTCAAGTACCTTTATAACGTGTCGATAGCATCTATTTGGTTTATCAATTCTTCATAGGTACTCATGCTATGCTTGAATATTGAAGCATCAGACTCTAACAAAACACTAGAAGACTGATAGACAATTAAAGCAATGCAATGATAATCACTATAACAGGGTTCACATTTTTCTCCTCAAAACTCAGAATCTAACCATCAAAATGGATGTTTAATTAGCCAAGCCATGGAAGATGAGGAAACTTTCAAGCTAAACATATTTTTCCACTAAATAATATAAATAGTCCATTTTCTGAAATCCAATTTTAGCAAATAAACCCCATTCAGCTTTCTAGGCATCATATTGATGCTAATCATGATAATTACATTATCAAACCACAATCATAACCATCCAGCCTTTTACAACCATTTAGAGTCAGCTTAATGCATCTTCACCATGTATTCCTATTCAAGACTGCCTCTAATGTTATTCAAATTACATAACAATACCACCATAATTTCACATTGCCATTTAACCGGTTATTCATCAGCAATTCTGGAATTTCTCAATTATACATGTCTTGCAATGGGAATCAGGTTTGGGTGAGCAATGAATCTACTCATGCATGTCTTGCAAGAGGGCCTTACTCTCAGCAGTTCTGGAATTTGTATGGCAATTTTGCATCCTCAAAATGTGTTTACACTTCTCATACCAACAATCATCCTATCAATATCACATTAACTGAACGCAAAGGTTTAAAATACCAATACCAAGCTCTGTACCTATCTTGTCCTGGGTCAGGATAATACTAGGATGCTATCACCCAATTCTTGGTCCAATTTTGTGTCTTGGTAACCTATCAAGATGCTCTTTTTATATTTTATTTGTACAATTTTTTCCTAACTTTTTGTAGCTTAAATAAGTATTCAAGTGAATATTGATATCTTTTTGAGGAGGTTTCCACGGTCAATAAGGACAGATTGCTGGTGGTCTAACCAGTTTTGCCCTCCTTCCCCTCCTTTATCCTCTCCTGCTCTTTCTGTCTCTCCCTCTCTTCCCCTATCTCTTTCTCAGTATCTGCCAACACTAACCCACTAGGACAGGGAGAGTGTGCCCCCAACCCCCACTACTCTCCCTCTCTCTCTTTCATTTTGAAATCAAGGACAAGACTGAGCTGCACCTAATACCATCCGAACTGGACTTGGTACCAGTCAATCCCGACTAGTTTCAACCAAGACAAGCAAGATGTCCAAACCCATTAAAGAATTGGTGTCCTAGCGATGTCCGAGTCCCTACTTCCTGCCAACATTGTCATCCCATTTCAAAAGCACCTAAATCATTGCTCCAAACAATCATAATTGATGGAATCACCACCATCCAATATATGCTCCTTCATTGTAGTAAACCATGTGCACAGGACAAGTTCGGCATTAGTAAAATATACAAGAATGGTGCTCATTGTCCACATAAAGTACTGCTAATCCAACAAGCAGAGACATTGTATCTTAAATTATGAAAAAGTAATCAGGTTTCCTACGCAACATTGTTCTAAGGTATGTATTTCATTATGCAAATAAGCAAACAATAATTGAAAAATATTGTGAACCATCAACTCAATGAAAGTACACTGGTGCCTGAATGCAGTATTTATACAAAAATAATGGATGCTGAGATGCTTTTCAGGTCAAGCTTGACTCCTCCATAGAGTTCGGTATGCTTATCATATTTAGTTTCATGGTTTCCAAACAATAAGATGCCCAAATTACATGTCAGGTCAACTGAATAAATTAGAAAAAATATTGACTTAAGTATATTTAAAAATGATGACAGAGGACAGAAGATGGTAAAGAGCCATTACCTGTCCCCCTGATGCTAATAATGGAGAACCAAATTCCAGTACCTTGTTAATGTCAAAACTGCAAAGAGTGAAAAAAAATAAATGAACCTCCTAATATTTATTATTGCAGCAATATCAATTTCCACAAGTTTGGAAATCCACAGCTAGAACAGAAATTCATGAAATACACATCGAACCAAAAACAACATAGATAATTACAAAAATATGTTCTCAGATCAAATTCGATTTTCATATAGAACCTTCTAAAAGAGAGGCCTGTGACATCATTAGGCTGAAAATTTGACCAAGACATTCCTATGTCATTAGAAACATCAGAAAATCCAGCCTTCAGCATCTCTGCTTCAACAAATGCAAAAAGCTCCTTTAACGATGTGTGTTTGACATTTTCAGCTATTGCACCTACAGCTTGAGCAGCAGCAACCCTTGTATCCCAGTTCCTACTGCGAAGATATTGAGAAACCTACAATCACAAAGCAATATCAACACCAAATATCCATACAAGAATATCAATAACTTTTTGTGATTATTGTTAACAAACAAGGTTATTACAATGGTGCCACCAACCAGTGAAATCAACCATTAAAAGCAAGGTTTAGATCTTGGCACTGGGCCCATCTCAGTATACACCTAAGACAATACTGTACTAGGAGAGGATGGTTCGGTCAGGATAGACTGAAGCAGCCAGTAACAACAAGAATAAAAACAAAAAAAAAGAAGTCCAAACTTTCCCAGTGCATCCCAACAGTTAATATGGATAAGGATGGTCAGGTCCCATGATCAATTTTATGTTGGAATGGCATGAGACCAATAGTACTGTATCATTCTAGTAGGACCTAAATCATTGTCTGAAAGAACATTGATTATAGAAAAATCTACAATAAGAAACCTAACAGGCAACAACCAATCATATACCTAGGAAACCAACCAGAGAATTACTACTAGCAAGTAAATGAGATAATAGTATTTTGTGGCTTACAAGGTGTTACATTGTGAAGAAATCTTATAAGTTTAGCATCTATAACAAACAAATGTAAAATTTGGGCAAGTAATGTAAAATTTGGGCAAGTTTTAAAATGAATTGTCTATCTATTAAGGTGATATGCATATAATTAAAAAGGATTTGTGCTCTATGAGCAGGAAGATACACCAAGGGTGAACATGTGATAACATATACAGATATATACAACACTCTCCGAGTCCATTCACCACAAAAAGTGAAAACACGTGTGAACATGGCAATGAAACAATACATGCCATAATGCACATGCAAATCTGTAAACCCCACACTGTCTCAAACACCTGCCTGCTTCTTTAAGAACATGGTTCATCATACTATGAGTTTTCGAGATTATGGGCATAATAAGAAAAGGTATATATTAGTTTTCAAACAAAATAAAGTGTCAAGAGATAGAAAAGCTGCAACCATTTGCCAAATTTCAAATCCAAATTACAAGACTGTAAAGCAAGGTACACAATCTTGGTACTTCGTATGATCGGTACACTATGATACACATCTTATGTCAAGACAGCTTCTGGGTACATTTTATAACAGTACCACTCGAAAAAAAAAAAGGTACAGGTCGGTGCCAAAATGGTACCATTCTGTACAAGATAATGCCAAGCAGCTCCACTCGGTTCAGAGTAGTACAAGTCGATATGGATAAGTTCCCATACCAAACTAGCAAACCAACCCAGTTCTGTGCTGGTTCAATACAATGCACCCCAAATAGGGCAGTTCGGGCTGGTTTTGCAATCTTCATTGTAAAGTACTCATGGCCCAAGGATGAAGAGAGCAGAAATTAGAAAGAGCACAAGCGCGAAGAGAGAGCTTCCACAAAGGTTAGCGAAAAAGCAAATTTCCCCCCATCCATCCCCCATCTTGGTCTAGAAGAGAGATAAAAAGAAAGGGAAAAGATAGTGAGACTAATGGTGCTCCGGATGCGGGCATTTCCACTATGGATATCTGTGAAGGTGCAAAGGTCGTGATAAAGTAGGTACGTCAGAGCTGAAATTGTGCCAGAAGCTAGAAGAACAACTGACTACTAAAGCAGCAAGTAACAAATGGCAACCTGATAAGAGCAACTGAAATTCCACTCCATTATATGATGGAATCCTCAAACAATTATGCAGACATGCAAGAAAATGTATGAGCTAAAGACAATGATGATGTATGTGTAGACAGACAAGCTATAGGGCAACATGTAATCCAGAATCAAGGTCAACTGAAAGTTCTGTGGTGCAAATAGCGAAGCAGGCAAACAAAGATACAGAATGCCATGCAAAGTAGTGTCAGATAATGCTAGGAGACAAACCACCAACAGATGTCAAAGTCATGACACATGACAAAATTAATAAAGCAATCATGATGCAAGTGGAGTTAAGTCAGCTAGATACCTTCTTCAAGAGGGAACTCAGGTCTTGAGGATGTGACTTTGCAATATCCCCAATTTGTCGTGCAGCAGCAAACCTGGTTGTTTGAGTTGAACCAGCTTAATTTTTGTCAAAGAAACTTTTTCAAAACCATTACAACAAAAAAAAAAAAAAAAAAGATCTGGACAGTAATACAATCACGGTATATCCATTTCACAACAACTCAGTCTAAAACAAAGTACAACTAGCATCTAAAACATAGGAGGATACTGTCCAGTAATGTGAGCAAGCGATGAAGACGAGATGAACTTTGAGCCATAAAGCCTGTAAAAAAGCAGGTTCTTTCATCCAAGAAGGTTTGTATGCAAGCACAGTGTCCCTTCCTTAAGCTCCAGAGGACTCAACTCAGTTCTTCATCACCTTCTACGCTACATGGAAATGCGTCCAAATAACTGCTCTTTGAGTGGAAATACGTTCTGCATTGTATCAACAAAAAAAATGCCAATGTCTATTTAACCAGTCATAGGATTATAAGCTTTCCAAAAGCACCCATGTATGCTATACAAACCATACATTTAAATATCATACATACATGGATATTTGTGTGTGTGTGTGCGTGCGCGCATACATACATATAAATGCGAATACCAACTGAAATATGCAGTATGTGTGTATGAATACATTTATGCAAACATATATTTATCTTCTCATGTATTATTTATAGCATACACACAAACATTGCACTAACATGCATAAGAACATAGTTTGGTAATGCATTAAGATATATAAATGCATAGGTTTACATACATACAAAAAAATGCATATACTTGTATATATAATAATAGTTCATGTATGCATACATTATAATGTATCATATATGAAAGCTATATAATATACATCTATAGAGACATTAACATATAGTGCATCATATATAAAAGGTATATCAATTTTATACACATAAATATGCACCAAAACATTAACATATATACACCTGCATATACAAACACTTCTGCAAATGCGCACACACATATACCTTAATCTATAATGAATTATATATAAAATGTATCTAAATAAGCATTTCTATACACATATATCCAACATTAAAACAACTCCTGTGTTCAGTAAACAAAACTGTATGCAGAAAGAAGAAAGAAAACAAGAGCCCCAAAGAACCACTGCAGATTTCATTATCATGAACAAATGCAAAGTGATTTTCAATTCTTAATGGTGTTTATGAACTTGTTTTGACTCATGGAAGACCAGGATTGTTAAAGGCGCCAGGTGCACTTAAGGCGCCAAGACCCCTATCACCTGATGTGCAAAGCGCAATGTCAATCGCTCATCTGAGTAAAATAAGGTGCAAGTTTTCAAAAAAAACACATATTTTTTATAAAAAAATCAAGACTTAAATCTTTAGAAATCATCACTTTCATCTAAAATAAGTTCTACATCATCGGATATGCATTGCGATCAACCAAAAGAGTTCATAATATATGTCTAAGTTCTAAAGTATCCAAAATAGAACTTGGACTGTCAGACACAAAATTATATACTTAATCAACTCAAGTTTTTAACAAGCAAAATCCTAATATCCTTTAAAGTCTAATATGGAAAACAAGAATCCATAAGAAAAGCAAATAAAGCAAGGAGCCATAAGCTGAGAAAACAAAACAAGGTTCACATCCGAACAACAAAACAGAAAACAAAAATCCTAGAAAAAAAACTCCAGAAAACCTATTATCAATTCTTGAAAACAATAACTTCAAATGAAATAGCCACTGGCCAGCAAAAAATTATAGAAAGAAAACGAAAAAATTTACAAATAAACCTGAAACAAGTTATCTCCTGCATTCAAAGCCCAAGAAAAAAAAATCTTTCAGCAGATCAAAGATTCTTAAAAAAAAAATCAAGATTTAAAGAGAAAATAATCAGCCACAGAGACCCTGTGCTCTGGACCTGGACTGATCTATGCTGTGGAACTGTGCACGGGGGGGAGACAGATGTAGTGGCCTAAGTGGATTTGCTCATCGGAGACGGTGAAGCCAAGGGATTTTGAACTCCGCCATGGAGAAAAGAAGGATGAGAGAGAACAGAGAAAGCATACCCGTGGCGCCGAGGACGGGGGACTGGATCTGGGTTCTTCGGAGGCGACGGCGGTGGGGACCTTGTGATCAAGCTTCGGGAGAGAGCGAGGGCGAGGTAAGATCGAGCTTCGGGAGAGAGCAAGGGAACCTCGTCTCCGACCGAGAGAGCGAAGTTTCGACCGGCTTTCGTCTCCGACCGAGAGAGCAAGGGCTTTCGTCTCCGACACCGAGAGACCGAGGGCTTTCGTCTCCAACCTTCGGGAGAGAGCGAGGGTCTTCGGGAGAGAGCGACGAAGAATTAGGGATTTCGGGCGGAGTTTTCTAACGAGCCGGACCTCTTTTTTTTTAAGCCAAATAACAAGCCGAACCCAGAGAATGTTACGCCTCTTCGGGCTTGCTAAAGCCTAATAACAAGCCGAACCAGGTGTCCGGAGGCTGCCGGCGGAGGAGGCGGAGACGGTGGCGGAGGGAGGCGGGGAAGAGGAACGAGGCGGAGGGGGGAGGAGGAGAAAGATGGGGACCGGCCAAACCAAGAGAGAGAGAGAGAGAGATGGGGGATTCATGGTCGTATAAATAAAGCTGCAGGTATATGTGTGATTTGGGGAAAAAAATGAGCGAGGAACAGGTCGGCGCCCCGCGCGATGAGCGGGAGAGGCGTAACCCACTCACGGGTGCACCATGGTTTTGGGTCCGGTCTGGATCAACTGACATCCAATTCGAACCGTCGCGATGGCGGTGCGCCGAAATAAGTCACACCGTCTTTAATATATATATATAATTTTATAAAATAATATAAAATATAAATACTATTTATCTCCCAGTTTATCTGGAAACATTGGTTAATGAACGCAGAGTATTAGACTATCAAAATAATACTAACATCAAAATGTTGCCTTAAATTATCACCCATCCCCCTTAAAATACGGATCAATTTGAGATAAATCTTGACCTGATTCAGCTCAATATCAATTTAGACTGAGCCGAGCATTGATCAACTGCCGTAAAGAAATCGAAAAAAATCGAATTGTTTTTGGACTCCCAACGAAACCTGAGAAGCCAAAGAAACTGTTCGTGTAAGTGCTTTCTCCCTTCTCAAGATGCGAGGCTTTCTCTAATAACAACTTTGGTGGGAGGGGGAGAGTTCTTGAATTATAATGATGAGGAGATTCTTGGACCCCAGCATAAAAATAAAAATAAAAATAAAAATAAAAATAAAGGTTTTGGTAATAAATTTTTTGCACTAAATATGAAATAAGCTATAGATGTGAACCTCTCCCTTTGCATTAAATATGAAATAAGACATTCAATGCACTTGGCTACATGGCAAAAATAAAGCTAATATTTTTTATTTTTACTACATTATATTAATCGCATGCATGTGTGGTGCGCAAAGTTTATAAATATATTAATGTAATGCAGTAAAGCAAATTAAACTTTAACGGACATAAAATAATTTAATATTTTAAGAATATCAACATAAGTTTGATTTCTCACGATCATTAATAGAAAAAATAAATAAATATCAAAACTTATGTCTTTCAATTAATCAAACACAACTATAAAATTATCTAAATAAATCAAATTTTACAATCTAAAATATGGTTATACTTGTTTAACCTAATATGTACTACAAATTTATAGAAAAAAGTTCATTCGAATATATACCTGCTTAAAGTGAAGTGATATATTATCTTTGGACGGTTACCTTTCAAGATTAATTTTAGTATTGATAGTGTTTCTCCATATTGCATTTTAATATTTGAAAAAACTTATAAAACTTAATTTGAATTATAAGTATTTTAAATTTTATAGAGTATATTTATTCTTTTTGTACGTATATTATGACTTTCTTTATATGCTAATAGGTGAGCAAACTTTATCTTCTTTTATATTTTTTCTTTGATATTGGTTGACCTTGTTGTAGTCCAATAGTTCAAGAAAACAATTGATTTTAACTATCACTAAGATATCAAAATTTTTATTATAAAATATTAAAATTCTTGATTGAGTAAAATATACTATGTAACCAAAAATTTTAACCTTACTTCTTACCTTTCATTAAAAAAATGAAACAGTGCTTTCGATCTATAGCTTCCCTTCATACAAAGGAAGAAATATGCACTTTACATTATAAAATGAATCAAATAGGAACTTTTCATAAGACCTAATCATTTAAAGAGAAAAAAAAAAAAGACTTAAATGTTAGCTGATGCCAAATCTTTATTCCATATTTTGCAAAAAAGTTTCTAGAGAAAAATATTTCTTATATGAAAAAAGAAAAAATCAATTACAAAAAATTAATAATTTAATATAAAAAGTTTCTAACTGAAAAAAAAAAAAAAAAACCGTTCCTAAGGAGAAAAAAAGAACTAGCTAAGAAATATTAATATTTCAACATTAAATTGATCCAACTAAAAAAAAATGATCGACTTTCTTTCTGACTATAAAAAAATAAAAATAACAAACATGAGCTAAGATAACAAAATTAATAGTTTTTGACTAAAAAAATGATCCTTGTGGCAAAAAAAAAGGAACCAAATAAAAAATAGTAGTCTATTGTCCAAAAAATAATAACTTTTGACTAAAAAAATGTTTTCCATAGGAAAAAAAAAACCAGCTAAAAAAAATTAATAGTTTGATTTAATAAAAAAGTTTTTGACTAGAGAAAAAAATTCCATAGGAAAAAAATAAAAGAACCAGCTAAAATAATTAATAGTTTGATGTAAAAAAGAAGTTTCTAGCTCGAGAAAATTGTTCTCCATGGAAAAAAGAAAAGAAAAGAAAAATAACTAGTTAAAAAATCGATAATTTGATAAAAAAAAAAGCTTTTAACTAAAAAATATGTTCCCTGTGAGAAAAGCGAAAAAGAATCACATAAAAAATGATTAGTTTGGTCGGCTAAAAAAAATTAATAGTTGATCAACTAAAAAAAGTTAATAGTTCGAAAAAGAAAAGATATGTATTTAGAAATTAATAGTTTGACATAAAAAATTAATAGTTTCTAACTAAAAAAATTATTTTCTAAGAATAAAAAAAGGACTAGTTAAAAAAATTAATAGTTCGATGTAAATAAAAAGTTTCTGACTAAAAAAAAATGTTCCTCATGAAAAAAACTAGAAAAGAAATATTCTATAGGGAAAAAGAAAAAAGAACTAGTTAAACAAAATAATAACTTGACATAGAAATAACTAGTTTATGGCTAAAAAAAGTTTCTTATCTAAAAAGAGAAAGAGAACTAACTAAAAAAAAATAGTTTAATTAGCTTAAAATATTAAACCGGCTAAAAAAATAATAGTTTGATGAGCTTGAAAAAAAATAATACTTTGAAAAAGAAAAATGTGCATTTAAAAATTAATAGTGTGATATAAAAAAGTCAATAATTTATGATTGAAAAAAAAATGTTTTCTATAGGAAAAAGAAAAAAGGACTGGCTAAAATAAATTAATAGTTTGATGTAAAAAAATTGTTTCAAGAAAAATCATTCTTCATGGGAAAAAAAGAAAAAAATTGGCTAAAATAAATCAATAGTTTAATGTAAAAATAAGTTTTTGACTAGAAAAAAATGTTACCTATGGGAAAAAAAGTTAAACGGACCTACTAAAATAAATTAATAGTTTGATTAAAAAAATAGTTTCTGACTAAAAAAAATTCTCCATAGAAAAAGAAAAAAGAACCAGTTACAAGAATTAATAGTTTGATTAGTAAAAAGAAATAAATAGATTAAAAAAATAGTTTGATGCTAAAAAAAAAGTAGTAGAAAAGGAAAAAAGAAAAAGAACTAGCCAAAAAAATAATAGTTTATTGTTTTAAAAAAGTTTTTGACCAGAAAAAATATTTCTTATGCAAAAAAAAAGAAAAGAATTGGCTAAAAAAATTAATAGTTTGTTGTAAAGAGGAAGCTTATAACCAGAAAAAAAAATGTTCTAAGAAAAAAAAGAGGATCGGCTAACAAATTAATAGTTTAATGAAAAGTATTCAACTAGGAAAAGAGAAAAAGAACAAGCTAAAAAAATTAATAATTTGATCAGCTAAAAAGAATCAAACTGATTGAAAAAATAATAATTTGATTAGCTAAAAAAAATAATAGAAATGGGAAAAGAGAAAAGAACCAACTAAAAAAATTTAATAGTTTGATTTGCTAAAAAAATTAAATCAGCTCAAAAAATAATAATTTGATTGGCTAAAGAATAATCGAAAAAGAGAAAATAGGCATGCAGAGAATAATAATTTGATTAGCTAAAAAAATTTAATTACTAATAATAATAGAAAAAGAGAAAAAACAAACTAAAAAAATAATTTGTACAACTAACAAAAATATAAAGGGGGGAAGGAAGCGCACTCACAAAGAATCAAGCAAAAACACTTCATTATCACCATACCAAGCAAATCTAATTACTACATCTAATAGTTTGTTGGATGACAGAAGTCATTATTAGTGGATAATCTCTCTACATTTTAAACCATTAAATGCAGACTTATATGTGGCAGTTCCATGTACACTACTCTAAAAACTTTCCTTGTGTATGTATATATATATATATAAAACATATAAGTTAAACTTGTTTACACTTTTATATAACCAAGCTCAAATTCGATCATCTTTTCCTTTCATTAGACTAATATAGCTCTCGAAACTAAAAGGCCATGTGTTAACCATTGTTTTATTTTTTAAAAAAAATCTAACAAAATATATAAAAAAAATATAAATATAATAGAAGTAAACATTAACTGTTGCGATGAGGAAGGGATGAAGATAAATACTTATCTTATAGAAAATAAACAACTAGCCTGGATGGTAAACAAAAATGTTAGAGGACTAATCAAAAAGTATTGGACTGGAAATATGACATTTTGCATGCCCTAAGCCCTGTTTTAGTTATTGTCAAGGATACACAGCAGGAGGAATTAGTCTGAAAGGTAGAATTCTTTATTGAATTAGTACTAGGAGTGGGATTAATTTCTAAGGCTCCATTCTGGAAGACCCCGCTTAGTTGAGAGAACTTAAGGATCAATTATAGGATCTTTTGGATAAAGGATTTATTCAACCCAGTGTGTCCCTATGGGGAGCTCCGATTATATTCGTGCATAGATAAAGATGAGACAAGAAAGAAAGGCATAGAAGGCTTTAAAAAGAATATAAGATGAAGAAGAACCTTTTTTTAAAAACAAGAAAATTCTAAAATTTCTCTTGGTCCAAATTTGGCGCTATACAATGAAGAGCTTTATCTCTACTTCAACTATATATTCTCTTTCTTATGGAGACTCATGTAAAGTAGGCTGGGTAGACAGGATGACAAATTCCTTCTCTCCAAACTAGCATTGTAGCTTTTCAACGATCACCATTTAAAATGAGAGTTGCTTAGTATTGTTCACATCATTGCAATCCATTATATTTTAACTCTTTTAATTGCTAAACATACATCATTTCTCTCATCTAAAAAAAAAAGGATATTGTATTTAACAAATTCTATTAACTCCATTGCGCAGTTAAATTTAAGTTTCTCCCTTAATGCAAACACTTACATCCCAATGCATGACTAAACTTAGAAGTCTATCTCTCACAGAAATGCACACATATGCAAGGTCAGTGTGGTTGAAGAAGTTTCAATAGAAAATGTTCTTAAATTGATGAAGCATTTAATAGTTATTGAGCTGTGATGGTAAACCAAAATACATATGTTGTACGTGATAGCAAAGTAACATTGTCATAGGTCTAGATGGATGCAGGGCTTTATATGTAACAACTGATAAATCCTAAGATTCATTTTGAAATTTTACTATTTTTAAGGTTTAAAACCCTCCAAACTATAAGGTTCAAATTGTAATTATCCCTAAATTTTATACTAAAATTTCTACCAATTGTATGAAAATAACTTTTCATATCATAGTAATTTTTTTTGAGTGATTAGATGTAATTATTTTTAATATTGCCCATTTTTACGCAAATGTTTAAAAACTAAAAATTAACTCCACCAACCTATTTTTTGGTTCAAATAAATTATTGTGAGTCGACCCAAATAAGTTTTAGGCCTAACCTAGTCCTGGGCCCGAGCTCAGGCCTAATTTTTGAACAATATTTCGAGCCCGAGCTTGGTGCGAAGTCTGAAAAAAAAAAAAAAAAAAAAATTGGGTTGGAATTGGGCTAGGACATAACTCAATCCAACTCAGCCCACTTCTACATAGACACATATATAAATATATATAGATGCACACACATATACTAGTCATATAAGGATTATCTTTAAATATAAATTATTTTATAATATATTTTTTTTTAAAAAAAAAATTCAAATTAGTTCATATCTTTATGTTGTATATGTTTACATTATAATTATTTTAAAAATATTTTTCCTTGTAGTTATATTTATATTAGTTTCATATTATATGGTATAGTATCCTATACTACTATAATAAATTTATCCAACTAAAACTTCCTTCGATACCTAGTCACCCCCACAACCGCATGACATAGTCCCTGTATACCATCATTAGAGATCAATCATATTTAAACTTTTAGATTGGAATCTTAAGACATCCCCATACGTTAGGATAACATAACTCATCTCAAGCAATAGTATGAATTGATCTATCGTCATGGTCATATCTTCAAATCAAATTCTTAATTGTAGGGTCCAATCACTATAAGGAACTAATAGGGAAAGTTGCATTTGTCGTGATATGGATAGGCATCGAATAAATGTGAGACTTGATTGGTTATTCTTGTACTACCCATTTCCAATTACTTGGCTACATATTGGTCATCCTCGATGCCCTCCCAAGAGATTTTGGTATGTGCTTAGCCCAAACTACATTGATTTATCTACTATGGATATATTGGAAGGCCAAAAGTAACTCTATCTCTCAAAATGTTGTCTTCAAGCCAAGATCCATTAATTGCGAGACTATTGTTTTAGAATCTAATAACGAGAGGTAAACAAAATTTAATCATAGAAGATTGTAAGAAACAACTTAAAGGTCAATAGTGGAAGATTCTTACTAGTGAAGGGAGAAAATTAAAGATAACATTTTAAAAGATAAAGTTGATGGATCTTGATCAATATATATGCATGCGTGTGTGCGCACGCGTTCTTTCTATCATTGGATCCACATAAATTCCGAAGCTACCCTATCTTTTTCTTCTTTAGATTTGTGATCTATGTAAATCCAAGGATGGAAAGGATGATCAGATCTAGGCTTAGTTACATTCGAATGTAGCCAAATCCAACTCTCTCTCTCTCTTTCTCTTTCTTTTATATGCATATAGAATCGCCATTGAATGATATTTAATCCGACCTACCATACTTTGGTTATGATCCATACTCATAGACCTAACCTAAAACCATATGGTCATTGCTCACCAAAACCCCAACCCCTCTTCTCTAAGCTTCATGCATTGAAACTATATGCCGACCCTCTCCGGATTCATCTTACGTCATGTTGAAGGCCTGGTTTGAATTTTATGATTTAAAGGTTCTTGACCCATACCTGATAATTTACTTGATATATATTGGACGATTGATTTCATTCATAGTCAACATATCTTTTATTAAAATTGACTGATTATGCTTTGATTAACATTATTAATAAATAACTTTGAGGGCATGAAGGAAATCAAATTTTCAAAATAATTTGAACTCAAAACCAAACTTACACATCTTGCTCAAATGCCTAAATTGAACTTTAATATACAAAACTTCAAGTTTGCTTGGCTCGTTTATGATCCTACAAACTATTTTGCTGCTTATTTAAAAATTGCAACTGAAAGTTACACCTGTGCCAATTTTTTATGTAGACTGTATACCAGCTTGCTGCAGATAAATTGATGAATCTTTGGAAATGGAAGTGAACGACATTGTTATTATCTTAAAATGAAAGGCAGAGTTCTACCTGACCACATTATTGGCCTCCTCAATGCTCCTCTTGTTCCAAGTTCCAGCCAACGGAGTTTAATTTAGCTTTGAGTGTAAAATCGTTCCAGAAATTGCTAGATTATGATGTATAATTTGAGAGATGTATCACTCATTCTCCACTCCATCTATTTTGAACTCAAAGACGAATGAATGTAGGAAGTGATTGGTGTAGAACTTGGGCCTGGCCCATGTGGAAACCATCACACGAGTAACTTTGCCGGGTTGTTTAAAGCCCATGATCAATAAAATTTCAGACCAACGATGTAAGGCCCATGTTAGTTTAGATACTATCAATGCATAATAAATTTTATTATTTATATGCCTTGCACCCCTTATGAAAGATTTTTATATTCATATATAACTAGAAGCCCTATCAAGCCCGAGTATAGCTTTACAAAATCCAAACCAATGCATATCAAAGTTTTGGGTCCAACTATTATTCCATATGCAACGTGTTGAAAGGTAAGATTGCATTAGGATTTAATAATTATGATAAATTCTTAATCCCAAACTAGTTAAAGGTAATATTTTCTTTTCATTTTACTTGATTTAAAATCAATTATATATTCTGTAAGATAAAAAATATTAAAATTTTCTTTATTATTTATTTTTATGTGATTTTTTTGGTCATCTCTATTTTTTTTCTTATATGTGTATTAAATTGCTCTTTTATATTAATGCATTTTTAAATATATGTTGTAAATATGTAAATCATTTAAGTTGTCCCTCCTTAATCTGTTCTCAAGTGATATTATCTTTATTTTTTTATAAATAATTTTATTTCGTATTCTATCATTACCTTTATTAATGCACATTTACTCCAACATTTTCATTTCATTTGTTTCTATACTATAAAAATATATTGTATCCAGGTTCAAGTAATAAAAATATATATTAGGTTTGGGTCTAGTGGAAATTAAAGTTCATAATCGATTAGATATCAAATATTATATGTTGAAGGGTTAAACAAGATGAACAACTCATTTTGAAAAATATATCAATGAACATCCAATACATGCTACAAAAATTAAATTATGAACAAAAATTTAATGAAAGATTAACTACACAATAAAAATGAATTAAAAATTAAAAATTATCCTTTGCCTTAAATCAAGCATAGATATCCAAACATGTTTTTCTCATTGTTATATTTTATTTTTTTAAGTAAATGATGCATAAATAAAACTAATATTGTTTATGTATGTGTGTGTTGCTTATATATGGACATGTATGTGTAATAAGTCACACAATTACGTGGGTTTCAGGTGGGTATTTCCTTTCCCAATGTCTAATGATATTAAAAATCTCTTTTTTATATTAATGATACCTCCTAATTTGGGAACCGAGTGATCTGTTGTCGTATAGTTTGAGGATAAGGATGAATTAGACTAATGGAAGCTATAGAGATAGCAATTTCACTTCAGTTCGATGGAGACTCATCCCGATCCAGTCCGATTGAGATGGAGATTTTAAGCTTTGAACAGGTTAAGGATGGATTTTAGAGAAACCCTGAAACTTTTTATTCAGAGTTAAGATGAGATTGATATATATACTTTCCATTCCGATATCAGATCCGATCCACCTTGACCTACACACATGCGCGCATACACACACACACACATATATATATATATATATATATATTAGTTAGATGTTTCCTATTTTTAGCTCCCTGTATTTAGGGATGGCAATAAAATGAGATAGACATGAAAGAAGGTACCTCCATATCTCTACCATCAAAAAAATTTATATCCATTCTCATTCCGTACCCACTACGGGTATAAAATTTTGTATCCGAACTCCTCGTACCGTATGCATCGAGGTTATGTAATATCATTACTCATACCTATACCTGTCCCATTATCCATACTTGTATTCATCATTTATTTTTTAAAATTTTTTTAGTTAAATAAGTTTAATTAATTCCTATCTATTAATTCGAACAAATTTTTTTTTCTTAAATTTTAACTCTATTTCATGAGCTAGGCTTAGGATAATTGTACATTGTTTTTTTTTTCTTTAATTTCAAACCAGTTAAATAGATTAGGTCCAAAAAAAATATGATGTGTGACCTATTGACCTTATTAAATAAGAATAATTTTTTTACTAAAAATTATAAATAAAAATACTTAAGTAATTTTACTAGTGCATGTAATGGGCATTGAGCGAAATTGGTAAATTATTACATCTATACTTGCTTCGTATTTATATCTACACTCATATCTCCACCTTTATTTTTGTTTGAAATGGAGTGGATGCTGGTAGATACCTACGGTTAAGAAGAAATTGCCATCCCTATCTAAGTTTGGATAGTTCAGTGGTTAATATATTTTTTGAGATCTATATAGATGATAAAGGGAAAAAAAAAAAAACAAAGAAAAAACAAAAAAAAAAAAGAGGGGTAAGAACAAGGCAACGGGATAGGCCGGGGAATCCCCGCGTCTCCATGGGTCAAGGATGGGATTATATTTGTTACCCAGCTGATACAAAATAGGTACAGGACGAGTTAGGTAGGAAAAATCGAATTCAAAATCGAGTGAGCAAAACCTACTAATCCCATTACCATTCATAGCAAGACGCGAGGCATGTATGGAGCAATGACCAACTTGCGATCCATTCATTCATTCTTGGACCCAAGATAACACATACTTTAAAGAAGAAGAAGAAGATGGTTGGGACCCAATATGAATAGCTGGTTTCGCTAGTTTTACTTTTAGCCATCTCGCGATTACCATTAGAATCGCTTCAATCGTTTGAAATCTTCACAAACCATACAACTGGAAGCATAATTTGAAAGAATAATGCTTCATAAAAAACTAAACCAATACTTCAAGCATGATCCACCTAATCTGAGGCTGTCTAATATCAAGAAAACAAGTTGACTCTAATTTCAAACATCTCTACCCTGTGGTCAAAGTGGCAGATAGGATACGCATGGCTCGTAACCGATTCAATTTCATAACACAAAACACCAAGTCTATATCATTTTTTAAAAAAAAAAAAAAAAAAATCATAGTTTACGTTCTCCGTTGGATCCTGCGGATGGAAAGAATTAAATTTTCGTTGTAATCTTTTATTTCTAGTAATAAACGGCGAATGAAAGGCTAATATATATATATATATATATTCTCATGGTACGAAAACATATAAAGCTATTGGGCTACTTAACGACGGAGTTGAATGCGTATTAAAAAATAAAAAAAAATCCAATATAGTACAACAGTACAACTGCACAACTACCAAGGAACTCCGTTTACAAGTACGGCAATTTTTTCTCGTCGCGTTTTGGGTGACCGGACGGACGGAGATGGTGGGGCGGCGGGCGACGGACGGCCACAAAGGATTTTCAATCCCGCGCGGCGATGTAACGGCGCGTACGAGCCAGCTCATCGCCCACCACCTCTGATCCCCATTCCCGCTCCGTCCACTAGTCATCCTTTCCGGGGCCCACGTCTGGACCACCTCGCCTTGTTAACCATTTAACGCCGTTCACGTCATCTAACCGTCCACAATTTGCATGCACCGTGACCAGGAGTTGGGCCGTCCGCCGAACGGTGGTGGATGAGATGATAAATGTAATGGTTTATTCTAGTCCTTGCTTTGTCGCCCCTTTACCGTTACCGGATAGTGGATGCATTAAAATGTACAATAAATAATGGATGATTTAACTATAAAGAATCAATACGTTTGTTCAATCCTGCACCCATCCTGGCTGTAAAAATAAAAAGAAAGGAGAGGAGAATGATAAGATGAACTGGAAAGAATATCAAAGACAATGCTGGTTTTCTGCATCGCATCCAGACACACAGTTTTGTGGTTCTGTCGTCTGTGGGGATTTATAAAAAATTAAGGCGTTCCAAGCAAGCTATAGCTGAGACAGAGTGGAATCCGATGCATGCATCCAAGGATGTTGTTGCTTGCTTCACGCTGCAGGATTCTAAATTGGCTGTACAGGGCAACGTGCTGGCTTTTTGCCTTTGTTTAAGCTCTTGGACTCTTTTGGTTCCGTGGATTTGACGTGAGAATGCTAGCAAAGACGAGCTATAGATTCTCACCTGCCGTCAAGCTAGAATTGTATGATTTTACTGCAGCGCCTCCAGTAGTCTAATCTTATATTTGCCAATTAGCGTTTGTCCTCCACAGACAATACTAAAAAATTAGCCTAGCGACCTCGTAATTTTCTGCATGTAGGATCTAGGGATGACACGACTGACGTTGATCCAAAACTCTTATGGGAAAAGACAATCGGCATCTATGATCATATTCGGTGTCTTAGATTCGATAGAGGATAGAGCTCTGATATCAGATTGCATGCTTTTTCCTTTTTAATACAGGCCGCCAAGTTGCCAAAATGCCACGCGTAGGCTTGCTTTTGAGCTTTGTTGCACTGCTTCTAACAAAACCGGCTTCTCATAAGCTTTCCGTTTTACCTTGTGATCCAAGACATCCCAGATCCAAGACATCCCACCAGCTTTGCGACGGACGGAATACCTTTCCCTTCTTCCCCCTCTTTTACCTTCGCGGCACAGCATCGGCCACCTCCGTTCATTATCCCCACTTGGGCCTTCTTGCGTGTCGACAAGATCAAACCTAGGGGATTTGGACCTGTGCCATAAACCACCAACACACATGATGTAAGAGGTGAGCTCATATCGCCCCTCATGTCCCACTTCCGACCGCACAAGCCGCCACTTTTTAAATCAGTTCACAACGAGAAGCATATGCACGTCAACACAGTCCAAAGGCCCTATCATCATAAGAAGTGGATTCCATGATAATTTCAGCAGCAGAAACACAGACAAGGATGTGAGAAACAAAAAAAATAACCATAAATAGATAGGCAATCCAATCCACTCGTGGGAAGATATAACATCAATGAATCTCCTGTCACATACTTGAGTGAAAAAAGTAGAAAGGTGAAAGCATATAAAGCTGTCAACAAATGTCACTGGGGAACAAGAATAAAAGAATCAATCAGTGTATCTATCTATTGATCTATCTCATCTATCTCCATCCAACTAGTAGATACTAATGCTTAAGCATGAGATGATAATATAATTGAGCTCTCCTGTTACAGACACAACCGATGAGCACTTCCCATGATCCACGCTCCGTGGATGACCTACAAAAAAAAAAAAAAAAGAAAAAGAAAGAAAAAGAAAAAGGAAGCCTAAATAAAAAAGAGGCAACACACTGGATGCGTAACTGACATTAGGAACTCAAAATCCCCCTGCCAAAACAAGTCTCTTGTCTCATCCAGGCAACCTAGCAGGGAGAATATATTTTCCCTCCAGCTCCACCAGTCTCCTTTCCTACATTTCCTGGTGCCAGTGGAGCCTTCCTTTGATATTTGAAGATGCTTTTAGAATCAGCCCCTCCCAAGATGTTATCTCTGCCTTATCCTCTATCTCAAGGTTTCTGTAGCATGCATACCGCCACGTTCGCCCATCAAATGATACCATGACAAACAGCGAAAGAATCAAACCTTTACCCAAACGAGTTCAGTCCCCATGATTTTAATCTTTATGATAATGATAAATAGCTGATTGTCCATATGTCAACCAGCCGCTCCATTGTCTGCAACAGCATCACCTACTAGAGGCTATCTCGGGCCGAAGTCAAGATTCTCCCATTTGAAGGGAGCAACAGAGCCAATCTGCGGTGAACCTCGAAAGAAGAGGCAGACACAAACACAGACGGCAGCAATTGCGAGCATGGAATGGACATAAGGGCGTTCAAGAAGCCCCTTTGTGCGGGCAATTCGCCTGAGCCGACCTGCCCCTGTTAAGGCACACTGTGCACAAGATCTTGTTTGCAAAGGTTGGGCGGGAGGTCCATTTCCCTCTCCTGTTATCCATGACTTATCCAAAGAGATCTCTTCATTTCCAACTGTAATTGATACCTGGCCATTTTTCCTGTCTGCAAGCTTCCTGGCCACCAGACTGTTGTAAGAATGATTGTTCTTCATTGCTGCATACATGCATGGATACTGACCATTGTCATCACGTAATGAATCCCAGCAGTTCAATCCAATCTAAAAAGTTTCAGAGACAAAACAGGTTAGCCAGTGAGACTGATTTCAAAAACAAAATACATCACTTTGTGAAGACCCCAGTAAATTAACTAGAAAACATGGGAGACTAAAATTAGCACAGAAGACTCATTACGATAGCCTCATTACAATGGCACCATTTTAAAGCTCAATCTCAAGGAATGCTAATTAAATTTTGCCACATGATAAGCACTAAGCTTCCCCAGAAGAAGTAGAGAGGGTAAAACTATTGAAGCAAAAGTTTACAAAAGAATTAAGTTACCTCTTGTGGGTCGCTGGTCAGTGCATCAACCAAGTTCTCAGAGTCATCTGTGGATGCAGCCAGATGTAATGGGGTCAGTCCACCAGGGCCCGGCAGGTTTGGAGGAAAAAGGTATGTACTTGTATTATCATTTCCGTGCGTTACCGAAAAACAGAGAAGTAAATCCACCATTTTCCTGCACTTTCTCTTCACCGCTCTATTCAAGAGGTCAATTTCTAGAAGCATTTCCAGTGCTTCCTGTGATAGGGCATCACTTTTGGAACTTCTTTCCACAAGTATATTCAGAAGTGTCTTAATAAGAGCGCACCAATCTCGTTCAACCGAGAATATAAGAAGGTACTTGAACCGTGTGCAAGAAAAATCTGGAGAGGAAGAGGTGGAAGATGTATTTGTCTTTTGAAAGAGCCACCCAAGTTCATTTAGAAAGTGCAAGATATCCTCCCTTGATCTTGGCCGCCCATTCTCCTGAACCTGGTCCTCTGGCATGAAATCTGCCATCCGAACATCGTCATCAAACTCAGACTCAAGGACTCTGAGCTCTTGACAGATTCTGGCATCCGCAATAACAACAGGAAAACTATTCCCTTTAAAACCATTCTCCACCTGCACATGAAATTCAAAGGCAGGTTAACTCAAGAAAATTTTCAATTACGACAACTGGAGCCCATAAACAAACACAGTATCAACCAATTTACAGCTATATTGACTGGTTTAAATTGAAGATAACCACCTCAATGAAACACCGACCAAAGCCCTTGGGAGATCCTCCAGGAAAATCAAACCTCTCCACGCTGGAATCATCATATATGGTGCCTGGATAAGCTGAGCACAGAACTTCTTTTGATGTGTATTTCCCCATATAGGTGCAGTGGATTCTGCATTCATTAAGCGTTGATTATGACCTGGAAAGAAACAGCTATCCATAACATTTGTCCGCATAAAAAAGAATCTTGATCTTGAACTCACTTGGTGCCAGGAACTGTCAGATTGCGACCTTTTAGAACAAAGCAAGTCTCCTGCCCACTAACAACAGCAACAGGTGATACAGAGGTCAATTCAGGAGCACTCCACGTGTCCCATGATTTACACAGATGGATCTTTCCTGAGATAAATAAATCAGGCACAGGCATAATTATCGAATCGCAAAGTATTAATTCATATCATTTATTATATTCCAGGAATTTCACATGCATCCACTAGATGGATATAGTAGAATCACCCAATATCTATACCTGAAAAGGGGAGAGAAAAGCAAAACAAAAAAAGGAAGTCTAGAGGTAAATGATTAAGCCATACCATCTTTATGTGACACCAATTGTCTACTCGTACGAACTAAAAACCTCCCATTTCTCCAAAACTCTGACTCTGAATACTGGACTAGTGAAGTGACTCGTTGTAGAAGGTCCTCTTCAAGCTGCAAGGCAAACATACATCCCGAGTTGAAGAGGAAGAACTGCCAAAGTGCAAAAATCAATTATGGCTAATAAAGTGTATCCCACTTACTCGATCCCATGCAATTGATGGCATGGATAAATAGATCGATAGGACTACACAACCAGGTCTAATGTAGCTCTCCATTTCTGATGGACTGTGAGAGAGCCAATTTAATATCTGAAATCACAAAATCATCAATATTGCTTGATCATTCAAAGAGAGCAGATTCCAAGGAAATGCAAAATAGTAAATAACCCTTTCAACCAGATGCAGTGGCATATCCTTCTCAGATGTCATACCTCAGTACGGAGGGTCCCAGGGAAGTTGCTCGGATCCTTGCCAAAGAGCTTAAAGATGATCCGACCAGTCCGATCCTACGGGAGATAAGATTAAGTTGAATTAAAGAATGAACCAGGTACTTAAAACAAAAAAGAACCATATAACCTTGTAAACTGGCTGTGATACCTGTGCGTCGGAATTTGAGCTAGAAGGTGAGTGGTCTGAACCAGAGGAGGAAGTATAACCAGCCTGATATGGATGACTTTGAACTGTTCCATTTTCAACTCGTCTTTGTGACTCCTTAAAAAGCTCAAGTGGTGCATTCCATCCACGACTTGTGCTTAGTTCAACCATTGCATTGTCTTCCTTGAAATTTGACATCCTCACATGCTTCATACTTTCTTCTGCTGAATGTAGAGGGAAAAGCTTCTGCGTAACAGGAGGAGAAGAAGAAGGTGATCTCTCTTCCATGGGGTTGCTGCTCTCGGAGGACAAATATTTCATTGCAGATCCCAGCTTTGGGGGACTGTCATCTTCAGCAGGTCCAAACAGCTGCAATGGCAAACTAGGCCGGGCTTCCTGAAGCGACTGCTCAGGTACTTCCATTGGGGACTGACCGTTGCAGGTGGTCCTCACTACTCCCAGTGAAGGAAAGGTTTGAGCTGGTTTGATGTGTGAATTGACATCAGTAGCAGGTTCTACACATTGCATCTTGGTTTTATCATTGCCACTACTGCCGCTGCTCCCCTGAGAAAGAGAAGCAATAGCCTCAGAGGCAGAAGCTGCAAGTGCAGCAGAAAGAACTGCCAGTAGGTTCATGGTTGACGGTGCAGCAGGGTTCCCATTTCCTTTTGGCGGTTGTTCAAGCGAGCCTTGCTCGGGAGCTTGTGAAACATTTAGATCAAAACCACCAGATACGGGTACTCTTGATGAAGAGTTTGCAGTGTTCAAATTGTTCATTTTACTAAGAATTTGGATGAGACGGTCTCTATCAGGTAGAGGGGGAAGGCTAGCTGGTTTACCTGCATTGTTACCTGGAATTGCAGTTCTGATGAGGCTTTAATCACATAGACTACCACAAATGGCTATCATACAAGCAAAATAGCTTACCTTGCAATCGTGCCAAAATCGCTAACAAGCTGACAATATCCGAATTCCCATTGGTTGCATTCTCTTGGTTTGCAGGAAGCAACAACCGGGAGGAAACATCCTCCGGCTGGGTCTTCCTTCTTCGTCGGTTATGACCTGCAAGCCTTCGTCTGCAGCTCCTCTTCCCCTCATCAAACTCAGAAAGGGGGTGAAATCTAAATAACATAAGATGGAAAACTTAGCGATTTGCACCAGAACATACAAAGCATCAAGCTAAGACCAAGAGAAAGGAAACTGTTAGTTTCGATACAGATCCAAGTTATATGAGGGAGTACGTTAAGTCCACAAACCAACACCCCCTCCCCCCCCCGCCCCCAAAAAAAAAAAAAAAAAACTTTCCATCACTAGTCATATTGTCTTTGATCACCTCAGAAAAACCTATGGATATAAGGATCTAGATAGATCGTTGATCATAAACTTGCCAAATAGTTCATAGCAAATTGATAAAAAAAGATCGCACCAATTGCAGCACCAAGCAAAACAACTTTCCTGCATATCTTCTTATCACGCACATGATTTCCTCAGAGAAATACGTGAACACAAGGAATTACAAAGTTCATTTATGAAACACTAACCATATAAAGAAAGACATGAAGTCATCATGGAAACGATCGATGAATCAAAAAGGCTTTGAGTCGAGGAGATCCAGTTACCTGCTGCACTGCTGGCAGAACCTCTGCATCTGTTGCCCCACGAGAGCCTTAGTCGTCTTGCTGTGAACCTCGCACACCTTGTGCCGCCGGTGGTAATCCTTGGCGTTCGACAGATCCGCCCTGCAATCATCGACCTGGCACATCGGGTAGCTACCGCCGCTCCCCGGCGACCCAGACCGTACCCTCTTGCTGGGCCTCGCCAACGGCTCCTCCACCACCGCGTAGTTGCCCCCTCCAAGCTTCAAAGAGAGGTTCTCCCCTTCCCCTTCCAAACCCCTGCCCAAGGTCGGACCTTTGGAACTCTCCTCCCCTTTCTTCCTCTGCTCCACCTCAGTAGCAACTACCGCAGGCTGAGTCCCGAGAGAGAGAGGATCCGATGCATCAGCCGAGGGTTTCGCCGTAAAATTCAAGCTGTCCCAATCCCACGTCTTGGGATTCCAACTGCCACCGGGGCTGTTGTTGGGAAGAAGAGAAGCGCCCATCAGTCGCTGCTGCAGCTGGCTCTGCTGCTGGTGGCCCTGGTGGAAGGCGGGGCCTTGCCACGGGAAATCCCGCTTCTTGCCGAGCGGCGCCGCCTCGTGGAACTGGCCGGAGATCGGCTGGTGGAAGAAAAGGGGAGGGGCGACCTGGGCGCCCACCTGTCTCTCCATCTCCCCTGAAGCCAACTAAACCCTAAATCTCCCTCAAATCCCCCCCGCCCGGGGATTAAAAAACCACCTGTTTTTGGGTATCCCAAACACCTTTCGCCTCTGAACCTAACTCCAACCTAATTGCACCAGACAAATAGGAAGAAAAAAATCAGGAATGATTAATAAATCATCACAGAAAGAGCAGCAAACGCTTAGATTCGACTCATCCAATCAGCTCCTTCGCGATATCAGGATGAAATAGCAAATAAAACCTCCAAAGGAGTCAAAATTTTGGACAAAAAAATAAAGGAAGGGTGGGGGGGAACAGAAGAAAAAAATCGAACATCGGTGGAAAGTTTGCTTAAACTCACGGGTTCTAATCTATCGCTTGTTGCCCCCAGTTCTTGTCCGAATTAAGAGAAAAGTAAACCCCATCGAATCAAACGTCCACCGAAGGAGGGACATAGATCGAGGAAAAACGCCAGGAAAAGAAGGAACCCAAGGGAACCGCCACTCACGGTGGTGTGGAAACGTTGGGGATCGCCGGAAAATGGTGGGAAACCCCCGGATCTGGATCCGATCGGAGGAGAAGACGACTAGATGGAGTGGTTCGATGAGGCGGATGAGGAGGCGAAGAAAAGGTTTTTCTTCGGTTCCCACCTTTCACGGTTGCTTCTCTTTTGTTGTCCGGCTCACGGGCGTGGCAGGACGAGTAAATTCCGACGCAAGCGATGGCTTTTTAAGTCCGGGAGTCGCCGGGAGGAAGAAAGCAGGAAGGGAGTAGAATCGGTGGTGACCAGAACCCACCAAGACCCCTCAATTATTTCGCCCCACAACGCAGTGATGTGAACGAAGGGATTCTCTCCCTCTCAGCCCGCTGCCCTTGTCCGCATAACGGCCGTCGTAATTTTACCACTGCCGTTATATGTTAATATTTTAATATCCATCCATCCACTAAATATATGCATGCATCTCTCAATATTTATATATACGTATAAATATAAATACATGCATTGCAAATTGATCATCACTGCTCGAACATGAGTTTGATGGCAGTGCTAATTTTGTTCATTGATAAAACTTCTTTGTAATTGTATTAGATATCTGGATTCGAATCTTATCTTCATGCGAATTTGAGAGGTTAAAATTTTCTCATATTGATTTATTACATAATTCAGTAGCTTTATGAATATTTGTATTCATATTAATTTTAAAATTATCTTGATTGCCAATTTGCATGGCAATAAGTTATTATTCATGTTTTAATAATCCAATGATAATTCATGAACCGTCAACATGAGTTTTTTTAAATACTCAAAGTATTAAGAAAAAATATATATATTAATAATATTATTATATATGTGAATTTGCCCTGGTAGTCTGATCTCTTTCATTAGTTAATCAGAAGCTTTGAGTTTGATTTTTGAGTGGAGCAATGTAAAAATGAAGGTTTAAATAATTAAAGCATAAATCTTCTTTTCTTTATCTAAATTTTTTTTTTAAAAAAAAATTATCCTTTTATAACCACTATAATCATTTGCTTTATATGATTAAATTAGAACATATATTATTTTGCTAACCATTTATTGTCATATTGTTGATTAATATTAATAATTAAAGTCCTAACCAAAAAGGGGTTACCTTAGATTTTTTTTTTTTTTTTTCATCAACATGATATCAACTATAATCATTAAAACAATATTTTAAATAAAAAAAAGGAGATAAAAATTTAACTAAAATATAATGCCATGATATAAATTGATTGCTTTACATATGCATATCTTATTCATGAAAAAATATCTCTTATTTGCTCTATTTTTTGAATCTATAAAATCAATAAAAAATACTTACTATTATTAAATATATTTTTATATATTGGATCATGATAATTGGTCACATAATTTTTTTTTCCTTGAATAAATTAGTGCATGACACATGCAGTATAATAATTAAAATCATAATATTTTTTTTAATCTAATATATGTCACCTTTTTTTATTAAGTGTCTCTTTTTTTAACAAATAAATCTCATTAAATACAATACTACCTTTAAAACAAGAGTGTGCATTGATGCTCAAATACTTTAACCTCTTCACAAGTGATGTAAGTTGATTCATATACATATAAGAATGGATGATTGGCATAGGTAAAATTTAAACTTTTTTAAAATTTTATTAATTTTTAAATTTATTATAAAAATCATCTTTTTAAAATAAAAATTTTGAAGATTAATTATAAAATTAAATAGTTATTAAAAAAAAAAGAAGAAGGTTCTGTCTCTGTCTCTGAGAAAGTATCTAACTTCATGAGAAGAAACCCTTTTCTCTCTCTCTCTCTCTCTCTCTCTCTCTCTCTCTCTTCTCATGCTATCCGCCATCAATGGTGATCAAAATATTTCTATCCAAATATTCACGCCATGCTTTTTTTTATATCTCGATTAAAAATATTTGTTCGATGCCCCCAGAATTCGAGACTTTCGGCCCTGCCGACCCGCATAAAGCGGGAGTTTACGTGGCTCGGAAAGGCTCACGTAACCGAGAAAAAAGGCGAGGGCATTTTCGTCATATGAGGTCATTAGGATCCAAAACGCCGACACGCGTGCACGGAAATCAGGGGACCCAGACGGTATCTCTAACGGCACCCTCGATCAACGTTCCGTCGACTTCACGGAGGACCCTTGTGCAATGACCTAAACACCCCCACCTTTCCCGTTCCCGTGAGTCAGAGAGAACTGCGTATTGGCTGCTGCCGAATCTTCACCTTAAACACGAACAGGGGACACCGAGTCTAACTGGCATGTCGCCGCCTACCTAATGCTGTGACTTGCCCAAGATGGATGCATGCCATTCACCATGCAACGGGACATATTTGAGCATGTGAGGGATGACCTTTTGATGTAATGTATCTATCACAAAAAGTTGCTCCCTTGGGCCAAGAAACCCATTTGCTAGCCACCTAGTATGTGAAGACGAGACTCATGTGGGTAAATCAATGAGCAAGGCCTTAGACATGTTGATTGAAATCATTTCACAATTGCATTGAGGTGAACATGTGATATATGGAAGGTGGAGAAAACATTACACCGTGTCGTTCTCCCATTTGATTGATTACCAACCACATTTGAGTTTCTTCATAGTGCATTGACGATGCATTTGTTTAGTTAAAAAAGGAGAGCCACTAGCTTTGATTACGATGGTATGTTTAAATAAACTGTAGGCTTTAATTATTGATCAATAGTTGTATCGTATAGTTGTTAATTAATGATTATTTAAAGATATTTTAACAGTTAATCCAAAAATATAATCTTTATGTATGATAAATTTTGTCTTAATTTAGAAAATGACAGCATAAGGATAACATATCATCAAGCTTTTATTTAGCTATAATTTGAATGCTAAGCAAGCGATGCACGCGATAATTCAAATAAAATATGTATTTGATAAATAATTGCTCAACAATCATAGTTATCAATAATATCTAATTACTAAATTAAGTAAATTTTTTTGGTATATATGATTATGCTCAAGATTATGCTTCTCCGCACTTGTTCCATGTAAACCATTTTAGTATACTATATATATATATATATATAGATCTGATGATATATATCAAAGTATAGAAAGAGTATGGCATTCACAAAGCCTCACCAATTAATTTTGTTCAAAGTTGCAGCTAAATGGTGTCATATTCCTTGTTTAACGGATTAAGAGATCATACAAGACCCATTTTTGTTGTGAAGTTGTTGTGTCCTATCGACATGTTGCGTAGCATGATCCATTATATACGCAACTTGAAATGAAACAAAGAAGACGAGGAAGAATCATCTAAAAAGGAACACTTATCTTAGTCATCACCTTTGAATCGATTGATAGGAAAATAAATATATATTTTTATAAAAAAAGAAAATACTTGTAGAGCCAAAAACATGAACTAAAAGACAACATGAAATATATTGAAATACCTCTCAATATTTGAGATCCTTTTATCTTCGAAGAATATACCAACCAAATTGAAGGAAGGTGGGGAAAACATTAGGGTATGTCATTCTCGCATTTAATTGATTACCAATTGCAATAGCAATGGAATTTTTTTTTTGCTTGGAAAAGAAGAGCTACTAGCAAGTTTGTATAACGTAAGCTTTGTCCTCATTCAGAAAATGAGAGTATGAGGGCACGAAGAGAACTACGCATGCCATCAAAATTTTATGCATTTATGATCTTAACATTAATCATATGTGATGCTTGTGATAATCCAAAAGAAATATGTATTTAATGGATAGTTGCTCAACAATCATAATTGTCTTGTAGCCTCCAGCAAAGTGACATGTAGCAATTCTTTCGATGCTAGTGCTATCGACAACATAATTGATAAGACGATTCAGATGCATATAATTGATAGGTTGGCCAATGGTATAGACAAGACAAGATATGTATGTCTACGAGTAAAGATACAGACGTCTATTTATAAGGGATACGACTTATGGTGCCCATTGTGACATCATTTAAAAAGGTAGGTTCATCACGACGTGATTAACAATATAGATAGTTTATATGATTGCATCATTTTCTCCATAATTTCATAACAACCTCCAATAAGACTGCACTTAGCTTCATTTCTATCTTCATTACATTTTATGTTTTCAGCAAATTCAAAAGTTATAAGATTTGTTCTTAGCTATTCTTATCTCCTTCTTTCACTGTTTTAAAAATCACAAGACCTTTTCTTGAAAACACTGATGCCACTCATGCTTTTTCTTTGTTACTACATGCATTCTTTTGAGGCATTCATTTTTATATCATTGTTTTCATTATCATCGTATTGGTATACAGGGTCAAACTGTCGTATCCTAACATAATCAAGTGAGAAGAGCAAAATCTTATTATATACAAGCCTCTCTCTAAGAGAATGATTCTCTATACTACATTGTACATAAGGCATTCTAGCATACGATTACCATGGTTCTATTATTATTTTTTATATATATATAACGCATAGCCTCACGCTTTAATGCCCAGCAGTTGTCCACAAGGGAAGGGAAAATAGCAGCCATAACGGGCATTTTTGTCAAAGCCATAGAGGTCAATGAATTGTGTGCTAGTTGGAAGTAAGGTACATAAAAGTTAAGGAGAAAAACGATTCACTTCTCCTGCTCACCCATTAATTTTGTTCAAAGGTACAGAGCTACACAGTGCCATCGTCCTTGTTTAATAGACCAAGAGATAAAACGAGGCCCACTTTTTGTTGCGAAATAGTTGCGTGCTAGTGACATGTCGCCTGGCACGATCCACTATACCCGGAACATGAAACGAAACGAAAAAGATAAAGGAAGAATAGCCTCAAGAAAGGACAGCTATTTTATCCATCACCTTTGAATCGATTGATCGGAAAATAAATTTATTTTATTATGCAAGAGTTAAGAACATGAACCAAGAGGCGATCAAATGTACTGGAAGAACTTCCAGATCCTTTCATCTCCAAACTCTACTATAGTTTAATAAAAGGCGAAAAGTAGTCGTAGATCTTAAAAAGATGAACTGAGAGACGAGACGAAATCCATTGAAAAAAACATTGAGATCCTTCTTATCTCCAAGGAATATACCAAACTCTAGTACCATCGGTGATGGAAGTAACATTCACAAGCGTCTCAACTTCATGGCCATAAGAGTTCACGAGATATTAACGATAAGCTGTTTGGCTGGCCAATTGCTCTCTTTGTCTCGGAGCGCTGCTCGTCGTCCCACGTAAACAGCCCGAGGTAAGCTCACCGTAGCCGTCCGGATGACAACCCGAGGAGATGCGAAAGGAATATTCCGGCCATCACGGGGCGGACCACAACCGACACGTGCCGGTCTCCTCCCGGTTATATATATCTCGTCAGATCCAGGCACGACAGCTGCAATAATTATTCGAGAGAGAAGATGGGGTGGATGAGCAAAGGAAAGGTTGAGATTATTATTATCAGACGGGTCTCGACGGGGGGGTGACGTCTCTTTCGAACTCGTAGGGCCGTACGGAGCGCAGCGCTTACCGAGATCGAGGCCGTCCATCTCCTACCGTACGGTACCGTCGTCTGGCCGCCCCGGGTCGTGGGCCCCGCCTTCGCTATCGCGGCACCGAACCGGTCCCCCTATCTTTCGCTAACCGCGCGCACGTCGAGGACCGAGGGCCTCGGTGCGCGACACGTGACCCGCCACCGACTGCTGCTGCTGCTGCTCCTCCTCCTCCTCCTGCGCCGATGTGGCGCATCGTTGACCGCACGATGGGACCGTCCGACACCTGGGGAGCACCCGCGCGCCCTTCGTTCCTGCCGCCCCACGCACCGCTGTTGCGCTCCGATGACGGAAACGCCCCTGGTTTCCCTGCGGAATTTACGGTTGTACGGAAGGGAATCGGGAGGTTACGGGGAGCCGGTGGGTGGAAAGGGCAGCGCACGATGAAGCCAGCCTGCGACCGTCGATTCGGTGTACCCCATCACGAGGCCCGCTGCCCCCCCCCCTTCCCCATTGCCATCACGGCTCGGTCGGTGCTGAACGATGCACAAATTTGAGCCTCTTAATTTGAAGGAAGGTGGAGGAGCTAAAGATAAAAAAGGGGTGGTCCATGGATTCTTGCCAAATTAAATGAACAAAAAGTTGGTTGCTTTAGTTATGTATACAAGTGCAAAGGGCTGTGAATTAGCTGGAAGACTTGTTGGATATATTCTCATTAAGAGCTGCCTAATTGTTGTGGTGGAGACGACATCATGGTGCTTGGCATTCTTTTCTTCCAGCTAACAGTATTGTACTCAACATCAGAACTATTTCAATTTAAAAAAAAGAAAATTGAAATGAGAGGCATCCTCTACTTTTTGCTAAAAGGAAAAGATAGAATTAGAAGAATGGTGAAAATTTTCTTTTTTTTTTTTTTTTTTTCATCCATTGATTAATGGTTCCTATTTCCCTATCAAATGTATTGTAAGATTATTTCATATTTCTTATTGAATAATGATATGGTAATGAAAATCATGACAGGATTTCTTTCACCTTTGCCCAAAAAATTAGTGCAAGACATAGCTTGCACATGGGAACATGATTCAAGTGGCCTCTTTTCTAACCCGAGATCAATGAGGAGACGCTGATAATAACATTTATTTCACATCATTGCTCTTTGCTTAGCTTTAACATGTTTAGGACAAAAATTCATGAATTGCTTCATGGTTTAAATCTTGCTCTTTATGATTAATTTGCAACTTCCAAAGTTAGCGTTTCATGGAATGAAGAGGTAACTTAGTTGTGCGTAGATTGTAGCTAAATTGCATCATAGGACATTTAAATAGATGGTTAGAATTTTCATTATGTTTTATAATGTCAAACATATTTTAAATAAAATTTGAATCAATCATCATAGTTATATATTTATTATGTATCATTTGATTACTAATTACATGGTTTTCGAAAGAAAAGAACAAAGAACAAAATATTTATTTTGCTATTTGACTTTCTACTGTTGAAAGAAAAAAAAGAAAAGCATGCAATATATATATATATATATGATTGGTTCTTTAATTGCAAAAGAGAAGGATAAAATGGTTGAGCTTTGTAACTTAGCTCATAACATTCAAGTAACACCTCTTTAGATTGTGTTACCTACATGCTACCATCCAAGATTTGCCGCTTATCTTTATATAGATAAGGAACATAAATGCTCAATTTGCATGTGCATGCATGTGAGAGGTACCACAAGCTCCTTAAAGCCTTTGATATTTGTGTAGGCCCTAGCATATTATCTGTTAGGTGTTAGGTGGAGCTTACATAAAAAGTTTAACATGCCACAAGTTTAACATAAAAAGTTTAGATTGTGCATAACATATCAAATCTTTTTCATCGAATAATATGAGGTATGTATTTATGTCTAATGCTTCTTGTATATAATGGTCTCAACTACTTTATTACTATTTTCATCATTACTATTGTTGCTAATATTATTACTATCATTATTATTAACAAATACAATGCTCTCTCTGTATTTCTATCTTCAAGCAAAAATAGTTTTCATCATTTGGTCTTAGAGAAAATGAGAGGTACAAAACAAAAAATTGTTTTGCATCCTACATTCATTAAGAAATTGAAAGGCACCGAGGTTTAATTATATGTGACAAAAACATCAAATCATGATGAGAGCAAATATCATAGCGTTATACTTACACGAGGAGAAAATACTTTTCAAAGTTTTCATAGTGAATAAAATGAAAGTTATGAAAGGCTAATGGACAAAAATAGCAACTTGTGGTGAGAAAACAAGACTAGTTTTAGAATCACATTTGCACAAGGAAAAAATGGAAGAACAAGATTAAAGACCAAGAATTTATTTGGGCACATAGAAGATTAGTTTGTCAGTATATATCAACAATCTAATCCTTCAACACAAAAATCCAAGGAGATGAAAAGAACTATATGCCTACCAAATATTTTTTTGATAGTAGATTGGAGGAAATGAATTTTTCTAAATTTATTAAAAGAAGTGAATCATGAAAAAATATAAGTCTGCCAAATATCTTGTTATGAGCCCTCTGTACCAGTGAAATTTCTAGCTTAGTACTCCATAAGAAATTCAAGAGAAATATATTCTAAATAAAATTAGGCTAGAACGAATAGTTTCTTCCTCTCCATGAGATTTAAAGTTCGATAATACCTCTTCAATAATATGTACATTTGAAAGCTAGCAAAGAGAGACGACCTATTAGTTCGAGTCAATCAATAAGTTTCTCTTGGTAGGTTTTTTTTTTTTTTTCTAATGCAAACCATATGAAAATTCTAATTTATGAGCATAATAGCCAAGACCAGAGTCACTTCATTTTTAACTTTGACTTCTTGGAAACGGTTCTATGTTAGCCTTACCATAGTGGCGAGATTAAAGGGCCACTTTTCCTCATTTCACAATGATCGAATAGCAACCATCTTTTTCATATTAGTAGTTAGTTAGTTTAAGAAGGTTGCTTTAACTTCCTAGATGAAATGATTCAATAAAAACCATGTTGTTCATCATGAACTCCATAGTCTTAGATACTCGAAAATAAAATATCAAATGTTTTGAAAATTTCTTACCCTTGTATCAGTTTGTTAAATCACCAAGTAGTTTGTAATTAAATGATTTGTAATATACTCTTGTCCATGGGAGGAAATAATCGAATCATTCAACTTTTAGCTCGCATTTGTTTTGAGAAGCTTAGATGAGGATGCCTTGTAGGGCCATGGATTATTAATTTCCATGACCTTCTGTATTTCATTCGAACAGTATGCAACGTGTTTATAGAAATTTATGGCCACACAAACGCAACAATGGTCCTATCAAATGATGCATGTTGCTTCAACAGTCCAACTTTAGTTTCTCTCTTTTTTTTTTTTTTTTTTTTTTTTTGTGGTTTACATCTAGGTCCATTCGCATCCTTTTCTATTTCGTCCTTTTCACCGCCTCATTGTTCTTCTAGTCTTCGCTGCTTAGATTTTTAATAGCAGCCACGACTTGAAGGGTGACAAGTCCTGTAAATTTTATTCTGAAGTCTGCACCACATATAAGGGATGGACCAAGTGCATTGTTAGAATCTGGTTCTCTTATCTATCTTCTAAAAGTTTTGTCATTTCTCTTGTGTCAGTGTCAAGCTTGTGGTAGGTTTAGGACAAAACAATTCATCGTATATTTACAAATTAATTTTCTACCATGCAAAACATTGAACTTACGTAATACCATAAAATTTAATGAATATAATTAACAATAACAGATTTAATATCCATTTAATAAAGTTAATCAAATTTTATAACAAGATTAATAACAATATTTAACATAGAATCTTAGTGCCAGATATGCTAAATATTCTTAAATCGAACTAACCAATCATAGGAAAATAACTAAATCTTGGACTGGCTTTTATTAAAAATCTTACTTATTTCTTGATCTTTGGAAAAAAAAAAAAAACTTTTATGAACAAGGCTTAATAAGTAACCCTTAGCCATATTTAAAAGGATCAAGCAAGCAACTTAATTCAATTTTAAATGCATGCATAATATGATATTTATTTATTATTTTCATAAATAATTTTAATAGAAAATAATATATGTCATTTATAGTAATAATATCAAATTTAAAAACTTAAAACTTTCATTTTAAAGCTGTGATATAACTCTACAATCATAACCATAGCCATATATAAGTTTTATGGCAGAGTCAAAATAGTTCGCTGTATTTAACTCCGTAGAGGTGGGTCAAAAATAGATTGCCGCATATATCCTCTACGACTCTACGAAGGTAGGTTCCAGTATCGTAAGCTTTCGTACAAGCTCCAAAAGGCAGGGATAATAAGTAATGAATTATATTTGATTGACAATTTATAGCTTATGATATATATGTTATAACTTGTTTTATGACATATAACTTGTAAATTGTCTATATGTTATACAAGTCGCTCCAACGTAAAATTCAAGCTTCATATATAATGAATTTAAAAGTAAATTATTATATGAACTAAGAAGTCATCGGAAAGTTAATTTGCATGTGAGCAATATATAATAACATGTATGCTTACTTGATCTAATTTTTGATAATAATATTTACAAAAATTTTACAAAATCCATAATTTAATTTTCTTGTATCATAAAATCTTATCACATGTTAGAAATGCTTAAATTTACTACTAAGCATAATAATATTTTAAATAATTCTTATAAAACTAGCAATTATGCTAAATTCTAAACATATAAATTTTTAAAATAAAATATTTAATCAATTAAACCAGGATTTTTAAGTAATTAACCAAAACATTTATAAAATACAAGACTTAAATATTTAATAATTTTATAAATTACTCTAACAATGACTGAGTTTACTTATCTCTTCAAATAAAATTGTTAGGAACTAATTCTTGATTTTTGAGGCTTAAGGGTTTCATCATTCTTTGTGATCCTTCAACTTTTACTTTCTATACTATTGATTTAATATCAAAAGATCTCCATTGAGCTCTATTTATAGAAAGATTTCTTAAAATAAATAGATTTTTTATTCTTCATAAGATACTAATATCCTGAAAATAATAATTTTTTCCAGTTCTTGTAGGATACAGATTTCTTTAAGAAAATCGAATAGATAAATATCTATTAAATATTTAAAATAGATTCTTGATTGAAACCTAACTTATAATTCATCTAACATAATTTTAAAATATAAAAATTTAGATGAATATATCAAAAATCATTTTTAATCACCATCAATAGTATTTTTATAATTTATTAGTAGTTCATCAGCACTGATATATATTCATAAAATTACTCTTAACTTCTTCAATTAAACTTCGATTTGAGTGATTCAAGATGCATTAGAAACTAATTCAATACCAAATATTATGAATATATATTTAATCAAAAATTTTAATTATATTATTTTTATTTTTTTAACTTTATCTAGTTAAATTGAATCTTAATATAAAATAAGCTAGCTTAAAAAAACCGGATCTTGAATCAGCCTGTTGTTCTCTTACATATCCTTCATCTTATCTAAGTTGCTCATGAATTTTCCTTTTATTTTGTTTGAGGTCTCAAAGCACATAGAGACATAGAAAAAGATTGATTTTATAATTCAAGCGGATAGAATGTTGGCTAAGGATCCATTATGCTCTGCAGATATTTTTCCATTCTAACATGAAGAGAGAGAGAGAGAGAGTAGATGATAAATCATCCAGCCAGCCTCTGCATAGGACTCGCACTAAGATATCTAATGCAAACTTTGGGCAGTGATAGATAGCTCATAGAAAAGTTGAGGCAAAACTCTTACTGGCCTCGTGGGCCAACCACTATAGGTGAAAATGAACCCCAATAAGTCTTCTAGTTGACAACCTATCAAGAAAAGTATCAACTTATCACATCAAGCCGTAGGCTATGCCAATCCAGGAAGGGTCACAAGCCACAGCCTTGGGTGAGCCATCTCCATCATAAAGCACAGTGCGTCACTAGGTCCCTATTTCTTTTATTTCAGTCATCAACAGCACCAAATTCAAATTTTGCATTACCTTTGGCCCCTTGTGATATTAAATATGAATACCAAGGAAGAAGAAAGAGAAAGAGATATTGTCCTTTCTTTCTGCACTCCAAGGTCTAAATAGATACATCATCTAGATATCGACCCTTTGTCAGGCCTTTTAATTTTTATGTGCAACTTCCTGCCATTTAAGCCACCATACTAGCTTTAAAAATAACCATGATAAATCCTTGCCCAAAATTAGAAGTTATTAATTATTTTTAAACTTGAACTTCTCTCACAAACCAATTGTATTAACGTATCCACAATCTTCTCTGCCAGACAAGCTTAGGCAACGAGGAAAGCGACTTAATTGAAGCATTGAAATAACCAATGAGGTTCTTGATTAAGCTTTCTGTGTGTACTTTGGTAGATGCAGAGATCATGAGTTGGCCTGGCGGTTCTAATCCAAAAAGTTTGCTCGATCCAAAGATGCCTATCAAATCAAACAAGATTGGGATGTTACAGCTCCAAATAACAATACTATCATCGTATTGGACTGATGGGGTTGAATCCAAATAACATTGCAGTCGTTTCATCTACAATGATTTGATAAACGAGCACAGCGTTTTTGCTGGAAGTTTTGGAGTATTGTCCGGCGATGGTTGTGACAGTGGAGACACAGGAAATAGTTACCAAACAATAACAATAATTTAGTTCTATTCTAAGTTATATTTTTTATAAAATATAAAAATTTTAAATTATTCTTTATCACTTTCTCTATATGATTTTCAATTTACCTCTACTTCTTCTTTTCTCTATATGTATCAAGTCACTTTTCTGTACAGATGCATCTCTTAGTTTATGTTGCACATATCCAAATCATCTAAGTCGTCATTCCTTTAATTTATTCTCCATTGAAGTTATCTTTAATTTTTCACGAATGGTTTATTTCTTATTCTATCTTACCTTATATTACTACACATCCATCTTAATATTTTCATTTTCACCACATTCATCTTATGTACATGTATTTTTCTAACTGTCCAACATTCAGTACTATAAAGCATAGATGATTTTATAGCTGTTCTATAAAACTTTCTCTTTTAACTTGACAGATACTCTACGATCACATAATATTTTAATTATATTTTTCTATTTTATCTAACCTGCTTTAATCTTACGAAAAATATTATTTGCAACCTTTCCTTCTTTATGAATAATCGATCTTAAGTATCGAAGATGATCATTTTTATTAACTTCATGTTTCCAATTTGTACTCTACATTCATCTTCATTTCTAATTATATTAAAATTACATTTCATATATTTTGTATTTATTCTACTTAATCTAAAATTTTTACAATATAATGCATTTCGCCATAGTTCTAACTTACGATTAACTCTAGCCTTAGTTTTATATATTAGTATTATATCATTTGCAAATAACATGCACCATAAAATATCATCTTAAATATGTCTAATAAGCTCATATATAATTAAAGCAAAAAGATAGGGATTAAGAGCAGAACCCTGATGTAAGCCTACTTTAATAGAAAATTCACTAGTATTACTATCAATAGTTCTTATATTAATAATTACCCTATTATACATATCTTTTATTATATTAATATACTTAACAGGTACTTCTTTCTTTTCTATCATCCACTATAAGATTTTTTTAGGAACCCTATCATATACTTTCTCTAAATTAATAAAAACTATATGAAGATCTTATTTTTTTACTCTATATATCTCCATTAACTTCCTAAGGAGAAAAATAGCTTCTATAATTGATCTTTTTGGCATAAAACTAAATGATTTTTTGATATTTTTGTAGTACATCTCAACTTATGTTCAATTACTTTCTTCTAAAGTTTTATAGCATGACTCATGAGTTTGTTACTACGATGATTAGAGCAATTTTGAATATCTTCTTTATTCTTAGTATGACTCATGAATTTTATTTTCCTCCAATAAATATTTTTTCTTCAATAGGAATATCTTAAATTAGTCTATTTTTATCCTCTCAAAAACTTTGCTTTGTCACACTATTTAAACCTACTTGAGGAGTATAAGTACTAATAATATTTATTGACTCTCTATCTATCACTAGTTTAATTAAAATTATTCTTACTCCTATCCTTTTAATGTCTATAACTTCATCTTTTAAGCCTTTATCTATAATAATTTCTATTCTATTTTTATTCCTATTTTTGTCTGCATACCAAAGTTTAAAACCATCAACTTCTTTTACTTTGTCCTATATCTACTTGGTTTATATTAATTTTTCTTCTATTCATTATATTTATTAGTTACATTAAATTTTCTGTTAATGACCTTATATTTTAAGTTGCTAAATATATTTTATTTTTATTTTTATTTTTTGGACTAATTTTTTTATCCAAATTTGTCCATAAAAATGTGAAAATCCTTACTTATTTTTCATTACATCCGGACGTTGATGTAATGCATCACTTATGAGGACCGTCCTAACTGCTCTTGCCATTTTCACTATATCCGGGGTTTGATGTAGCATGTCGCTATTAGGGAACGTCCTAACTTTATCGATTTTTTTTATTGGATTCATGTTTATAAGGTGCGACTATAGTTTTACGCTAGCTATTAACTTATTGTAACCTTTCTTCTTTATTGGGATTTGAGACCGGCTTTATATAAAAAAACTCTTACATAAACAAAGTCAAGAGATAGCCATCAAAGGTACGATAAGTTGGTAAAAATTAACTACTTCATCATCATGTCTTATTTGCTATTTAAGCATGATGTTACACCTCCTCCTCCTCCTCCTTTTTTTACCAAATTAGGAGGGGGACAATCCACGTCTTCTACTTGTGGAATCGCATCATACAAAAACACTGACAAATATGCCTTGTTTTTACTTCCACCAGAAGTGCACTTTATCCAACCTTTGCTTGCTGGTAACCACTGTTTTGTTTTTCGGCAAAATAATAGACTCTTAAGTATATCACATCGTCTATCCATGGTAAAAATATCTTCCACATGTGAGACACAACATTTTAAAGCGATGGTCAAAACAATTCAGCTTGTCTTCCGATGTGATTGCATCGGGGCACATACAGGTGAGACATGGGACCTACAATGGAATCTAGCAGGATCAGTGGATGCTCATCGACCATTGACCAGGAGGTCAGATGAACCCGTTCCCCTGGACTGATTCAGAACCTGGCCCATTTCATGAACCTAGATAGACTGCAATGGGTCTCAACGTTGGTACAACCGAGGAACCTTGGATGCTGTCACTGGCCCACACCACAAGGCTCTGCCCATGCCCACCAGAAGCCAAGGCACATGCTCCTGAATCTCTACAGTTCAAGGACAGCACTGAGGCCTTAGCAGTATGTTAGTGCATGCATCCAACTTCTCTCAGCAATCAGTGTCCAAGGGAAACAAGGAAAGGTGAAAGCCAGATTCTTCCCCTCCTCCCAAATGCCTCCCCACCCCTTTTTTTTTTTTTGACCCAAATCTCAGATGCTTGTGGGTGCTGGGATGTATCGCATTTCAATTCCAATGGAAGACCCCACTCCCTTGATAAACTCATGTGGTCTAGTGGTTGCTTTTGCTTGCAGCCTTTGTACTGCAGCATTGGATTTGTGGCCTCGTCTAGCCTTTGTTGAAGGAATCCACCTGTCAGATTCTTCGAAGGAACCGCATGGACATATAAAATGGCCTTCTAATTGTCGTTGATGTGGTTGGGAGACAAAAGGTTTGAAAGGAGGTTGCCTGGAATATTAGTTTATTGTACATTTGTTCGCTTATTCAGGAGCGATTTCTATCGTTTAATGGTACGCTATGCAAGCCTGTCTTTGGATGGAAGCATGAAGCACTAATGACACGCCATTTAAGAAGTCCATGAGAAGTCTATTATGAAATCCACCATGAGAATTGGGCAAGCACATTTCTCTAACTTTATTTGTTATAATTGGGAAAAGCACATCTCATGCTAGTGGCTGCAGGTATAAAGATGGCAAGCAAATCTTTAATTAAAAGAAAAAGTAACCAAAATTCAAATAGTTTTAGTAATAAAGTCCTTCGGATTACATGGGCATGCCAGGCATGTATCAAGAAAGAAAGAGAGAGAGAGAGAGGGGTTTATTTTTTATTTTTATTTTTTTGGCATCAGGGGGAGGGGGGCTAAGTTCCATCTTTCTACCTTAGAGTTATCCACCTCTCAATAATTGACTCAAATTAGAATCAGTCAACTTGGCCCAATATCAATAGGCGATATAATCTCAGCTGGCTTGATGATAAAGATGCGTTTATTTTTGACTTTTGTGTTGGTTACGATGGTAAGATTTTTTTATTTTAGATAAGCTGATAAAATATCAAACTTTTTAGTATTGGCTAGTAAATCATAATCTATTAATCTTTTGATTTTTATATGTAATTTAAACTATTTTTTTATTATATATTTTGATTTCAAAATAGCCATAAAAGTTATAGCTACAATATTTTATTCTTATGCGTTACGCCTCAAGCTCTGGCATATCGAGCCAAAATAAGCTTCAAAGTGTAGGATCATTCATAATCCCAATGATTCAGTATGATTGGTCATCCGGTCAGCAACAATATCACCTTCTTTAAGAGCATGTAGTTCAACTAGGAAGGAAAAAAAAAATCTTTTATTTTACTTAACTCAAATCTCTCAAAAAATATTAAAAAAAGAATGAAAGCAGTACCTTTATTAATGATAAGAAAACTAAGATTCAAGACCTCTAGTTATATTCGGAAAGCCCATCCTTTCGCAATTTGAATTAGATTTCTTTTTTACTTAACAAAGATAATAATTTTTCTAAAATCAACATGACTAATAGAAATAATTATAAAAAGCTAAAATTAGATCTTTATCTCTATATCGATTTTATGTTCGGTTATTCACCTACTTCTTCTCATATTGAGAGGTATATACGGTCAAAATATTTCTTGAAAATAAAATTTTTGCTTTGGTCCATTTGTTTAGGGGTTCATATTATAGAATTTGATGAATAAAGCTACAGAGCTTAAAAGAGTACCCAATAAGCTAGAGCCTCTAGAAGTTCAATGGCGTGGTAGGTTTTTCTTTCAAACCTTAACCATACCTACCTACAAAGGAAAGAGTTGTCCACGTCAAAATTTGCCGATCCTCTTACATGATTGTTATCGCTATAATTCTTCAAATTCATCCATCATAACTAGGTATGTAGTCCACTATAGCTTGGTGAAGATTAGAAGGGATGAGCTCATCCCACTTAAGTATATTGCAAGGAGGGAGAGACAATCACTTCAAATAATGATTGGTGTTAGTGAGCAAGAGAAAGAGCCTCCCAGAGAGCAAAAGCTTCAGACAGGAGAGGAGATTCAGTTAAAAGGATCTTACCTATTGCTTCAAGGGGGGGGGGGGGGGGGGGTCATCTAGTGTGGTCCCTTAGAACCACTGCACCCTGCCATAATTTCACTTAGAATAATAGATCTATCTATGTTAATCTTGAACCATTTGAAAGGTGTAGGTTCCCAACCGAAGACATACAAACCATACAAACCATAACACGTTGGCAAAATAAGATTCTGGTTTTCCATATAAACCATAAAACATTGGCAAAATGGGCTTTACCCAATCCTGGCCTCAGATCCTCAGACTAAAAAAGAGTCCAATAGCAAATCTCCATTGGAGACAGCATTCTAATCAGTGGGATGCCAGCCTATCCAATGGAGTGCTGTCTCCCACACCCTCATAGAATATTCATATTAAAAAGATAAGTGCAAAATATCCTCTGATTCTAACAAATATCTTATAAATATCATCAGATAATGAGAACATATCTTTTCCCCATGCATTAGCTGGAAAATTACCATAGATGCAGTTCAAACTAAAAATCTATGTTTTGTGTTGCATGTTTAGATTCATCTTCTCAATCTTTTACATTTTACTTTAGTGAAGCCTTTATAAATATGCTTAGCTTTAATAACTATATTCTATAATTTTTTAAATAAAATTTGACTTATAAGATACATGGAAGCCAGTAAATCTATTAGAACCAACATAATCAAGAATTGGTTGGCAGCATCCCTTTTTATACGGAGAGGTCCCGCGTTTTAAATTCACACAAAAAGAAAAAGAAAAAAAAAATTAAAACTTTTTCCTTTCCTTCAAGGGAAATGGTTACTGCAACAACCTACGAGAACTTGAATTGAAACATCTTAATTCATTTAAGTAGATTTGCTTGAGCCAAACTACATAAGGTCCAAATCATCTATAAAACAAACTTTGTAGTACATATTTAAATGGCCGCCATGTATCCTGTGATATAATTGGAAACAGAGAAGGATTTATTAGATGCCCAGTACGTCTAAACTGTGGATAAGAGTTAGTCTCGTCTGTGCCTAGAATAGGATATATGATAGCTATTCAACTTTGTAACACAAAGTTTGTATAGTTGAGGATCTTGTTCTAATTACACAAGCTCATGACTGCCAAATCAACAACTTTTCAATCTTATGTTTCCAAAACTCATTTATAAATCCTTTAGATATCCAGGAGGAATTCAAATGTGGCACCCTGAACCATGAAGAGAGGCAGAAGCAAGCACTCGCCTATTGCTCTACTTGCCTCTCTACGGTCCTTATCAATGCTGCTGCTGCTGCAAGCTTGTTTTCATCTAATTTTTGCAACTAAGTGGTTTCCATATCTTGGTAACACATTTACGAGTCTAGGTTGCTTGCCATTGCGTGATCTCAAACTGGTTCATCAGTAGGTATCCCAATGAGTTGGATTTAATTTTACGGTAGGTGCTTAAAACTGGCCTTGTTTGAACCATGCCAATTTTGGGAGTTGGTTTCAAGTTGAGGGCTAAGGGTGCAACATTCTCTATTTTTTGATGAAAATTTGTCAGAATCCATAATGAGAACGCGTGCTTTATAAGGATGGGTAGCATTTTAAAATATTTTATTGTTATGATAAGGTTTTGCAGAGACAAGAATGCAACCTTCCTACCAAGTAAGGTAACTTGGTTGGCACCCTTTTCTTTTAGGAAGTGATCTAGTTTCAATCATGGGTGGTGGAATGTTATCATTGTACTTCTAAGATTAAAAAAAAAAAACTCTGACTATACTCATCTTGAAATTGGATTAAGTCAATGACTTGGAAATTTCAACCACCAGAGCTTCTTGGTGTTCATCTTTATTCTATGTTAGCAAGTATTTTATCACAACAGGTAGGCTTTCAACGCTATAGATACTGTTAATTATTTCAGACCTGACGCACTTGAAGATGCTGTTTTGAACTTGAATTTGAAGCTTCCAATGGATATTTTTGACCGTTGAATGAGACAAGCTCTTGTTGAATAGAATTGTTGGAATAAAAAGTGTTGCTCGTCGACCATCTCTGTTGGATATGGCGGGAGATATCCCAACCCCATCCTAGCTCCCTTTCTTTCTGACCTTTAGTGAATGGCAGAGGTGGGAATAATTTAAGCTTTGGAAGTGAGAATAATTTTCTTTCCTCTTACATAGTTTTTAAATCTCCATTTTGGTGTAACACCAAATGTGAAAAATCATTCAAAATTCTGACTAGAAGAAAAGTTGGAACTGGTTATGCTGGATAAAATTTTGCTCATGCACAACTTTTGGAAGGCCAAGTATCTATATCTCTAATCAGTTCAAGAGTATGGACCAAAAGACACAAGCGAAGCCTTGCATATTCTAAAGAATCCTGGTTTGCCTTGCACTTTTGAGTTCACAATGAAATGAACCCTCGGATTCAGATGAAATCTTTGAGATAGGTTTGCCTTGCACTTTTGAGTTCACAATGAAATGAACCCTCGGATTAAGATGAAATCTTTGAGATAGCAGTCTGTATACCTTGTGGAAAGGTAATCTCCAAGTAAGACTCACTTAAAAACCAATTTAACTAATTTCTCGTATCTTAGATATTCACAACAAAACATGATGCCATAAGAGGGCCAATAATAGAAAGGCATGTTTAATTTAAGAACTAGAAACAAAGATATTTAAACATACAAAACGAATGCTTTTAGGATAATAAAAAATAAAAAATCATAATATAGTAAAGATAGAAAATAATATACAATAATTATGAAAAAAAAATCAAAGGATTAATATGCAAAAAATTGTATGAAAAAGAAGGCTAGAGAAAATACTGAAAATCAGATATAGAAAACTCTACAATTTCTTAAAACTGTCATGCTTGCAAATTTTGATACAGCTTTAGGGGTCCAGTCAAGTTTTATATTTTGAATGAATAATACTTTGAACAGAAAATCTCAGAAGCATTCAAAAGAAAGAGAACGATAACATCTGATCAACCATATAGAGATCGGTCATATCAATGAGGATGGAAATTACTGACATTAAGAAAGCAAGCAAAATCACGTGGCTTTGCAGCTGGCAAGTTGAGATTTCGCTACTAGAAGTACTTAATATAAAAACAATGCTGCAAATATTCACCCATCTTATAACTACATAATGGACTTTCTGGCAAAAAAAAGGGCAACGAAAGAACAATATACTTATTTGTTTGAAATATTCATTGTAGATATCTGAAAGCATATTATTGCTATTATTATGGATTGAAGTAAAAATAAATTAAGCATCTGTCCAAATCAAATAATGACAGGTATCAACCTTCTGAATCTCAATGGAAGGAGCAAACTATAGAAATAATAACAATCCAAATGAAAAATGCCTAATGAGTGGTTCACAAAAAAAGAATGGCTACCATTCATCTATTGGTGACACCTCTTCTAATCTCTATAGGCTGTAACTAACAAACATATATAAATGTGTAAATATATAAATATGCTAAAAGGCTAAATTATGGGAGGCTAAAACCAAGATTGATGTAGTTGCCTGCCAAAAACAATGTCAGTACCAGTAGGGTTGGCAGAGCTACCCACATCCATGTACGCATCTTTCTCTTACCCCTGTTACGAAGGGGCAAGGGAAGAGATTGTGTCTTATTAGACTGCCTTGCAGTTACCGGTGGCTTTGAGAGTCTCTTTGAAGTGGTTACCGCTGGGTTGTCAGGCTCTGAAGCATTTTCATGCGGACTATTCTCTGTAGCCAGAGCATTATCTCCTACTTCTCCATTTGTTGTGTCTGATGTGGCCGCTGCTTTCCTTTTCTCCTTCTTCAGTTTCTTCTGCACAATGATCCATATTGTTTAGTGACCACGCTGTGATATCGCAAAATTTCCAAGTACATACTAAAGTCCATCCAGTGATAAAGATACCATGTGAAATTTTTCAAATTTCAGAACTAAACAGCAGCTAAAAAGGAGAAAAGAAAATACCTTTTCTCTGAGTTCAGCTTCTTTCTGTGCTCGGTATTCAGCTCGAGCTTGGGCCTTCTCAGCTTTCCGCCTCTTCCTTTCCTCAGCCTCCTTGGCTTTGGCCTTCTGCTCCAACCGTAACTGTTCTTTCATCTCAGCTTCAGCCTTTTCCCTCCTCAATTCCTCTTCCTTCCTAGCCAACTCCTCTGCCTTCCTTGCTTGTTCCTCTTCCTCTTTTGACCGACTACTCTCTTTTGGAGCAGCTTCTACCTCTTCTCTGTCAGGAATGGTCACTGTGGCAGTTTCTTTTGAAGTAGGCTTGGTAGATTTTTTGGATTTAGATTGCTTTGTTTGTGCTGTTTGCAAGGCTGGAAATGACTCCTCTTTAGGAGCAGCCAGTGAACCCAACTTTTCTGCTTTTGCTTTAGAAGCTTTGATGGCCACAGGCGGGTTAATATTGGATGAGTTTGCAACAGAGCGTGAACTTTTGTCTACGGTTGTACGTAGTGCAGGTGGCTCCTCATCCGGGCCAAGTGATCTTCCGTCCAACGTCTTCAATCTCCTCAATGTGCTGTTCATGTTGAATTTGACATACTGCATGCGGAATTCATCATTGTTGTTCCAAAGCTCCATAATTTTTTCCACCTGCAGGGCAGAATAACATTAGGAACTGCTACATTTCTGCTTAGTTGATCTGAAGTTAAAATAGGCATTCACCTGCTTGCTGCAATGCAACCAAAGTCCCTCTCGGTCCCCAGAAGATACAATGTTTGCTGCAGCCTTCTGCTCATTCTTGTACATGTAAAAATATTTGCTCTGTACATGCAATAAAACACACTTCATAACGGTAACAAGTCCTTTTTATTTAAAATGGTCATTTATCATAGAGTGTTCTGAGAAAACATGAGATGTTGCATTGTCTTTACTAGAGTAAGTTCTCTAGCATTTGAAAGCCAAATCTATGCAGATGAAACAGGTACTTTGTTAACAACAGATAAAACTTTCAACATATAGAAAAACCAAACTTCGCCAAATTCATAATAGTAGAGAGCACAACCGTTGAGAAGCAACCTCTGGAACTTAAAAATCTCAAATGCAGAGTGAGTGACTGAGTTTGCTTCTTTGATTGATAGAAATCTAAATGTAACCGCAAAGTTTTAGCATTGATTCACAAGTACACGTCTGATAGTTATTGGGCATAAACAAAATAAAGAAATGCAAGAGAAACAAGACATAAAGGGAAAAAAAATCTAAACAAAGATCAGAGAAACAAAATATACAGCTGATTTTGCAATGATATGTGAGCTACATGCTTATAAACAAATTTGAAAAAGAAAAGAAAAGAAAAGAAAAGAAACGAATTGAAGGAAATATCAAATTAGAAGTTGCAAATGCATTCAGAATTTCACATGACTCTCATAATCATCAAACCCAAACTTGCAGATTGATTGCAATGTTATCAAGAGGTAACAAAGGGTATCAAGTAATAAGCATGCATAAGTGTGCCTACAAACACACACAATGTGGGGGTGGCTGGGTCAATTCAGTCAACTCCATATGTAATTCTATATGCTTCATATGCAACCAAAATTTTTCTCTTCTAGCTCTATTGGTGATGCAACTTCCAGTCAAATGAGGGATACCATAATTAACCACCTCCCTCAATTAAATAAGCCACTAAATTTTCTCAGGCCCTGGAATGGTATGCAATTTGTGTAATCATGCTTTATAATTTCTCTTGCCTTTTCAACACATCCTAGGATCATTGACTCATAAAAGTTGTATTGGGACTAATAAACGAGAAATGTTTTTATTAAAACAGCAATTTGCATCTAGATATCAGGAGGATCGAGCACGATTATGAATGTCTAAAGAGCCTTTGGTCATCAAATAGTATTCACCACTCTCAGACCAATGAGTGGAAAAGACTATATGAAACCAATGAGTGTTAGACCATTAATATATACAATAAATTTTACTGTAAATCAGAAGGTTCTTGTTCATAGGATTTACTTAGGCTCCATTCTTTGATGAGAAAATTTCAAGGGAACAACTTACCCAAGTATTTTTTTTGCTTCTATCAAAAGAGTCAAATGGGTAAGTTATAATCCCAAGTTATCATTTACTTATCAAATTAAGAGAAAAACTTAACAAAGATGGTTAAGTTGGTTTTCCATCAATTATGTAATATATATATATATATCTTTATCTCAAATATTCCTATACGATCATGATTCTTCCTTCCATTACTCCTCAATTCTTCCTTTTTTTGCTTCCCTTCCTTTGATCACCATTGATCGGTCGTTCATCTACCTTTTACTCTCGACACATTTCAAGAAGAAAAAGCAAATCAAAAATTTATATTTAGATAATAATTTTGATAAAATAATAAGTTTTAAAAGAAAAAAAATGATATAGCATATCATCCGATAGGTAAGAATGTAGCATTTGTGAAAGACTCTATAATTAAAATTAAAATATTTTTTATGATATAATCAATGTTTTATAAAAGGATATAATACTATTATTTAATTAATAAATAGTAATTATAAAAATTTATTTTTAGTTAAAAAATGATATATGAGTAATATATATATATATATATATATCGAAAGTATAACTGAAAATATAGTTTGGTAAGAGAATTAAGCTTCAATCACAAAGGAATAGTATATAATTAGTATGCAAAGTAAGCCTGATGGTATAAAGGGTATTCTGAAAAAGATAAATAAATCTTAGCAATTTATCTAGGAAAGTTATAATGCGAAAGAATATAGGTAATAGATATCATAGTTACTTTCCAATATACGAAAGAACATGAGTAAATTATTTTTTTGTCTTAAGTGTTGTCTAGGTAACACTTATCTAGAAAAATGTAGGTTTCTAGATAACTTTGATATCCCTCAAAGAATGAGCCTTTAGAGTCAAAAAGTTTACTTTCAAGATAGGTTGTCAAAACAGAAAAACAGAATGTAAAATGGCCTACCATCCTTAAGCATATTGATGTGATTAAATGGGCATTAAACAAAAACAGTTAAGTAGATAAGGCTTAACAGATTGTAACCAATCAACTATAATACTAGCTGGAATGTTTTTAATCAATAATAAGTAAACTTGTTATTGGCTTTTGGCCTAAGTTTGCTGGTTTTTTTCTGAACACCTACCAAGCTTTTCAGCCAATCATGGTCATCTATATAGCTTGAATGTCAGGTTAGAGATTGAATTAGTCCAGAAATCTTCTTGTATTTGTTTATTCACATTTCGCAATCACAGAAAGAATAGCCTAATTGAAGACAAAGGGTATGAGCAACGAACACTCAGCATTGGTTGAACACAACTTCATAAAAGAGTTAAAAACTAACAAATTAAGAGGATGAAGAGGAAGAAAAATAGGAGGAAAGAGATAGCATGAGGAAACAATAGAAAAAGGAGTTGCTGGGTGGAAAGGGGGAAAATAAAAAGAAAAATAAAGGTGAATGTCAGCTGGAGGGAATAAGGAATACAATATACAAATCTCCATATATCTGATATATTTCATAAAATGATAACAAGTCTAGACAGTCATTATTTGAAGAAAACTAGTTGTGTTGCAAAGAGCATCAGCCATTGTATATACCACTGGATTTGAAAATATATCTATTGCACATGGCACATATAACCGCTATATTTCTTCATTTCTATCCACATTACACGGCAACATGGATTGCATTATTGCTTAAGTGTTTAGATAAGCATCAAAGCATTTTAGAGAACTCCATGGCCATATCCATAGCATTAAATGTTGTATGCATTCCACTGCATCTGATAGCCTACCTATTGCAGATGGGACATATAACCATAAATTCTATCATTTCCATGTTCATCAAGTGACAACATGGATCGCATTGTTGCTTAAGTGTTTAAATGAGTGTTAAAGCATTTCAATGGACTCAATGTCCAAGATATGCTTTGGCAGTAAATATAGCAATTTATGCAACCACTTTTAACGATGTTTTCAATGCATAAATTTTGTTCATGTTTGATAGAGAGTCAGCAAATATATTGGCAACATGTAATGAAACCCTCTGTTGCTTATTTAGTGGCATTTGTCGAGATATTGAAGATAGATAGTCATGAAGGAAAAAATATGAAATAAAGGAGATCACTAAGGCTACAAGTATTCTTGGGAAGACAATCATTTTGCAAAGAATAATTTCACTTGGACATTCAGAATGACCCGGGCACATGTTCAAGCTCAAATTATAATCGGGACAGAATTCATTAGATGACCAAGCAACATTTGAAATTGTGTCCCCCTCCTTGTTCTTTGTTTTTTAAAAGTAGTGTCCAGATATTTCATGAAGTGAAATCAAGAGATTCGTGTTTTTTATGCTCTTGTTTTCGCGTGTCCAATAGCTCCTCCTCCATATCTCCACTACCTTCCTCTTTCTAGCTTTCCAAGCATTTATTCCTAACTCAAGAAGAGATCCAGCCAGCTTTCTCCCCTCTCCAGCTGCCAGAACATCTGCCCCTCCTTCCTCTGTTTCTTCTCCTCCTCTTCATTTTTCTCCTTCCCTTACCCTTTCCATCATGGCTACTTACTGTTAGATTTGGGTCCAAGTTAATCTTCTTTCTCTTCTTCTTCTCCTTCTAATCTTCCTTCCTTTTTTTCCATTCTCTTCAAATCTTGGCCAGTTGCTGCCACATCTAGGTTCTGTTCCAATCCAAGCCCCAGAAGTTTGGCTTCTGGGCTTTAACCTCATGCCAAATCATTTTTCACCAATAAAAAGAGGGGAAAAGGAAACCCTGATATAAGACCCTACCCAATGAGTTATTGTTGACAGAAATACAGAACAGAACTAAAACTCTGCTTCTGTTTTTTTTTTAAATTTTTTTTATTTTTTTATAAATAAAAGAAAACAGAATAGTGCAACCCTGCTTTTCAGCGACCAACTCTATGAATTGTCTCTTGGTCCAACTATTTCCTAATTACGGTAAAACAACCTTGCCAGCAACTAAACAGGCTTCATTATATTTTATTTCAGGAAGCAACTATATTTATTGTCTCTTACAAAATCCTGCCAGTCATAGTGACCCAAATCCCCTCTCATGCTATTCATCAGGCAGTTAGCTTCCCATTTGTAGGAAATTAAATGCAATATTGCAGTCTCTTTGACTTGGAAGACTGAGGCGGTGAACAACATTGGGCAACAATTTCAGTAAGTTCTAACTTTTTTTTGTCCCTATCCGGGTCAACTACAACATATGTTATTTTTATTTCATGTATTATTCTTCCAAACTTTGTAAAAAATCAAACACTGACATCCTTATCCTTGATAATAACAGGGAAAAAAAAATTAATCCCCAAATAACTCTTGACTGAAGACTCTTCCTCTAGTGTTCAATTATGATAGCCTATGCTATTTGTGATATGGTACGCCGTTCACAACCAATACTAGGCATTGAAACTTGAAATAAAACTTCTCATTTTATTTGATAGCATCTACTGATAACACATATGTAACCAAAATTAAGACCCAATAAACATCATTCATGGCCTCAAACTTTGTTTTTAATGTCTCATTAGCAATAAAGAATGGATAATGCTGCAATTTCTATGAAGCTCATAGATAGGATCGATCTCTCACTTTTTTAAAACGTGGTTTGACCAAGTTCAAATTTATCTTCATTCTATTATTGTTTGATTGAAACCTAAGTTTATCAGCATGCCAAGCCAGCAATTAATTAATATATGATGAAAGATCACAATCTATCTACAGATAATATATGAACAAGACCAAGGGCTTGAGAAGATCAGTGTTGCTACACATACAGGTAATCCTACTCTATCAAAGATTGATTTGAGGTATTAAGAAAAATATTATAAATTCATTTTCAGACAAAGTACAAGACCCCGATATGATAATAAGATATAAATAGTTAAGTAGAGTTGGATAGAGAATGATGCACTTGTTGGATTCACAAAATGACAACATAAACACTCAAGGGAATGTGGTGCGCTGTTTGGTTGCACGTAAAGTTTCTTACAACAGATAATCATAAAACCTGGTCTTCTGTAAAACAGGTCTTTAATAGAGAAGAGAATGAGGGGGACATCCATTTTTCAAAGAACTCAATTTTCCGGTTTAATGACCTGGCAGTTTTTACAACACCAGATTTGCGTACAATATCCGAAGAAAGCATTTTTACAAAACCCATCATTTAAGTTTTGTATAAACCATTTTAACAAAACCTGGTACCCAAACAACTCCTTAGTATCTCTATCATCTTACAGAGTAACAACAAAATGCCCAGATATACCAACACAGTGGACAGCTTTATTTGACACCATGCTAGCTTTAAGTTTACAGTTCTGCTTTGGGAAACAAAGATGAAATTCAGAATTATAAACAGAATGAAGACGAGTATTGTAGGTCAGTCCATGTAACATGAAAGAAAAGACTCATAACTGAAATTTCCATTACTCAATACCCATCGAATCACAATTAGTATGCCAAAGAGGAATAATTTATATGACAGCAACAGAACTAGACCATTTAATCATGCTAGCATTTATATTCTCTAAATATAGACAAAGACCATTGAGAATCCTTAAAAGTAAGAAGATAACACACCTTTTCAATTGACTCATTTTTGAGATTTCTCCAATGTCCATATGCTTTTTGACGAATCTCATCAGCTGTTCTAAATTGTTCCTGTAGATCCTTCCAATGTTGGACCTCATCATCATATTCTTTCCATGCTTCTTTTCCCTTCATTTCAGCAGCTGATAAATCAGCTTTAAGGGAATCCAATTCCTTCTTCAAAGTCTACAAGAAACAAATATAGAGACTAAGTACATTAAATATAGTAATAGTATGACAAGAATATCACAACTGCAAATAATATATACCTTGAAACGCTCTTCAATCTGGTCTCTTTGGTCAAATGCCACATCAATTTCTGATTTTGGACCCATGTTGGAAGATAACTGTTCACGACGTTGTTTCAGTTGTTTAATATCATGAAGATGTTGTTTTTCTTCTTTCAAACCCATGGTTGAATGCTGAAATTCACGATCCATTGCTTCTATCTACATGCATAAGAAACATGGAAATGAAGAGATTAGAAGATACATAAGCAATAACCTATGGTTTTGAATGAGAACATAGTATTACCTGATTATCAATTTCTTCAATTGAGGTTGCATTCTTTAACTTGTTGAGCATTGACTGGACAGATTCTATTTCTTGCCGCTTAGCAATACATGCAGCTCTTGCAGCTTTCTCTTTTGCTTTTGCAGCTTCTAACTTTTCCCGATATTCATTACAATTTGCCTAAAAGAAATATGACAGTTGAAGCATGAGTGGACAAAAATGAATTAACAAATTCAAATGAGTAGTGTGACATCTGTAAGCATTCTCTACCCTTTTCTTTTGAAGAGAAACTCTAATAGTTTCCCTACTCCGTGTCTTCTCTTCTAGATCTAACTGAGCATGCTGTATTTGCGTCCATATCCCCTCATCAGTGAATCTAGGAACTCTAATTATGTAACATGGTTGCCATTTCGCCACCTGTGCATCCACCCTCTCCCCATCAAAAGCTGAGCCACTAGGATCCTCTGGTGTGGCCTGGATCACTTTGACAGCTTCAACTTCATCACAAATATGTTCTTCATCATCATTCTTCTTTGTAGCTTGGTCACCTTTAACAGAGCTGGCCAAAAATTCACCACTTTCTGCAGAGTCATTTCCAGTCCTAGAGTCTGATTCCATTGCAACAGCATGATTAGTGGAAACATCTTTCTGAATTTCAACATCATTGCAAACTTTACTCTCTGGACCTGAATCAGTTTTGGAACAAACAGCAATGCTTTCTCCACTTTGAACCAAAACATTTTCAACTTCAACTCCACTCTTAAAAGATGCATTTATTATTTTTGAGTTTAGATCTGCACCACTGACAGGACCCGATGGTCCAGACTCACCTGCACTGTGAATGCCTGTTTCAGTTTCCGAGGGGCTGGTTTCACCATTCTCAGCAGATTTATTGCTGACTTCGACTTCTTTCAGCAATTCCTCGCCATCAACATGACAAACGCTTGAGCTTTTGGAACTTTCCAGATCACCACTTGATTCAGCTTCCATCACCGTGCCATCAAGTTGAGAGATAGAGCTAGCTTCATGAGTTTCAGGAGATTCAATGCTGTCTGCTGTTCGCAAACTGGTCTTGTATGGGGGTTCAGAAGCCGTTGCATTTGCAGCTGCGCATTCATCAGGCTGACCTTCTTCAGCTGCATTTGACAGCCTCACCTCTTCATGCTCAACAGGAAGATATTCAGATGCTGCAGTCTCTGTGACCACAATCTCAGGCTTCTGTTCTTCTCCTACTTTCACTATTGCTTCAGGTTCAGCAGGAAGATATTCAGATGCCGCGATCTCTGTGACCACAATCTCAGGCTTCTGTTCTTCTCCTACTTTCACTATTGCTTCAGGTTCAGCAGGAAGAAATTCAGATGCCGCGGTCTCTGTGACCACAATCTCAGACTCCTGTTCTTCACCTACTTTCACCATTGCTTCAGGTTCAGCTTGATCGCTGGCAGCCTCAGTCTCCTCTTTCATCTCTACCTCAACAGCTGATTGTAATTCTGCTTGGTCTTTTGTCTCTGAAACCAGAGTCATGGGCTCCTGTTTTTCTTCCTTTGGAACAACTGCTACTGATTGCTCTTGGCCATTCCTCTCTGTCCACACAATCTGGGGCTCCTGTGTCTCCGCCACAACAGCCGATTCAGCTTTCGCTTGATCACAAGTTCCTCTGGTGGCAGTTAAAACATCCTGTTTTTGCACTTCAACAGCCGTTTCCAAACCCAGTTGGTGTTCGGTCTCTGTAATCACAGTCTCCACCTCTGATTTTGTTTCTTCTTGGTGGACAGTCTCTGCACCGGCAGTCACGGCCTCCTGCTTTTCTTCTACTTCAGCTGATCCTGATTCCAGTTGGCCTTTGGTCTCTGCACCCACGGTCTCCACCGCTTGTCTGTCTTCTACTTCGGAGGCTGACTTCAATTCAGCTTGGTGGTCAGTCTCCGCAACCAGAGTCGCAGGCACCTGTTCAACAGTAGGTTCTGATCTACTTTGGTCATCAATCTCCTTCGTTGCGGTCTCTGACTTCACTTGTGCTTCAGCAAGAGATTCTGGTTCTACCCGGAGATCGGTCTCAATAGCGACAGTCTCGTCCTTATGTTCTTCTAATTCCACTTCATTGCGAGCCGCGCCATTATTACTCTCTGAGTCACCCTGTCCCTTAATTTCCTTCTCCTTGTTCTCCTCCGCCTCCACTGCAGTAATTGTCTCGGATTCCATCCTTTCCTCCTCCGCCGCGTCACTCACCGCCGTCTCATCTTTCCGATCTTCCTCCCAAGTCACAACAGAATCAACACACACCTCGCGACCACCTCCGTTCTCTTCACCCCGTTCCCGATCTCCGAGCGCCATCTCCTCCGACGTGGGACCCACATTAGCCGGCGCCCCACCGCTATCCTTGGCGTCCACCAGGCCCACTTTCCCACCCAGATCGAGATCCCTCTCCGCCGGACCATCCGAATGGTCGTTCACCATCACGAACGAGCCCTCGCTCCCATCCCCTCCGCTCTCCTCGCCCTCCCGGCAGGCAATGCCGTTACGATCTTCTTTCCCCTTCCGATCTCCCTCCACCGCCACTCCCAACCCCACCTTTCCCTCGAATTCTACCTTCTGCCTCTCGCATTCACCATTACACTCCATCGCATCCGCCAACATTGCTCGGACCTAGATAAAACAACACCAAAATCACCAAACAAAACCGAAACAAACAGCACCAACGGCGGTTCGAAACGGAACTAGATCCAGTAAAACAGATCACAATCTCGAGATCGCAGTAAACTTACGGTTCCGGCCGGTGCCGGCGACGCCGCCTCCCTGCGAAATCAAGCCCGAGCTTCCGAATTCGAGATCCGTTCAGCCGGATCCCAAGCTCCCGGTCGCCGGATCGGAAGCGATCCGATACGCCCTCCCTTCTTCCTTTCTCTTCTAGTGATTTAGAATTAGGGCTTGAAGAGGACGAGATCGAGAGAGAATCCAGGAGAGATTTAAAAGCCGGAGGAGTCGCATGGAAGATTTAAAAGATGGAGCTGTTATTTGTTTCAAGATATTATATTATATTATATTACTTTTTTTTAAAAAAAAATTAGAGTTGGATGCAATTCGATCATGCGTTCGATAAGATTAGTAAAGAGAAAAAGGCAAGAGGGTTGGAAGGCGTTTTGTCTCGCCAAAATATCTCACCGTTTTGGCCGGAATGGGTGGCAGTGGATGCGGTCCACCGTCACCACGTGGCACCCGCGTCGGGGTGGCACGCGGGCTCCTCACCGTCTGATCCGTGTTCTCTTAGCGGGACCGAACGCAGATCTTATCAACACGCTCCGTGGGATCTCGTGCAGTAGAGGAGATGACGTAAACGAACTTGCATTCCGTAGAGAACCCTCTGAAAAATAATTTATTTAAAAAAAAAATATAGTTATTTTATAGTCGGAAAACACGAACCGTTGGATTTATAGATTACTCAGTTGTCAGTGATGTTAAAAAAAAAAAGAAAAGATTATATATATATATATATATATATATATATATATATTATATTATATAGAAAAAGGACCGAAATCGAACTCAAATGTGAACAGGGTGCCTTTACTAATATATATTGCTTTTGGGGCATGTCATGCGGTCACGATCTGGTATGATGGTTAAGCAAGCTTGTCATCTTCTAGAAAGAATTTTTTTTTTTTTTTTTTTTTTTGGGTCTCCTTTTTGGGATGACGGTGGTGGGAGTGGGCAGCCGTTGTTGGCATAAATGCAGGGCTACCTGACACCCGCCTCTCATTCCAATCTCTTTCACTCCTCCAAGAGAGGTTTCTTCCCTGCAAAAGAGATCCAACCTCGTAAAAAAAAAATCTATCCTGTATCCTGAAAGAAAGTAAAGTTATTTAATTATAAGTTATCTAATATGACTTAAATTTAATAAATTTAAAACATAGAAACAATATTTCATGAGTGAAGTAGTGGTAGGAATATCTCGCGTTAACATTTTTTTAAAAAAAACATAAGGTTACAATGTTGCATTTGCAAGTAATATTAAATAAGTTTTAATTACTTTTAACGTAAAAGTTAAAAGTAAAATTTAGTAGTTACCTCTCCAAAGGAAGGTAGATATTATTAAGTTTCATCTCCTTGGTTTAAGTCAATGTCTTTAATGTATAGGTTCGTCCTAGTAATGTAATTTGCTTGATAGGGCTTGAACCAATGTCAAGCATCAATGCATCCTCTAATATATATATATATATATATATAAAGTCTAATTGTATTAGGCTAATGGAAACCCTACCCGAGTGACAACACTCTGCTCTTTGGAAGGATGAGTGTGATATGACGCTACAATTTGCTTGGATGTGACATGATGAATCTGGTCTCATTCTATAATAAAATCTAAAGGTAACAAGAAGACAATGTGTCACACTTCCAATTGAGGACCATGAGCTCAGGATGTAATAAGTGTCCCATACTTATAAAGTATGATTTCATAAGTAAGGCATCCATCATTATATCATCAAATAATTGAGTAGCGAAAATAAAATTTATTTAATATTCATCATATCCAATTAAATTTTAAATGGTTTGAAATACATAACTGATCAGAATTATGATCCAATCAAATTGATTTTACATCATAGCACAGATTTCTTTCGATCAATAAACACTTCTCCATCATTATGTAATTAATCTACTATTTTGAACCCATATAATAGAATAATGAACTTAATAACCTAATAAGCAATGATCATCCTATCTCAATAACTTATATAACAAGTGAACATGCTTTGCATGTAAGTAATGCCATCATATTTCGATACAGTAAATAACAAAAAAATTCATAATTTTTAATTATTTAATTTATTAATAAAATGATAAATTGGATCAATAATAAATCATCTTAATAGTTAGATGATGCTTCAAATCTTAGAATCAATTTGGTGTTAATGTACAATCCACACTGACAAAGCATTAATTAGGTACAATCCTCATTTGTAGAGCATTGGCTACATACAATCCTCACTAGCAGGGCATCGACCAGATACAATCCTTGCTGACAGGAGCATCAACTAGATACAATTTCCATTGGTAAGGGCATCGACCAGGTATAACTAGGTTTTAGAATTTATAATAAAACCGGTCCGATCATAATCAATATTATGTTAATCAATAGCTAGAAAAGATATTCAAAACTAGCTTCCAAACATATATATACATAATTTCTAAATAATATATGCATCTATAATTAGGAAACATGCACTTGTAAAATTCATGAATCAATCATAATATCAATATTTTTTGTTAAAAACATGTTTATGTATGAAATATCTAGAAAAAGATAGATTATCACTTACTTTAAAAGTACGAATCATGATAATCCCAATCAACTCTGATTATTCTCTTTAGAGCCTATTGCTTATGCAATCCTAAACAAAGAATTCTTTAAAGAGGAATGACAAAATTAAATCCTTATTGATTTAGATAAGTTTATATGAAAGAGATAACTATTGACCTTGTATCGATTACCTCTCATAGAAGCAAGTAAGGAATTTCTCTAAGCTAGGAAGATAATTTTCAAGAACTTTGCTGAAGAATTTTTCACATCAAAAGATTTTAACCAAGTCTATAGGTTAATTCCATTTAGCCTCTCTTAACTATGGGCTATCTGCACTTTTCTTTCTAAACTAAAAAATTTTATAATTAAGCACATAATTTTAATTTTAGTTGCAATTGATTCCCAAATAATTATCCTCTAAAATTTCATTTCAATCAGAGATTGTATGACTTTCCAATCAAAGAAATAAGTTGGTGGCAAAAGACCTTTTATTTTTATTCTCTTGGCTGCTTTTTCCTTCACATTTTTGTTTCTCCCCTTCCACTTCTCTTTTTTTTCCTTAAAGAGTTACTTAAACCTATTATTTTATTGGGTCATGGGTCTACATGAAAGTAGGACCCAATCCAACACAACTTCCTCTTCTCATTTATATGAAAGGTTTTACTAAGATTGCTAACTTCTTGCACAACTCAGTCTTCTCCTTTGGTACGATTTTTGTCATTATGTCTGATGGATTCTTTTCTGTATGAATCTTCTTAATTTTTATTAAATTCTTTTCTAACACATCTTGGATCCAATGATATCTGACATCAACATGTTTTATTTTGCAGTGATACATGGCATTCTTGCTTAGGTTAATGGCACTTTGGTTATCACAGTGTATTACAAAGTTATCTTGTTTCAAGCCCAACTCTTTAAGAAATCTCTTCATCCATAATATCTCTTTTTCTGTTTCTGTAGCTACAATATATTTTGCTTCAATTGTGGAGAGAATTGTCGAGAGATCCATACACCTTTGCAACTTAAACTGCCATGAAATTGCTTCTCTTGAAAATGTAAAAAAGTAATCGAAAGTAGATTTTCTTTCATCTAGTTTTCCTACCCAATCTGCATCTGTGAAGCCTTCTACAATAGGTTTTGAACTACCAAAACAAAGAAAAACCTTTGATGAGTCTTTGAGATACCTTATTATCTATTTTACTACTTTCTAATGCTGTTTTCTTGGATTGACAAGATACCTACCCATAACACCTATTGCATGTACTATGTTGGGCCTCGTGCATATCTAGCATACATCAGACTTCTTATTATAGATGCATAGAGGATCTTTTTCATTTTCTTCTTCTTCTCATCACTTGAAAGGCATTGCTGAGAACTTAATTTGAAATGGCTAGCAAGAGATGTGCTTATTAATTTAGCATTTTTCATATTAGACATTTCAAGTACCTATTTAACATAAGTTTTTTGTGACAACCAGAGTGTCTTCGCTTTCTTGTCACATAGTATTCTCATCCCCAAGATTTTATTAGCTAGTCCCAAATCTTTCATATCAAAAGGTTTTTAAGATCTTTCTTTAATTTATTAATCAAGCTAACATTTTGCCTAACAATTAGTATATCATCAACATATAGCAGTAAAATAATGAAACCACTATTCAGAAATTTTCTAAAATAGACACAATGGTCTACAAATGTTTTCGCGTAGCCTTGACCCATCATAAATGAATCAAACTTTTTATACCATTGCCTTAGAGCTTGTTTCAATGCATATAGGCTCTTTTTTAACTTGCAAACTAAATACTCTTTACCTCTTACCTTGAATCCTTCTAGTTATTCTATATATATCTCTTCCTATAGATTACCATGTAGGAAGGCTATTTTAACATCTAATTATTCTACTTCTAAGTTTAAGCTAGTAGATAGACCTAGGATAACTTTAATCGATAGCATCTTTACTAAAGGAGAAAAGTATCTCATCAAAATCAACTCCTTTCTTTTCCCTAAATTCTTTGACTACCAATTTAGCCTTGTATCTAATCTGCTTTGTGTCACTCTCTTGCGTTAATTTATAAATCCATTTCTTTTTCAAAGCTTTCTGCTCCTTAGGCAGTTCTACTAACTTATATGTGTGATTTTTATGTAGTAAATTCATCTCTTCTTGCATAGCTTTTCTCCCCATATTATGATTCTTGTCTGCCTATGCTTTTTGATAATTCTCTAGCTCTTCAACATCCGTGAGCATCACATAATCTTTGTTACACAACTTTGAAGTTATTCTTCTCCTTTTAGATCTTCTCAAGTAAGTTTCAATAGCTTCTCCCTCCTTAGATTCTTGGGTGACTGATAAGTTTACCCAGCATTAACATGAATGGGTGCATCATCACTAGTAACATTACCATGGTTCTCATGACTCCCCCCCTTCTTCAACATCTGACACAGGAGAAGGGATTATAATAGGATCTAAAATGTACAGTGTAGCATTCTGTTTCTTCTTAATTTTCTTAAAATCTTCTATAGTCAATTTCTTATAAAAGATAATATCTTTGCTTCTATACAATTTTCTCTATTCAGGATACCATAACCTATATCCAAACTCATCATCACCATAACCAAAGAAAATGCACGGAATGGCTTTGGCATCAAGCTTTGGCCTATTCTCCTTAGGTACATTCTTTGCAACCAAAAACATGTGAATGAGAATAAGAGACATCTTTAGCAATCCAAACTCTTTGTAAAATATTACCTCTTAAAGGAAATGAAGGCAATAAATTAATCAGATAGATAGCAGTTTTCATGGCCTCGTCTAAAAATGGTTTAGGCAACTTTGCTGATGAGAGCATATACCTTATTTTTTCTACTATAGTACGGTTCATTCTTTTTGCCACCCCATTTTGTTAAGGAGTTAAAGGAATAATCAATTCATATCTAATTCCATATGTAGCATAATATTCTTTAAACATGTTAGAAGTATATTCTCTTTTATTAATAATATGCAAACACTTTAGAAATCTATATGTTTCATTTTCTACCATGGCTTGAAATTTTTGAAAAATCTCAAAGATTTTATTTTTGGTTTTCATGGTGTAATAAAATATAGTGTACCCCCAATTATTTTAACTTCCATAGTGCAAACATCGGAATAAACAAGATTTAAAGGCTCAGTGTTTTTTTTAGGAGCATTTCTAACAAATGAAACTCTATGTTGCTTGCCAAATAAATAATGATTATATGGGATGATATGTATACCTTTGAAAAGAAGGTTCTTCTTTGTTAAAATCTTCATACTCTTCTAGCTTGTGTATCCAAGTCTTCTGTGCCATAGATCTAAAGAGACATCCTCTGAAGCGGTATTTAATTCTCCATTGAGAACCTGTATATCAGTTTTGTAAAAAGTGCAAAACTTTATTTCTCTAGTAATAACAAGTGAACCTCTTGTTAGTTTCCATATTCTATTACCAAAATAACTTTTAAAACTATTTTTATCAAGGACACCATTTGAAATTAAATTGAACCTTAAGTCATATCTAGCATCTTTAAGAATCATCATGTGCCTAAGACTGCTTCTGTTTACAATATCTCCTTTTCCTTCAATTTTAGAAATATCTTTATTGCCCATCTTTACAAGTCCAAAATTATCTCATTGGAAATAATCAATATGAAGAGTAGCATGGAAGGATGCTCCACTATCAATAACCTAATTTGGTTCTATATTATTTGCTAGAAGGTAATTTGTATCAAAAGTTGCCACGATACCGACATTACTATCAAATGTCATTGCCCTTATCTTTTTTTCCTTATCTTTTTCTTCATTAACTCCTTTTTGTATTTTGTTGTATTTGTGGCACTTTCTCTACATGTGACCCTTTTGGTGATAGCAGTAGCATTCAATATCTTTCCTTACCTTATATCTTTCTCTAAACTTTCTATGATTATGAAGCTGTCACAACTTTTCTTTTTGTCACAAGTGCTTGAGAATGAGAGGCCTCCAATGATTTTCTTCTAATTTCTTTACTCAACAAACTTGAAGTAACTAGGCTTCTGCTAACAACTTCATCTAGTGTTGAGTTGCTTAGAGATACCATCAAAATCTTCCAACTATTTGGCAAGGAACTCAATAATAAGAAAGTCTTAAGTTCATCATCTAATGACATTTTCATTGCAGCAAACTGATTAACAATGTTTTTCATTTTATTTAAATGATCCACAATAAATCTACCATCCTTATACTTTAAATTTACTAGCTTATAAGAAAAGCCTTATTTTCTGTAGTCTTCCTCTCGTATAGGTCTTCCAATTTCTTTCATAAGGCCTGTGCTAATGTTTCATTAGCAACATGATAAAAAATACTATCATCCACTCATTGCCAAATGTGGTTAATAGCTTTTTGATCCAATTTCTTCTATTCTTTAATTGTTATCTTTCTAGTTTAGCTTTTTCTCCTTCAACTGTTCCAAAAAGATCTCTGCAGTATAAGTGATCTTCCATCTTGGCTTTTTAAATCATTTAGTTCTCTCCATTTAAACTAATCATATGGCTTCCGATGCTTGCATCCATCTTGTTTCACACACTGGCTAGATCTAATACTACTATTGGGTATCTAAAGTTCCTTTCTGATTTGTATGTGCAACTAAGGAATAATACACAAACTTATAAAAATATAAGCACGAGACATCAAGATTTAATAAGAAAAACCATTTAACTTGAAGAAAAAAACACAAAAGTCAGACTAAGAAAATCTTTCATTATTTAGATCAATAATGGGGTTATAAATAAACTTCCAAATTATTTTCTCACCCAATATAGTTGAATTTCAATAAAAGAATGAACAAAAATATTCAAATTAGGACAAAAAAAAAAATCACTTAGGAGAAATAAAATTAGTATCAGACCGTTGGATACGAAGAACACCTCATAAATAATTATTGTATAAAATTTCATTTCGATCGAAGATTATATAACTTTTTAATCAAAGAAATAAATTGATGATAGAAGATTTTTTATTTTTTTTTTCCCAATTACTTTTTCCTTCGCACTATTGTTTCCCCCTGTCCACTTCTTTTTTTTTTCTCCTCAAAGGTTACTTAGCCATCCTTCTCTTATCTCTCACATAATTAAGTTTAAGATTTGAAGCTCAAATAAAAACTCCCTAAGCTTTGCCCTCGTCTCCCAGATGTTGCTTTCTCCTAACTTCCTCTTTCTAAGACAGCTGGACCATGCAGTCAAGCCTAAATTTTGCACCGTTTTCTAATGTCTCCATGGAAAAATCCACGCACCAATGAATGATGAAATTGTCCCATGCCATTTTTTAATCATCAAACCAACCCACCATCCATTTTTCACAGCAGGATGAGATTAGTCAATGTTATCTGCAAACTTGATTAGAGTGGGTGTGTTGGTTGGGCTCTTCGTGAAGAGCAGAAGGGGACTATTCTTCCATCACTGCCACAGTTGGTGGTCTTATGGTGCCGTTTCATCGCCACTATGGACCAGTTCAGCTTTGACCCACTGTATTCAAGAAGAACAAATGGAGCATGCACAGTCTCTGCCTAACCAAACCCAAAACATGGTACGCAGTTTTCACCTGCTCCATCTCTTTCCAGTCCAAAAATGCACCTTCCATTCCTTTTTATGATTCAATTAGGTAACCGACCCACATGGCATTTGGTCCCAGCCAAGATAATTATACTTCCTTTTCATCATCCAAGTTGATGACACAAAGTCACCACTAGTTTCCATCTAAAGTCGACATGCCAATTAATATCAACTGCTTAATGATCCATAGGAGTTTATTGAGAAATGATCAAAATTTAGAAAAATTTTGAAAATTTCAATTTTTTTACAATAATTTGAAAAATTTTGATACTATAATAAAAATGAACCTTTTTGGAAAGCAGCCTTATTTTTGAAAAAAAAAAAAAAATAACAACAAAACCTTGATCCCAAAGTAGATGGGATTGGTTATATGAATTCTTTTTTTTTCATCCAACTCTATTCTGAGTTATATTTTTTATAAGATACAAAGACTCTAAGTTTTTCTTTATCACTTTTTTCAGTATGCTTTTGGTCTACTTCTATTTTTTTTTTTTTTTCTACATATACATCAAGTTACTTTTTCATACAGTTGCATCTTTAGATTTATATTGCATATGTCTAAACTATTTAAATCATTCTTCTCTTAATTTATTTTATAAATGGTTTACAAAAAAGCCTTTAAAAATGATAATGAAGGTCATTCTATCTTAAAAAGTTTGGCCTCATTAACAAACTTAGTGGGCCATCCTGATTTTGAAAGAAGGCTACGGAAAGAAGCACAACTTGGCAGCAAGCATGTTGAAATATCAGCAGATATGGATAGCTATTGGGTGCAGGAGCTCCATGATGACTTAACCTTAAAGAATGACCTTCCAGAAAAGGGAGGCCTTCTCATTAGAGCATGCGAAGTGGACTCGGCCAGCCTTAAACTGGCGTTTCTGTCTAATTCCAAACCAAACATGGCTAATAAAGCGAGTAGATAATTAGTCATTAACAAGAAGAGATATCTTTTTCAGTCCTCACCTTGGGCAGAGAAGGCAAGTCATTGGCCTCTCTGTGTGGGCAATTGGTGAGCTTTCTTTTGTCCTGGCATTTGTGGTCCCTATATTCTTCTGAATCGAAGTCATAAAATATATTTCATGCAGTAACATCCATATTGCCAATAATATTGAATGTGATGGATGACCAACACTAGTAAACGTGGTGACATATCATGGTTTTAGAATATCCATTTTCCCTACGCAAACAAGCACAAGGGTGCTCAATCCATGTGGTATATGATACTATTCTCATAGTCTAGATAGAGAACCCAAGTTGAGGGCAGAAGGCAAAGATGTGATGTATGGAGGCAATTAGTATGAATTTTATTATCAGAGCTGAGGTGTTTCCTAAGCTATTATTCCTTCAAAAGAAAATACTTGCCATGTTACTGGAATTCTTTGATAATTAGCTAGCAAATGATCTTTTGATCATGTATGAATGGTTGGATTGTTTGTCAAGCATTTAATAAATTATAACTTTATCTTAAATTGTCCATTTCATTCATCAAGGTTTTGACAATGAGTTTTTTTATTGCACAACTTTTGCACCTCATATTATTTATGCCCAAACTATTATGGCACTAAATAAATAATTATAAAAGATACCGTTCATCATGTTTATCCTTGCTAATTTTTTTCTCTTTTCTACATCTTTTCTTGTTATTTTGGTAACAGTTTTTTTTACAACTTTTCTTTGATTATTATGATAAATAATGCTCCTGAAATACTTCCTGTTTATTTTGTAAAACAAAAATTCACTTCGTTGAATCTGTAAGAAAACATGACATTATTTTTTTAGAAATATTGTTTGTATTAATTCTCTCTCAAAACAAATTGATTCTCAAAACTAAGAATCAACTTCCACTCTTTCACTAACGTTGCCACACTCTCTTTTGTGAGTTGCTCTTTGACCGCACGCCATCTTTGGCCCCAAGATGTCATCCTTTCTCATGAGAAAAAACTAGCTGATTTTTTAATGAAATTAATTATGAGCTTTTTATTTAAACAAAAAAAAAAAAAAACAAAGTCACCTTTGGTCAAGAAAATCTTTAAAAATTTATCACCAAAATTACTATGGTTTATCTAATTTAGTAAATTTGCCTTTCCAAATTACCAACCAACTACTAGCTATGTTACCATACCACATATGAAGAGTTTCACAAACAAATGATAGGGTTAAGCCTTACATGAATAAAAATTTCTATTTCCATGCTCTTAAAGGGGGTGAATAAAGGTTAAAGGGGGTGAATAAAGGAATGGTAACCTCACCTTTGCTCCGTTAGTATTTTAGCTTTTCATCTTCATCCCTTTCCTCACTTATAGGGACAAAGGCTTTTTCATTTCCATCATTGCAGAGATCTTTATCCTCACCTAACTTATTTTTAATGAAATTTCTATTTTCATTTTCATAAAGATCTCCACTCATTTTAATAATAAAATATTTATTTTTTAATTCTTACTATATTTTAAAAATGATAATAAAGTATTAAGTTTCATATAACAAATAAAATATATTCAAATAAATTTTTCACAATTGTAAATTTTATGAGCTAATTCATAAGACATATATTAAACCATAATTTCAAAGAATATAATAACACAAGTTTATACATGATCGTGAACTATTTTATAAAAAGCAAATACATCCAACCATAAGTCTCAATAAATTTAAAGAAGATGAGCAAATGTAGTCTTAAGGTATTTTAAGATTACATATATGAGGATATATTTAAAATATTAAAATAATATAATAATATTTAAATAATATAAAATATACATAAATATCACAGGCTATGTCCCATCCTTATTTAAAGGGATAGAATATTTTTTATCTCTATTTCTGTGAGAAGAAAAATTCTTTTATCCCTGTTTAATTCAGAAGGGATCACCACGGGGATCGGAGAAAATAAAAAAAAAAAATTGCCATCCCTTGCAAAATAGCAATAAAAAAACTGCATGACATATCCAACACACCGAACCCTTGAATTGTGTGATCTTCTTGACCTATGCAGAAGTGACAAGCATGCCAAGCAAATGGAACTCCATTTCCTTCGTATTGTGCAATCTCTACTTGACCTATCGGAGGGACAACATCCCAAGCGACAAGGCACGGAAACTTGCACAAATTCTTCTAGATACTAGAGATAATGAAGTTGACATTTTATCTTACTCCATATTTTTCGCATCAAAGATAAGATAAAGAGAGGTATGAGTTGAGTGAAAAACCAGCAAACCTGCCATATGATTTACTCACCATTAAATCTCACCTATTGCTTATAAGGACTTGCTAAGAGATGACATGAGGTTCCTTGATGCCTCCTCCTATATTCCTTTGGATGGGAGTGGTTGAGCAGGTTCATGGTTTAATTATCCTAAACGTGGCCCTGGGATTGGATCCAACAACTCCAGATCCAATGAAGCAATGACAAAATGTTGGATTTATTTAGCATGTAACAGCTACCAAGATATGTGACATGTGAAGGATATACCAAAGAATCTGCTGCCTTGGTGGGACTGGGAACTAAAGTTCACAGGTCCCTCGTGTGGCCATTGGATAGCTACTTCTTGTAAGCTCTCTCTCATGCGCTGCTTGCCTGTGGTTTGAAGAGGACATGACCAAAGGAAGCAGAAGAAAGCAGCTCTTCCTTTTGTATTTTGGAAGAAAGGTCAGGCAAGATTAATTACTAGAACAAATGTGGCTTTTAGTTAATCAAACTGGCATTACCATAGTAAATTTGGTGGAATCGTCCACACCATGAGAATTGGGTCCGGATCACTCTTTGTTGATGATCTTGATGCGCAAAGTTTATACCATCCGGACCCAATTTGGTTCTTAAATTATTTTAAGATATATGAAAAAGAATTTCTTACAGATTGATAATACCCAACGGCATCAGCACTGGTTGATATATGAAAGAAACTGCTAATTTTATAGAATTTAGAAGAAATTATAATGAAACCCTTCAAGCTTGGCCGATCTGTGCATTAACCCTTCTGTGTTAGTACATAAAGATTTCCTTTGTTCATTTCCATCACAAGACATTAGCATGTGGTAGTTATGTGATAGCAGATCTTTTTAATGGTACCAAAATCATCCTTTAGACTTGGCCTTGAAGATTGAGTAAAAGTAAAACCTAAGGGGTAGATTGATGATATGGATCTTTATGCAGCAAAAGAGGAGTTTTAGAATTTTTGATTTTTTTTTTTCTGAAATTAATTTATAAATTGGCTAAACTTAGGGTTTCACTGTAATTTCTCCTAGATTTTATGGGAGAGTTGGATTAGACTTTGTTGGAAGAAAGATAAGGAACTGTTATACAGGTCTACAAATTTTCAATTAAAAAAAAAAAACACAGATCAGTCAAATCTGAAAGACCAAGTTTAGATACCACCACATTGTCTGAGCATATGTAAAGTAGCATGAAAGCAATCTTCTGTTTAATTAATTCCGTAGGGTAGGGTGCTAAAACAAATGGAATGACAACCAGTGCCAATTGGGCTTTGCAAACCAGCCGCCCCCCTTCTCTTGAGGGACAATAGAAAGACTGTTAGATTAGCAGATCAAGGAAGCCAGTGTTTCCACCTGAGGGACAATAGAAAGACAGCAAGTACCAAGGAATAATATGCATTAGATTATGGAAAGATTGCCTGTTTGATTCTTGGGTGTTCCATTTTCAAAAATCTGGACCTAAATTATTAGAGTGCAGGTGTCCATCTTTCTTAAAAAAAAGAAATTCAAATTCAGAGAGAGAGAGAGAGAGAGAATTGGCTTGGCTACATTCGAATGTAGTCAAGTCTCAGATTTGATAACCTGTGTCATCCTTGGATTTATATAAATTTTGAAGTCATTTCATCTTTTTTTACTTTTTTTCATCTTTGGGATTTATGAATTGTATGGATTTAAGAATGAAAGAGATGAATGGATCTAAACTTAGTATATTCGAATGTAGTTAAATCTACCTCCCCGCTTACATTCTCTCTCTCTCTCTCTCTCTCTCTCTCTCTCTCTCTCTCTATATATATATATATATATATATATATATATATATATATATGCACACATGTATACAAGCATGCACACATGTATAATGGATGGAAGGTGCCTTTCTATTTAGTTTGTTGATATATGGGAGTAAGATAACTGGCCCAGTGAAGTCCAAATGCAAAATTGGCTTGTGTGAGACAAGTGCAACAGCTTTAGAGTAAGGATCATCAACTGTGATTCTTATATGATTAAATCCCCTTTTGCTACTTCAACACCTGAATTATTTTTGGTCACTATGAAAGATAGAGTGTACGTAAAAGTGTTTGGAAAAAGATATGCGTGAGAGAGAGAGAGAGAGAGAGAGAGAGAGAGAGAGAGAGAGAGAAGGGATGTGAAGTACAGATATGTAAGTAGGTGGATGGTCGATGCAAAGGAGATGGAACCTCGCATTGCATCATAACAAGTTAACAGCAGAGATGAGCGCAATTCTACTACTGGATTTCACACTATTTAACACAACGAATCACAAAATGGTTGATATTTGATTACGTTCTGGTGGTTGTAATCAGCTCCAGGCCTGCTTGAGGTGGGCCGGCCTACTCTCATTAACTGATCCTAAAATGATGTTGAATGCAATTCCTCAGCTCTCTTCAAAATTCTTTTCATTAGGCATAGGCTTTCCACCTTGATGTTTTTTCCCCTCTTTATTTTTAAAGCCTTTCCTTCCAATTGATTGGTAAAAAACAAGATTTTGAGTATCTAGGGATAATAAAGAACAGTATGATTTCTTAATTTTATTCTTGTAGTGCTTGTAAGTAAATCATCAAACGAATTCCTCGAGTCCTTCAGTAGCAGAACTAGTCAAAGGCTGCCTTCTTTATAGTGCGCATCTTATCGGATTAGAGATGGATTGAGAGGCTCCCACGTCAGCCTGGATGGCCACTACACTGGATGGAATTGTTCCACATCAGCCACTATGCTGGATGGAATCCAATGGCTCGGTCTGCCACCATGGGAGCAGTATGAATGATTCATCCTTCATACTAAACTGGAAGGCCGAACAAGCCTCCTAATTCTGAATCAATTCAGCTCGATTCATTCTGAACCATCCAATTTTTGTTAGCGAGAGATGTGGAAGAGAACATTTAGAAAGAAAATGAGTGCGAGAAGATGGTTGGGGTAGGATTGGTGAATCACCATCAATGCTAGGACTAAACAGAAGCATTATAAAGCATGGTGGAGGAAAACCTGATGATAAAATGTGAAGGAAAATGCATTCGGTGGTATTATTCCATCTTCCATTGAAGTAAATTTCATGCGCTCCTAGCTCCTACTTAAAAAAGAGAAGCAGTATCAAATCCAAAAGGCAATTCTAACACTAAGCCTCAAGGCTGTTTGAAATATTTCATCTCAATCCACGAGCCTCCTGTTAGGCTTAGAACAAAACAGTATACAGCCTGCTGCACAGCTCTTCTCCAAACAAAAATAAATAAATAAAAAACAAAATAACTCTTCTCCATCTTCTCATCTCCATCTAAGTAAATAATTTTTTTACTTTAATAAATAAATAACACAAATTTTAGAAAGAAAAAGTTATAAGCACACCCTCAGATCACTGCCTTCATATAATTATCGCTTAACCGTGAATCAGATCTTGGATATTGATCATCTAAGGAGAGTTTAATAAGCCACAGAAATCGGCAAACTAGCTACAGCCATCAAACCAACCACAAATATTTATAGCTTCGATTTCTTATCAAACAACCACATTCATCATCACCCATCTTAACATGATACAAAATAAGAAGAAAAAAAAATTATCGGTTTCCCCATATAGACGGACGGTGGGAGATGGATGGATGGAGGTGATCGATCTGATGATCAGTCGTCGTAGATGAGGCACTCGTCGGTCTCGGGGTTCTCCTGGCAGAAGCTCTCGAGGGGGTCTTGATCGCTCTCGGCCAAGCGCCGGCGGAGGTCGGCCTTGGCCTGGCTGACCTCCTCCACCTCATCCCACGCCACCTTGCACTCGTCCGACACCTTCCCCTCCTCCCCCTCGCACGCCGCCTTCGCCTCCGCCACCTTCTTCTCTATCATCTCCGTCAGCTTCTCCTCCTTCATCGCCGTTCCCTTGTATCTCTTCCTCCCCCCAGCCTCCTCCGCCGCCGCCGCCGCCACCACCGCTGCCGACGATCCGCTCCTCCCCGGCCCCGACCGCCTCGCCGGAATCGAGACCATCGCCGCCGCCGGATCTCGTCGGGATCGCGATCGGAGGCCGCTGGAAGAAGGAAGCGGAGGAGGAGAGAGCGAGAGAGAGGACGAGGAGGCCATTGATTGGATCGAGATCACAGGAAGAAACCCTAGAAGAGGGGCGAAAGGTATTTATCCATCCTTAAGGGTGAGACGTTGTCGCTTTCTTTTTCCCCTCGAACTTTCTTGTTCTTTTGCGGGCTGCGTTCGGAGCCATCCAAGGGGCGGAGGAGCGGACTCTTCAACTTTTACCTGGGGTTGTTTTCTCAAAGCCGTTGAGGGGTGGATTGGTATTTGGTTGGTTTTAATTACGACCGTCGTGTCACTTTGATGGACGGCCTAGATTTTTACTCATTTTGAAATATCAAATTATTAAGGTTGCATATGGAGAGGATAATTTTGAAAAGATATCTATCAGATAAACCCTTTGGGGACTTAGGTTGGAGAGATGGGTGAAGAGAACAAGGGAATGCGTGAATTTTTATAATGATTTGGATTTTATGATACAAAAATTATGCTTCTGTACTTTGATGTGCTCAAAGAATGCAGACAAAATTGTAATTAGATTGAATAAGCTTTCTTTATTTCACAATAGCAATCAAATTTCGTCATAACAGTAATGCACTGTTATTTGAATAGGTTTATTTGTTGGATTTATTTGAATTAAGTATTTGAAGGGAAAATCCTCGCTTACCCCTCTATACAAAGTGCAACCTAAGGAAATGTCATGAGAACAAAATAGAGGTTACATGAAAAAGCATCGGGTTGGAGATAGAAAGGGTTTAGCTAGACAGAATAATTTATGAACTTCCTTGTAGCCTAATTTGCAGCCAATTGGTTGGAACATATTCGATGTGATCAAGGTAGGATCATAGATAGGTGGTCAAGTTTGGATTGTTAGGCATTGGACCTAACTTAACTCGGTTGCCACTTATTTTCTTTTTTTAATACAAGCATCAGAATTAACACAACTTACATAGGAGATCTCTTGCACATCAGCCTCAAGAATCCACGCAAACTAGGTTGGGAAGCTGGTGCTCCAAGCGGCTAGCTATTAGTCAGAAAATCTATGGCATGATTAACTTCTTTATAGGCACACAAAAAGATTGTATCATTGGAATGGTTGAGATGATAACATGCAGAACCTTTAGTAGGCATCCAATAAATTTTTCTTTAATCTATGATATGATTGTGAATGAAAGATAAATCTTTAGTCGTTTATTTTATGTAGAGAGAAATCAAATAGCTATCAGCTCACTTGCTACCCCAAGTCCATGACTAAAAATATGGGATGCAAATTCATTTGGTGAAAGCCAATGCCTAAAAGACTTCTTAAAAGGCTGACAATCTTGAAGAATATGATCTTTTATACAAGTTCCATATGTGCCGAACACTACTTACCTTCCATTAGATAATTGAATTTCATTAGATGATTGATATGTAATTTATGTTTGTTTTGTTGTAAATATTTACATAACCATCAGCCAAGATTAGATAAAGCTTTGTTGCAAATTGCATAGTGCAAACAGATATAAGATCAAGTTGCATGTGACCTAAATAGCATGATAAGATACGTTGCTACCACTTTACAAATATTATAACTACATTTCCATGGGCTCTAATCTAAATACTTGATAATATTTATTAAAATATAGAAATTAATTAATAATTGATAGTTTATAATCTAAAAAACACATGTAACTCATCAAAGTCATTTGATTTCAAAATAAGTGAATATATTGAAGGGGTGGTGATATCTAGCTCGTAATTGAACTGCCGTCTGTCCTGCATCTTCTATTTCCATTGAGTCTCGGTGCTGAGAGCATAAGTCTAGTGGCTATCATTGGTCCATTGCACGCAGCTTCTATGCATATGAACTTCCAATATTTGTTTTTATGAACAAATCTGAATCTTTTGACTTTTTTATTGGAAGTGTGCAATTATGATTATTTTTATACTGGATGGCATTCTTCTTTCAATACTAGACTGTTGATTCCCCCCCTTTTTTTTTAAAAAAAAAAAATAGTAATAAGAGGCCAGCAGGAATCTCTCTGTGCAAAGTTCTAGTTTAGATTGAGAGGATGGAAGATTTTGGAGTTAACCTTGGAGGAAGAGACCAATAGCTATTACATGAAAAAAAAAAAAAAAAGTTGATCAGATGCATACCGTGCATCAGGACAATTGTACATGGCTCCATGCAAGATGCGAAGTTGGCATTCTATCAATCTATGTTGCCATTCTGGTTTATAATTTAGATGACCTCTTCTCCATGGTCTAACCATTAGAATCAAGAAGGCCTATGATGGATGACAAAAATGAGCAAATAGCTCACCTAAGATTTGCAAGCTACTGAACAAGGAGATCTAAAGCCAACTTTTTGTAGGAATCCCCAAAATGTCCAATCCAAAAACTTAACCATTTGGATTGACTCCCACTTTTCTGTTGAAGCTTCCACGTTCTCACTAATTCTTATGTTGTCAATCATTTCAGGCTCAATCCAAAGGAGAGGTTGTTGTGAATTCCACGTCAGATAGGTTAAGGATCTTAGTAAACCATTTGCCTACACTTTGAAGCTTTAAATTTAATACTGAAATCTGTGAGGGTTTCCACGGTACAATCCTTTTCGATGGCTTCCAGAGCACTGAGCAAACCCTTGCATGGGGATTCCTCATCGCATCAGAGGCCTCCAAGCCAGAAGACTGCAGCAGATCCACAACAGATGGCTGATAAGGGGAAGAGGCTTTACAGATAATCAGAGAAAGCAGCAGGTTTCTGAAAACGAGATTGAGATTCTTCGAAATTAGTTTCAGCGAAGTACCAAGTTTTCAATGGATGCATCATCTGAAGCAAGATCATAGTGGAAACATGCTCTTATTGCTGTTGTATAGGCAGACGTCTGGGATTGGAATTCTTTGTTGCTTCGGTCAAGGAGAAATGGACACCCAAAGAGGAGCAGAGGTTTCCTTCATTGGTTCGGATCACTATGTCTTCAAATTTAACTCAGAGGAGGACCTATTTAGGGTATCAATAAGAGGTCCGTGGGTTGTGGTTGGTCAAGTGTTGGCTTTGGAGCCTTGAACACCCAATTTCAAGGCTTCAGTTTGGAAACCAGTTTCAAGGCTTTCAAAGATCCCATCAAGTATGCTGCAATTTGGCTATGATTAAAAGAACTTCGGGCGGAGTGGTGGTCCAAAGAGCGTATCTTTAAGATTACTACTGTTGCAGGAAAGCTTCTTTACTTGTATAATTGGATAGAGATGCTGCGGCTTTGAAATCATGCATGAGTATACATTATGGTAAACTCTGAGGAACCTCTCATTCCTAGGGTTGATAACTTTGGTGGAGATGAAGATGCTTTGGTCTGGCAGTCCTCCTCCTATAAGAATCTACCAATCCTCTATTATGCTTGTGGGAGAGTGGGGCACCCCGTCTTTGACTGCCCTTTTCACGCTGGAACTAGTGAGGGTGGTACAATGTCAGGTTAAAAAGAACTCTTGGCTCTATGGGCCATGGATACATGTTGGCTGCCAGGACAGAACTCACAGCCTCAGATCAATTGTGGGAGAAGACTTTAATAGGCAAACTCAGTCAACTATTCCTAACTTGACAAGAGACCAACGAGTTAACTCAAAAGGATTAGCTGCTTATGGGTAGTGGCTAGGTGACCGTTATGAGGAAGAGACAGCAACAGAATCGACAGAGTAGAGGAAAAGGAGTACCTGATACAGTTAACCATGATCTAAACCAATTTTCACTAATGGCTGGTACTCAAAATTTAGGAGCTTGCGGCCTCTTCAACTATGTTCTCCACCTTATCTGATCTACAATATATAGAGAGTTGAGCACATCAATCCTAAGATGATTAAATCTGCTAAGAAGTTATCTAATATGACAGAGAAGAGAGGAGAGAATCCAGTGCAAGATACTCTGATGCCACCGGTGGTGATTGAGCCTTCTTTGCCTCTATCTCGTAAAATGAATTCAACGAGGAAAACCTCTGTCTCTGGAGGGAAAAGGTCCTAACAATTTCCTCTAGGTCTGGATTAAGCTCGTGTGAGACTCTTTAAGGCCCATCGAGCAATGGGCAAGCCCATTCATTATCGGACTACATTGATTTGGAACCAAGTTAGCCCAAAGAGTCTGGGGCTTGATTTGATGTCTCATGGCGCTGCAGTGAAACCAAAGGAAGGAGCTACCAAGGTGGCGGTGTCAGTTTCCCCTCCGTCAGCTGCATTTTCTTTTCTTTGATTAATTTGAACACAAGTAGGAATCAAGCAAAGGGGGAGTTCTCTGCTGAGAAGCAGAGGGCAACTGCTGCTCCAACTGATCGGACTAAATGAAGCAGAGCCAGTCATCTCGATGAGTCCCAACTGTAATTGGCCCCCACAATGGCACCTGGAGTTGCCAGCCATACCTCCCTAGTGGTCCTTCAAGCTAACTACAATGACAAATAAAAATATGAAGAGGTACCTCGATGCTATCGAGTGTTCAGCAGGAGAACATCACAATTCTAGTCTGATCGTCGGCCACACAGAAGCCATTGATGTTGCTGATCCTATATTGCCGGGTTTGGAACTCCAGTGTCTAGCTGTGCAGCGATCGAGCTCTCCATCGAATTAGAGAATGGAAGTCTCGTACCTCCTCTAACCCTCCCGATTGTGCCACCTCCGACTGTTTCTTCGAAGCTTTTGGAACCAAGGCTCAATGAGCTGAACTCTAATATTCAGGCCCAATCTCATTCACCACAGGCAGCTCATAGCGCAGATAAGCTGGATAGCAGTGTAAGTGAGCCGACCCATCCTAATCATTGAAATTTATGGCCACAAATTTGTTAATATGCAAGAGGCTCATTTGTATGCATCAAGTTGATATTTGTATTTTATTAGAAACTAGATTATTAAGTTCTACTGTTCATAAGCTCTACAGGAAACTTGGGGTGGATTGGAATGTTCAAGCTATTGATTTTGTGGGTCTTTTTGGGGGCATTATTGCTATGTAGAGACTAGGTTGCGGCTACATTGACTTTTGCTCTGCTTCCAAACAATGTTTGTATAGTGTAGTTTCCATGGATGGTCATCCTTCCTAGATTTTTGGCTGCTACTTATGCCAGCACTAACGGTTTAGTACGTAAACATTTATGGGTGGAGTTAGACCAAGTATCTTATGCCTTTTCTTACCATTAGTTAATGTGGGTGACTTTTAACTGCATTTATCTCAAGAACAGAAGAGGGGTGGTCTCCCTTTCATGGATGATTGGGGGTCCAATGAATTTCATGAATTTCTTCGAAACCACTCTTTGATTGATTGGAGTTTTATGGGTCCTCAGTATACTTGTGCAATAATATATATAGGAGATCAAGAATTTGGGAAAGCTTGGATAGAGGTCTTGCTTTTTCATCAAGATTATTATTATTTCTAGAGGCAAAAGTCTTCCATCTTCCAACAGCTGGTTTTGACCATTGCCCCTTACTATTAAGTTTGACATCCACTCCAAGAGGCACCAGGCTATTTAGATTTGAAAACTCTTGGTTACATTTGGATGACATTGTTAGTGTAATGACAGCCTATGGGCAGATCGACTAAGCAGTTGCAAAAAATAAAATTTGTCCTAAAAAAATGGAATAAGGAAAGGATTGGGAACATAAATATTAAGTTGACACAACTTGAAGCAAATATTCGTACTCTTCAGGAGAGGGAGGATTTAGTTGGGGGTCTGACTGATGAAGAAATGCAAAACTCAAAGGTTTATTAAAAGAGTATTACAAATGTTTATGCCTCAAAGAAGTTTTTTGGTGCCAAAAGTCTAGAATGTAGTGGATTTAAGAGGATGATTAGAACACACCTTTGTTTCATAACTTTACTATTATTAAAAGGAAAAGGAATATGATAAATTGCATCATAGATAATAAGGGAAAGGTGGCTAGCATAGAGGTTGGAATTAAGCAGACTTTTTTTAACTACTTTCAAAATAGATGGACCTAACAGCATAATAGTGTAGACCCAACCTTATCTGTTACTAAATATATTCTATTTGAGGATGACTAGTCTGCTTTGATGGGTATTATCTTTGACAAGGATATTTAAGATGCTATCTTCTCCATGAATGGTGACAAGGCGTAGGGCCAAATGAATTTCCCTCAAGCTTTTTTCAGAAATATTAGGGTTTGATCTCCGCTAATATATATAGAGTTGTTAAAGAATTTTTCATCACTTGCCTCATTCCCTCTCTTTGAAAATCCACCTTTATCACCCTCATCCCCAGATGTCAATCTCCTACTTCTCCTAATCACTTTAGACCAATCATCCTTTGCAATGCTATCTATAAAATTATTGCAAAAATTATCACTATGGCTGAAATAGATTATGCCCAAATTAGTGTCTAAAGAGTAAGCTGTATTTTCGACTGATAAAAATATTTTTGACAACATTATTCTTGCTCAGAAAGTTTTTTATTCCCTTCATTATGGTCATTCAAATAGACCTCTCATGGTTATCAAGTTAAATGTGAAACGTACTTATGATAGGGTTACTTGCTATCTATACTTCATTATCTTCACTTTTCAGATCTAATGATTAAGTAGATTCAAGGTTGCATCCAATTTCCTTGTTTTGCTATTCTTGTTAATGGGTCTCGCACTTCCTTCTTTACTTCTCATATGGGGTTAAGATAAAGTTGTCCTCTTTCACCTACTTATTTATTCTTTTGTTCTGGAATGCTAACTGGTTGGCTATGGATAAACAGTTTATTTTAAGTTACTAACCTAAGCAAGGAGGACCTCATATTAATTATTTATTGTTTGCTGATGACTACCTATTATTTTCTAAAGCTCGGCCATTAGATTTCTCCTTTATCAGGAAAGTAATCTAAAATTATTATCTAAAGTCTGGGCAAGCAATCAACCTAAACAAGTTTATGATTATGTTCAGCTCGAAAATTCCTCCTCAATTGACTAATAGGTTAATTGGATCATTGGGTCTCAAAAGAGTGGACTCATTGAGCCTTTACTTAAGAGTATTAATCAATGGTACAAATATGAGGGACAATGATATCCAAGCTTTGAAGAAGAGGATCACTAACAAGCTAGATTCTTGGAACTAGAAGGCCTTATCTGTGGCAGGTAGATATATTCTTATCCAGTTAGTACTTTGCTCCATCGCTACTCACATTATTGCTCATACAGTAGCATCGAAGAGTTTCAGGGTATGGTTTGAGAAGACTTTAAAAAAATTAGGAGGCTTGGGACTTCCTTCCCTCTAGAATTGATCGATTATTTTACAAAGTAGAGTGGCTGTGAGGATAGTTCTTCACTTGGACTATTTACTAGCCAAGGTGCTCATATCTAAGTATGGGTTCTTGTCTAATTAGTATTTTTATAAACCCCCAAGGACCTCTTCTCCCATTTGGAAAGCAATTTGTCAATCTTTATCAGCCTTCACTGGAAACTTTATTTGGTCTATTAGGGATAGATGCTCCATTGATATGTCTACTGCACCATAATTCTCTATCTTGCCTCTGAATTGTAGACCTCTTGAATATAATACTGATTGAGTGGTAGAGTTATCAATTGTTGATAAATACATACCACCATATGGAGAATGGAACCTAAAACTTCTACACCAATGCTTTCCATAAGACCTAATTTAGGAGATTTGTGCTACTCCCTTTGTAGGTATTGGTAATGCTGATATATTATATTGGAATCCTGAGTTCAGCCAAAAGATTAAGGTGAAGCAGGTGTATCAGTCTGTGGTCACTGATTAAGAAAGCACAGTACATTTTGCTTTTGCTAAACTTTCTAAACTGCTTGCTCATAATAAAGTTCTTTTTTTTCTTCAGAAACTATATCATGGTGCTCTACCTACTTCAACTCTGCTAGCTTCTCGAATCCAGTAAGTACATCCAAAATGTCTGTGATGCAAATGATAAAAGTTTAGATCATATCTTCTTTAGTTGTCAGTCATCACAGGAATTATAGGCTGAACTTCCAATGCTTCTTGAAACTCTAGGTTCGTCTCGGCATTTAGGCTTGTGTTCCTTTTTGATTTATTTATTATGGCAAAATTGAAAATTCCAGCCTATTTAATGGTAAACAATTTCATCCAACTAGCATCACCAAAAATGCCTTCCACCTCTCATTGGAGTTCTTAAGTACCATCAAATCATTTACCATAAGGTCTCTTGATATCTGAGGTAGTAGCAGGCTTGATCTATCCAAGCCTCATCTACATCACTTTTGTCTTTTGGCAACCCCCTCCATTAGAAATTCGTAATTGCTTTGGGCGTGCCCTTTTAGCTGCTTCAAATCCTCTTCCTAAATCTTCTGTCTAAGCTATTTAGGTAACGGTTGCCTGGTATGGTCTTCATCTTATTTTGACCTATCTATCTTGCAGCACTAGTTCCTTGGTGGAGGGCATTCTCTTGAAAGGTGACTCTGAGACTGTGGTGACATGGATTAATAATAGTGGTTCTAGGAATTTGCATCCAAAGCTGAGGGATATATGGACAATTATTTCACATTTGTCAAATTTCTAATGCAGACACATCTTTAGGGAGGCAAATCAATCAGCTGATTATTTAGTCAACCATGCTAAATGTAATTTGGTACAGTGGGTTTCCTACAGATCTGTGTTCCATTTTAGATGCGGATGCCAGGGAACAGGTTTTATAAGGTTATAAGTACCTTGTATTTAGCCAACAAAAAAAAAATTAATACTGATCATTTCCCAGCTCACTCCAACCAAAATATGTATAACCTCATAATTCCGAGGAACCATGGTTGAGAGCATAGCAATACCCTGAGTTCAATAACAAATTATTACAGAGTTTACAGGAAACCCAAATGATTAGTAACGCAAAATAGTCAGAGTTTACAGGAAAAGGCAATGCTGACCAGTGTTGCCTTCATCGCCTCCTATATATGGTGACCAATCAACCTCAGTTTCAGGATCATGCTTGGTGGCAGAGATTGGGGAACGAAGGGAGAAGAAGGGGGGAATATTTGAGAGGCTGGTGGGGCTCCGAGAGTATATGCAATTGGAAATTGTGTTCTTGGAAGTTTGTTTTGTTTGGTTGGCAAGGAGTGGCGAATAAATAGGGCAAAGGCACATGGACTAGAGAATGTGATTTAATAAGAAAACAAAGGAAGCATCTGATTAATGATCAGGATTTTTAATCATTTCAGAATAGATATATGAAGAAAGGAACTATATGTCAGTTTGCTCTAGAACAGAAGGCAAGAGGCCAACACTAATCAACATCCCTATCCATTTTCAAAACTGTAAGTGGATCTACTTTAATAGGGTGATGGCATAATCCAGTAGTTCTGATATATATTTAAATGCATTCAAGAATCCAATCTAAGCCTGATCCGTTTCCATTGTTGGATTGGATGGGGTCGAAGGCTTACATTAGTACCACGCAAAATACAACTCATAAAAACACCATGAATAGCTTTATGTAGTTGATTGTATCCTAAATGTACAAAAAGAATCAAATAAATCAAAATTTGTAGCATGTTAGGACCATCAACAACTAACCCTGCATAAGATCAGCCAGCCAACATAAATTTGACCAGACTAGGGTCCTAGTCCAAGGTCTTATCGGGTTATCAGGTTTCATATAATCCATATCAGTTTCAGAATTGAAAACGTTCATTTTTTTTGAAAATATAAGCCCATGGCTCAAAAGTCTTTGTATAGTTACAGCAGGCTCCATGAAGTTGATTCCAAGACAGAAATGCCATGGTCTAATCCACTCGACTTCAAAGTCATACCAGATTCTTGACTTCGACCCAAAATGATGACTTCACCAACCTGTTTAACGCGTCGGTCAGGCTGAGTGTGCCATAGGATGCCCCACCTCAATGAGAATTTCTTGTGGGAACCTTGTGGGAAGCTAGCAGTCCTCAATGGCTAAATCTTCAATTCCAGTGCAAAAGTATTTGGTTGGTGTCATAAGGTTTCAGAGTTCAGGATTTTTTTTTTTTAAAAAAGGTCATGAAATCAGAAAAGATAACAGAAAACTGATGGAATCATTAGAAAAAGCAAAGCAGCCCACAATGATGGTCACTCCAAAAGATTCAAAGAAGAGGGGAAAAGGGGGATCTGACACCAATCTATAATGACCGACAACAGCTATCAGTAATAACAGACTATAGTAGGTCATGTATAAGAAAAATGGACCCCTGGTTGATGTTGTTGTGGTGGGTCAGCTATGGTTTGGAACGCAGCCAAAAATGTGGAAAATATAGGAAAAGACAGGACATTTTTTTTATTATTGAATAAAAGATGATATTCAACATAGTATGCAATAATAGAAATCTGAATCCTGTACTTACACCAAAAAAAAAAAAAAAAAGAAAAGAAAAAGCATTCGATGGCTCCAGTTATATAAATCTCCCAATAGATTATTTAAGACACATAACATAAATAATCTTTTGATCTACCTTCCGCACTTGGATACGACATCAAAAACTCTTGCAGAAGGAAATTTCATAAAACACACAAAAAAAGTGCATCAGTATCAGAAGATAACTATTCTGTCAGGATGGTGGTTATGCCCTCAAGAGCTGAGCCATGGTCCATGGATTGCAGATCCAACTCTTCATCAGAGTCGATGACTTCTTCAAAGTCATAGTAAGCATTTGCCTGCATAACATTCTCATTGTGTTAGACTTCTTGAAAGAAAAGATATTATATGCAAGGTGGAGTAAAGGTAGGTTTGTAGTACATTGGTTTCGAAATGAGATTATACCAATAATAGATTATCCTAGGATAATCTATTATTTGACAATAGCATTAAATAAACAGAGATTACACCAAGAAAGGCTTGTCTATTTTGTTTTTCCATCCCTAGTATTGTGCTTTATACTGAATTATGTAATGACATTGAAAGAAGCAGTCATGTACCCGAGGCCTTGGTTTTATGGCTTCAAAAGTATGGAATTCAGGAGAAGTAAAATCAGGCGAATGTAACACAATATATGCACCACGATTGTTGTATCGTTCTTTTGTAGCCTGCATTACATATGGTACATGACACATTTCAGAATTTAGATGAAATTTATGTCACGAAAGACTGACATTAAGGATCATATCAAGTGTATTGTGCAGATCGTATGCTCATACTATAAAAAAAAGAAGTTGATTCTGCTGAGAAGTTTGGTTAACAAATGCTGCAGAGTTGAATTTCATGGCACAAAGATGAAATAAAGAACAAGAGTCCAGATGAAAAGTATGTAGGTATAAAAGGTCATGAAAGTATTAAAAGATGCATAGCTGAGGACAACTATTGCCTATAAACTACTCCATAGCAATAAAAGATCACCAAAGGAAAGAACTACAACGTCTCTACAGCTCATGGTGTTAAAATCCTATTTATATTGCACTAAGATCTGTTCTGACAATAATTCAAGTTCAACTAATAAAATAATAAAACAACATAATCTATTATGACTAGGAATACAAAATATATATTACTGCAGACACAATTACGTTAATCTTCTAACATATCAAGAAATAGGATTTGATGAAGATGTACACAACTGGGATTTACCAGTTATTACTTGGGGATGAAGCTGAACTGTGTGAGGTGTTTTGTACTCATCTAATGCAAGTCTCTACGTAAGTGAGTTGATAAGAAGTCATAACTTGAATAAAATTATATAGGAGCCAATGCCATGGTATAAACACAAAAAGAAGGTTTTTAGTGACGTTCTGATTATGGAAAAGTTAAAAAATTAAAAAATTAAAAAAATAAAAAATTAAAAATTAAAATTAAAGAAAAAGCATACCCTATGTCGCAAATAATTCCTCACCAGAAACAGATAGTAGATAGATGAACTCAGCATTGGAAAATAATATCCCAATTGCTACAGTATGCTTCTTGTTCATGCATGTTTGTGTATTTATGCATTGGTTATCTTTATAGGCACCCATCTCCATGGACATGACAAAAAACAGATGTGTTCTAGAAGCAAGTGCAAAGATTTTCGTAACTTGTCTCCATCTGATGCCTAGTCTGTTAACAGAACTTTCTCAAAAAGTGATTTAGGCCACAAGACCCTAATCAAAAAAAGAGTCAATAGGATCTTTTTTCCTTTTTCTTTTTTGTGGCATGTGTGTTTAACAACAGCTGCAGGGAAAAGCATGGTAAGTGATACAATGTCTAGAAGATAATCCTTACTTGGCATTGCATGTTTAAATGTTTAAAAAAAGATATACTAAATGTAAAGGGTAAAAGAAAACCTGAAATTGGGGGTAGTCAGGAGCACTAAAAAGGGTAATGAGCTTTCCTGATTCCACTGTATGATCTATTGTATAGCCATCATCCATTCCAGTAAGATCATTCCGTTTATCCCTTGCATCAGGGCCTTCATGTGACCTGATAATCAACTATAGTTCCAAAATAAACAAGATCTCAGAAAATTCAAGTTGCAAATTTAACATATCTATATAAATTAAACATCTAAAATATGGGATAACACAAAACCAAAGAAGCAATCCAACCATAACAAAATCTTGATGATAATGTTTCCAAGAGAAATCTGACCATAGTTGTTTGCAATTTCTAATTAATGAAAATAATGTCTCAACCTTATATCATTGATCGAATATTATTTTAAGAAAGCAAAGAATATGAAAAGATACAAACATATCTTAAAAAGGTTTTAAGCGCTGTTCTAGTTATCCTAGTAGGGAAAATAGAATACAATACACTAGTACTTTAACTAGGTAAAGATACTAAAATAACAAAGTTACATCAGTGTGTCATCTATGCTTGTATTTCATTCAATGGTAAGAATGCAACATTCTGAAGTTCGTAGAAATGTGTCCACACGATTGACTACTTGGTGTAACTTAAAAAAGAGTGTTTGCCATTTTCAATAGTGCAAAGATGATAGAATTTCAGAAAACAACCCATACAAATAGTCCAAGATAAAGCCACAACTCCTCACTTATTATATGAGATACAATTAATGCGTTTTTTTTCTTATATACTCTGACATGCACTGCAAGCACCAATAACTCCCACAAGCTTAGGACAAATCATTTTTGGCCTAACTTCTGCACTAATATTTATGTTAATATGCGTATTCCAAACTAATAAAAGACTTCCCAAGAACAAAGAGGAATTTTGCAAGCAAATATTTGCTGCTAACACAAGAAAGATTTTGGTAACAATAAAGTGATAGAAACTAACTAGAGCAACCAGCATCGAACTTTGTAATTTCGCTACAGGATCCCATTATGTGCTTAAGAAAAATCTGCAACTTAATGATTATCTAAGATTGATAACAGACAGGAAGATATGCCACCAATTATATATATATATATATGACATGTTGTAAAATAAAAAGTTTTACTCTATCATTGAGAATATGTGTATCAACAATCAATATAAAACTCACTTAAAACTTGTTATTCGTCATCTAACAAAAAGATGGGGAAATCCCCTAATACATCATAAAATTCAAACAATTGTAAAGAAAGGAAAACAAAAACTATCTCAAAAAGGTTATACAAACCTTCAGATTATATGTTTTAAGGAACTCTTCAGTGCAATCAGGTCCCCATAGCAAACCAATTCCTCTCTCTATGTTTGGAGAAATGCCTGGCTTTAGTGAAGGATCAGACCATAGTACATCACCAGGTATCAAGTTTGAACCTTCCCATGGAGGGTCAAGAACTGTTCGCCTTGCTTTTTGTAACTCCTCCAAGGAACCAAGCTTTAGAGAGTTTTTGTCAACTTTGGTGACTAACTTACAACCTTTTCTGCCTTTCGCTCTCTTTGACGAAGCAATAGTCATGCTGCGAAAAAGCCCTCCATGAGCAGTATATACACAGCCTGCTATTATGGATGCCAAGGGAAGACCTTCAAAACATCTTAAACACTTTCGATAGACTTGTTGGCCTTGATCTCCATATTTAACCATTACCTCTTTCTCAAAGCCATAAACAGATGTGCAGTACTTGGTTTCATGATTACCACGGAGGAGAAATACTCGATGTGGCAAAAAGACCTAAAATCAGGAAGAAACATGTCAGTGTCCACTAGAAAGCTAAACTGGTAAATAGTAATAACTTTTCTTAATGACATACAAATTGATGAAATGAACCAATACATAGTGCATAAATTACCCACTGCATATGTGCAAAGGTCATGAACTATGTTGGATATCATTAATCCAACAGCTAGATACTTTCAGCACTTTAAATAACTTTGCAATCAGTAGAGATTTAAGCATGTGCATGTGTATGTGTATGAATACATTTCATACAGAAAAAGTTAGCTACTTAACCTTTTAGGCCCCATGTGTGTGCTCAAAAGACCCAAGACACACATAATCACACATAATATAAACACTCACCTTCTGATGCACATGTTTATATAGTCAAATTATCAATCACTTGGATTCATACAAAGATATTTTTCATGCCATTCTTCTCCTTGTGGGTTTTTTGTCAGTTTAATGAATGGAATTTAAGACTTCAATATAAAAAACCAGAGCATTAATTAAGACATTGGGGCTTGGTTCTGATAGTTAGCACACCTCTCCTCACTGTATGCTTTGTGGAGAGGTTCTGGTTTTGAACCCAAATAGTTAGCACGCCTCTCCTCATTATCAATTTAGGCAAAGTTTTAAAGATTCCACACCAAAGTTACTTAACAAAATTTATGGCCGACCTGATAATTGAACTTTGCTCACAAAGTTCCAATTATGCAAACCGGAGTTCAGAGTGTTTAGGACTATTGCATGTTTTATTTCATTGCTGGTTTTTTTTTTTTTTTCCCTAAATTTTTGCCAATTTTGAATCAAAGATTAGGTAATATGAAGCCAATTGGGTGATAAATCTAGGAGTCACTGTTCACATGCTTCAGGGCTTGAAACACGGAGTGATATTCCACTCTAATTAGCTTCCCAAGCTCATTCACCTGTAAGCTTTATGTCTTAGAGGTTGTGATGACTTGGCTTTCTGTCAAAAGGTCTGTGAGTTATCAAGATAGTATGAAGAGGCTCAGATTCCACGACTAGCCAAAGTCTAGTATCTCATACGACTAGCACCTTAAAGCAATCCTTTTGGTTTCTGCTTGAGCTTGAAAGTCAACTTACTTATAGTTCGACCACTTACAAATTAATACCCTTTTCTTTTAAGCAAAAAAGTAGAACATATTAATAAATAAAAAAAAAAGCCTTCTAAGTCCCTAGAATTAAGACGCAAGGAATAATTCCAAGCACAGACTTAAATCAACCCTCCTTACCATATTTCAGACCAACGTCCAAACATACTAACCAACCATTTCCAACAAGTATATCACTTTAAAACCATTAGTTTTCAAACTGAACTAGAGAGGGGACAAAGAAAGAAGACGTCAAAGATTCGATCTTTGGAAGCAAAAGAGAAAAAAATCAAACTTTGAAGGCATTTACATAGAGCAAGGAGAGAACGAAGGAAAGAAAAGACCTTCCAAGCCAATAAGAGGACGAAAGTCTCGAGGCCCCACGCACCCCGATCCACATAGTCTCCATTAAACACAAAGTAGCGATCTTCCGAGGGAAATCCAGCATCCTCGAGCAAGAAGATCACGTCGTGGAGCTGGCCGTGGACATCGCCGACGACGACGAAGCTGCAGGGCTCCTCGCCGACGTCAACCGTCACGCAGTTGCGCTCCTTGTGGAGGACGTTGGAGGCGGCGAGGACAAGGCGGTGGAAGACGGGGAAGGGGAGGACGGAGGGGAGATCGGAGGGCGGGAGGTGGCGGGAGGCCCAGTCGAGGGCGGCGGTGAGGGCCCGGATCCATTCGGCGGTAAGGATCCCATCGGAAGGCCAGGAGAGGGTGATCTCCGGCGTGGAGGCGGCGGTGAGCTCGGAGTGATCGCGGTTGGAATTTTCCCTCTCGGACATGGATGGGATTGGGAGAGTGATCGATCGTTTTGATTTCTAGGGATGTGAGGGGGGAAAAAAAAAATGGGAGGTATTGCACGAATTTTAAAGTTGGGAAAATGATGCGTTAATGAGTGGAGCGTGGGCAAGCTTTTATCTTATTATTATTATTATTTATTTATTTATTTATTTATTTTATTTTTGGTTTTTTACCTCATCAACTTCTACTTGGCCCAAGACCGGCATGCCATGCCGACATCTGGTTTAAAATTATAGCAAGACCTCCATGACTTTCGTTTTGGCAGAGAAAGGCTGACTCTATCCATCTACCTTTTAACATCATTAAGCTGTTGAATGATCGAATTCATTCTTATAAAATTTTAATAATTTTATTTTCATTCAAACTTTCAATTAAAATTAAAAAAAATAATTTTAATATTAATTAAAAAAAAATTATTATTATAAAATCATAACATACTAACTTCTCATAATTGAGATGAATAAAGAGAGCCTGTACGAAGGAAAACAAACGTTTTGAATTTTTTTTTATTTTTTATTTTTTTATTTTTGGGATCATTTGCAAATCGGTGGAGCAGGTGCCCGCAAATCACGGGTAGTTTAGTTGGTGTAGTTTGCGATGTAACACTATTTTTTTTTATTTTTTTCCTTGATTATGTGGGCTGACATTAAAAAAAAAAAAAAATGCAAACAAAAATGTAAACAATAACCATCCAACTGGATGAGAAGAAGAGGAAAGAGACAGCCATAGCAGGTTTGAGCAGTTGGATTAATATATATATCCAAAAAAAATCATTAAGATTTTGTAAGAATGTATGAGCTCAAGCTGATATAATCTAAAAGGCTGAGCTTAATTTTTATCTGCATATAATAAGCACCAACATACCGTGACAGATAATTTGTGATTTTCAACTCATGTTGCTGACGAGGTCGCTTAGCTTTGACTTGTTCTGGATGGAATACTTTCTGAACTATTTAAAATAAGCGAAGAGTGCCTTGGCTTTTCTGTTGTTGTTCGAAGGATTGTCCCTTTTTTTTTTAATTTGCAAGCTCACGTTAGATCTACCATAGATGCTTCTGGTTTGAAAAAGCATGAGGAATCTCCTTAAAATGTCTATCAGGTCCTTGAGGAAAGATGAGTCTAATGCCAGCTTGCCCTAGCGTCAAATGATGGAGGGAAACACCTCTACAAGGATTTGAACCTAAAATATATTCCAAATGGAGGAGGTTTTATTTTTTATTTTTTATTTTTCTTTTTAGAGATAGAGAGAAAGGGAAGGAAAATCCATCTACATTGAAGGTATTTGATGACGGTAGAATTTAGTGTGAGACACCGTGTACAAATAAAATAGATGATGAAAAACTATGGATAATGATTTGAAAATGAGGCCGTCAATAAATTTAATAGTAAAAATTGAAATGTTTGTCGAGATAACTTGGGATGGTCGAGAAAGAGCGCGAGAAAGGTTGCCAGCGATTTTCTAGCAAGAATCATTTGGTACTGAAGTCAGTGGAGAAGAATGATAGAAGTGGCTAAGGGTAGACCTTGTAACTTTTTTGATTTATGAAGAAAATAAGGTATAATGAAGAGAGGAGCTAGAGAAGTATAACTTTACTTCTTTCCCTGTAAACAAGTCATGTAGACGCTAGTTGTGTGTAGATCGATTATATCTGGTTCTTGATCAAAACTTTCTTTTATAAATGGATGTGTTATATTATTGTTCAAATAATAAGCTGTGCACCTTCTTATGATGGGTTATCTTTTTGGATGAAATTATACAAAATTTTATAGGCCGCATTTTTTACAGCCAAGCATTCATTTTCATCAAATCTCAAGACATTCTATCTAGAGTCATATCTGTGTGCCGATTTATTAGATGCGCACCTTCTGTTGACCTATCGAATGCTTGACTTCGAATCATTCTATCGATTATGCTGGCTTTAGTGTTGATATAAATTAAGTTTATCAATGTCGATCTATTGAAAGTTGAAAACTTTTATGCCATTAGCATCCATGTTTAAATATTTTGGTGATGTGCCATCCATTGTTAAGTAAAGAGGTATGGTTATTAAGACAAGCCCAAGTTCATAAAGGAATATATTTAGGTTACTATCTAAATTGCTAAATTAACTAAACTTATTTGTCATCAATCTTATTTTATAAAATAGTGTATCAGTAAACTATCAATCCTCAACAAAATTCCCTTCTCGTGGATATTTGGCAACTCAAGATGGTACTGCTGGTTTGCCAAATCACTCATGTTTTCAGGAAAAAAAAAAAAAAAAATCAAGCTTCAAACTACTTAGCAAATCAAGATATTGTTGCTAATAATGTTTACACTGTCAAGACTGTCCTTCCATCTCAGTTTTGAACCATTTTGTATGCAAAAAGTTAAGCTTCGTTTTTTCTTAGATCCTAGCTTTTCCTTGAGACCACCCTCCCCACTTAAGCCCAAAAATTACCACCAGCATCCGAAGAGCACCATAAATCTCATCTACCGAATTTTTGCTTAAATATTAGAAATATTTTTGATCTCAATTGGTCACTAGAAGCATGAAATGTAGAACTTTTTGTAGTGTTACAACATCAAATTTTAAGGCCGGAGAAGAAGAAATGTTTCACGAATCGTTCAATGAAGCATTATGCGGTGATGATTACTCCTGGAAAGAAACTTGGCCTCAAGTTTTTCTGCTCTAGTTTGGATTAAAAAAAAAAATATTGACGTTTTTTATAATCAATCATCAACTATTTGAACCAATCAATGCCATGGGCATGGAGTGGTTAGCAGTCCATTAGTGCAATTTCAATTGCGTCTTGTTTCATAGTACGGTAGGAAGCCCTTGGTTGATGAAAAAAAGGGGAAGGCAACCATCAAATGTCACGAGAGCATGACTTTCTCACGGATCTTTTTGTCACGGCCCGTGCCAGGCCAATCCAATTGTTTGTGTGTGTGTGTGCGTTTTGTATAAACAGCTAATTTGAAGAATATATTTATCCATTTAAATTTTTTTATTTATATTTAATTTATCTTACCTAATTTTTATAAAATTAATAAAAAAAATTACTTGACTTATTGCGTCCGTATAAACCATCACGATATGATAGTCCGATATGGTGCAGCTCGATTCGGTGAGCCACGAGGTCGTTATCTTCTGGCATCGTGTAACGTTCCAATCTTATTTGCTGGTCCAATTAATTTTATTAGCGGATTCAAAAACTCGAGTGAAAGTTAATGACTAACTTACGACGTGTAATAAATATATTGTATTATAAAAATAAAAATTATGATAATAAGAATGTTACTATTTTTTTAATGATATATTGATTAATTATTCTTCTTTTGATAATTATTTTTATTATTGAATGCTTTATATGCTTAGGATACGATGATAAGTTACCACCTTCTAAATCCATCCTTGGGAGCGTGACGCATCGCTATGGTTCCTACGCTGGGTGGCACGGCTTAGCTCGCGTGCTCAAGGCTACAAGGAAAGAAGAAAGAAAAAAAGAAAAAAAAAAAAAAGTTCAGACAAAGTGAAAAGAGGCTTGTCGGCTGGTCGTGGTTAATTAAAACGAGATTAACCAAGACACGTAGCCTCAGTCTTAAGGAAAATCAACATCAACCTAGGTGCCGTTGCTTAATAACCAAGCCACATGCATGAATCTAATCACCAAGCTCCTCCCACACGTGCGGAAGCCACGTACGCCCTTTGAATCCCACAAGGTCCATGACGGATGAGCTGTTGCGAGGGACAAAGAGGCCGAGTTCAAGCAAAGTTTCCGGGTCTTGCTCACGCCGGGCAAGCAAACAATGAATTAAGGACGTGGAAGAGCCGATGCGATGCGAGCGTGTGGGTCACGCATGTCACAGGTCTCGAGCCATCAACCTAACCCTCGGAGACGAGTGGAAATGGAGGTGGACACGTGTGGGGCCACAGCAAAATTTTAGATCACTCATCTCTGCCAACTGGCCTGCTACGTCTACCAACTCGGCTTGTAAATTGTCTGCAGCGTAGAGAGAAGGGGGGAGTTGATGGACAACCCAAGCTGACACGAGGACACTCCTTTTAATTGATCTTTCTGGCCGACTTTAGTCTGGGGGAAACATTCAAACCACTCAATTGTTCCCTTGCTTAGTTTAATAACGCAAAGGAATCATATTTTGATTGTAGTACAAGTAAGAAAATTCCGTAGGTGGCCTAATATGATAATGGTGTGGCATGTTAGTCAACTTTCTTAACTGGAAAAAAATAAATAAAAAAATATAAATAAATAAATAAATAAATAAATAAAAGAAGAAGAAAGTTTACCTATTTCTTTTGCTGTTGAATGACACCTGATCCCTCAAAGCCAAAACAAGTTACATAAGATTGTCACTCACTAGCTTTCATATTGTCTTCAGATAATACAAAACCTGCACCTCTAAATAAAAGAGAATTTGCAAACAAAATTCCATGTTCTTCGATATTATATATGATTCTCATTGCTTTTAGCTATTGGACTGATGTCATCTTGAGGATTAGCATTCTGCTTTTATCAATACTCAAAAAGATTTAGGTATAGTATGAAAGTTTATGCTTATTGGATAATTGACGTTGCTTATAAGACTTACAATTTGTTTAGATTAGCTATTGATCTTCAACAATTAATTGATTTAAGAATGTTTTGGAGCTACCTGATTGATTCAACTGATACCTATTGGTCTCTCAATAGTGGACTGTTGGGTTTGGCTGGTTAAAATAGCTATTAAATTCAATAATTACAGAGTTAAAATAAAAATTATAAAGACATGAATATTTTTATCAATGAAATCAAATTCTTTTTTTTTTTTTTTTCCTTCTCTTTCCGAAACTTTCTTCTTTTCCCTATCCATTCCAACGATACATTGCCCCCTCCAAACCCTCTGCCTTACATGATAAAATTGCTCTTAATTTAATGGAAGTAAGGGCTCACTATTTGAATGTTTTAGATTTTCATGAATTAATTATCATTTATATTTATGAACATAACATTATTTATTTGTCAAATAGTATTTTATAGTTTTTTAATTTATATAACTCATAGAGAAAAAAGATGATGATAAATAATATATTATATTAAAAAATATATTTTTATTGATATTTTAACACTTCAACGGCAGTAGTTATATTAGTTTAATCAAATACTTTATTAAAAATGTTTTCAGCTATCAGCTAATAGTTATCAATTATTATCAGCTGATTCTCAATAATCAATTCAAATAAAATTGATGAGCTTTTTTAGAACTAGGGTATAATTTAATTTATATGAAAATATAAAGGCTGGATGATGTTGATGATGCATTCATTATTTATTTCTCAGCAGATTGCTTATACGTCACTTGCAAGCAAACCTTGCAATCCATGTCACAGGAGAGTGATAAAAGAGTCATTCTCATGTTTGCCAAGGGTGATGAAGTCTATAGAGTAATAAAGAAGGGACGAGAGCTTTCTTTTCACATTTTCGTAACTTCACCTTTATCCTTGATGCCCTCTTGGCAGCCTTATTATATTATGCTAACGCTGTCATGTCTTTGAATCACAAATCCCCTCCAAATGGGCGGTTCAAACCTACCCATCTTCTATGTTCCTTCGCCCATAATTTTCAAACGACTCACCTCACCAAAGATGTTTCCTTTGTGACTCCCGTAGTTGTTCTTTATATACATATTATATCACCCATAAGTCATCGCCGAAGCCTCTGGGAGCCAGATGGGTCAACAGAGCTACACCAGGCTACGCCGGAGATGGCGCAGGGCAAAAGGGTTCCGGCTGAACTGCAACCGGTTCTCCGTCGTCAGGCCACGGCTCAGGCTCTTCACGTTCTTTGGTCTCTTGAATCGATGCCTGCATTGGTTGAAGGAAGGCTTCAGGGGAGGCGACTCGCCGCGCTGCGGTAGAAGCAGCAGCACGAGGGGTCTGGTGTCCGAGGGAAGGCGTGGAGGACAGCCGGAGTTCAAGTTGAGATCATGCGCGAGACCGAACTCGTTCTATGCCGAGGCGATCGCCGATTGCTTGGAGTTCATAAAGAGGTCTTCGGTGTCCGTGGACAATGATCCGGTGGTCGCCGGCGCCGGCCGATGAGGAAGGTTGACATGGTGGTTAGGTGGCTTCCCTTTGCTTTGACCTTGTTTGCATGGTTCTTCGTGAGCCTTGTTT
>JACVBY030000374.1:429972-466479 GCA_017589505.3 Metroxylon sagu
AATAAGGTATAATGAAGAGAGGAGCTAGAGAAGTATAACTTTACTTCTTTCTCTGTAAACAAGTCATGTAGACGCTAGTTGTGTGTAGATCAATTATATCTGGTTCTTGATCAAAACTTTCTTTTATAAATGGATGTGTTATATTATTGTTCAAATAATAAGCTGTGCGCTTTCTTATGATGGGTTATCTTTCTGGATGAAATTATACAAAATTTTATAGGTCGTATTTTTTACAGCCAAGCATTCATTTTCATCAAATCTCAAGACATTCTATCTAGAGTCATATCTGTGTGCCGATTTATTAGATGCGCACCTTCTGTTGACCTATCGAATGCTTGACTTCGATCTATTGAATGTAGATTAAGTTTTTCAATGTCGATCTATTAAAAGTTGAAGACTTTTATGCCATTAGCGTCCATGTTTAAATATTTTGGTGATGTGCCATCCATTGTTAAGTAAAGAGGTATGGTTATTAAGACAAGCCCAAGTTCATAAAGGAATATATTTAGGTTACTATCTAAATTGCTTAATTAACTAAACTTATTTGTCATCAATCTTATTTTATAAAATAGTGTATCAGTAAACTATCAATCCTCAACAAAATTCCCTTCTCGTGGATATTTGGCAACTCAAGATGGTACTGCTGGTTTGCCAAATCACTCATGTTTTCAGGAAAAAAAAAAAAAAAAATCAAGCTTCAAACTACTTAGCAAATCAAGATATTGTTGCTAATAATGTTTACACTGTTAAGACTGTCCTTCCATCTCATTTTTGAACCATTTTGTATGCAAAAAGTTAAGCTTCGTTTTTTCTTAGATCCTAGCTTTTCCTTGAGACCACCCTCCCCACTTAAGCCCAAAAATTACCACCAGCATCCGAAGAGCACCATATCTAACTAAATCTCATCTACCGAATTTTTGCTTAAATATTAGAAATATTTTTGATCTCAATTGGTCACTAGAAGCATGAAATGTAGAACTTTTTGTAGTGTTACAACATCAAATTTTAAGGCCGGAGAAGAAGAAATGTTTCACGAATCGTTCAATGAAGCATTATGCGGTGATGATTACTCCTGGAAAGAAACTTGGCCTCAAGTTTTTCTGCTTTAGTTTGGATTAAAAAAAAAAAAATATTGACGTTTTTTATAATCAATCATCAACTATTTGAACCAATCAATGCCATGGGCATGGAGTGGTTAGCAGTCCATTAGTGCAATTTCAATTGCGTCTTGTTTCATAGTACGGTAGGAAGCCCTTGGTAGATGAAAAAAAGGGGAAGGCAACCATCAAATGTCACGAGAGCATGACTTTCTCACGGATCTTTTTGTCACGGCCCGTGCCAGGCCAATCCAATTGTTTGTGTGTGTGTGCGTTTTGTATAAACAGCTAATTTGAAGAATATATTTATCCATTTAAATTTTTTTATTTATATTTAATTTATCTTACCTAATTTTTATAAAATTAATAAAAAAAATTACTTGACTTATTGCGTCCGTATAAACCGTCACGATATAATAGTCCGATATGGTGCAGCTCGATTTGGTGAGCCACGAGGTCGTTATCTTCTGGCATCGTGTAACGTTCCAATCTTACTTGCTGGTTCAATTAATTTCATTAATTCAAAAATTCGAATGAAAGTTAATAACTAACTTGCGATGTGCAATAAATATATTGTATTAAAAGAAAAAAATTATGATAATAAAAATGTTATTACTTTTTTTAATGATATATTGATTAATTATTCTTTTTTTGATAATTATTTTTATTATTGAATGCTTTACATGCTTAGTATAGGATGATAAGTTACCACCTTCTAAATCCATCCTTGGGAGCGTGACACATCGCTATGGTTCCTACGCTGGGTGGCACGGCTTAGCTCGCGTGCTCAAGGCTACAAGGAAAGAAGAAAGAAAAAAAAGAAAAAAAAAAAAAAAAAGTTCAGACAAAGTGAAAAGAGGCTTGTCGGCTGGTCGTGGTTAATTAAAACGAGATTAACCAAGACACGTAGCCTCAGTCTTAAGGAAAATCAACATCAACCTAGGTGCCGTTGCTTAATAACCAAGCCACATGCATGAATCTAATAACCAAGCTCCTCCCACACGTGCGGAAGCCACGTACGCCCTTTGAATCCCACAAGGTCCACGACGGATGAGCTGTTGCGAGGGACAAAGAGGCCGAGTTCAAGCAAAGTTTCCGGGTCTTGCTCACGCCGGGCAAGCAAACAATGAATAAAGGACGTGGAAGAGCCGATGCGATGCGAGCGTGTGGGTCACGCATGTCACAGGTCTCGAGCCATCAACCTAACCCTCGGAGACGAGTGGAAATGGAGGTGGACACGTGTGGGGCCACAGCAAAATTTTAGATCACTCATCTCTGCCAACTGGCCTGCTACGTCTACCAACTCGGCTTGTAAATTGTCTGCAGCGTAGAGAGAAGGGGGGAGTTGATGGACAACCCAAGCTGACACGAGGACACTCCTTTTAATTGATCTTTCTGGCCGACTTTAGTCTGGGGGAAACATTCAAACCACTCAATTGTTCCCTTGCTTAGTTTAATAACGCAAAGGAATCATATTTTGATTGTAGTACAAGTAAGAAAATTCCGTAGGTGGCCTAATATGATAATGGTGTGGCATGTTAGTCAACTTTCTTAACTGGAAAAAAATAAATAAAAATAAAAATAAATAAATAAATAAATAAATAAATAAAAGAAGAAGAAAGTTTACCTATTTCTTTTGCTGTTGAATGACACCTGATCCCTCAAAGCCAAAACAAGTTACATAAGATTGTCACTCACTAGCTTTCATATTGTCTTCAGATAATACGAAACCTGCACCTCTAAATAAAAGAGAATTTGCAAACAAAATTCCATGTTCTTCGATATTATATATGATTCTCATTGCTTTTAGCTATTGGACTGATGTCATCTTGAGGATTAGCATTCTGCTTTTATCAATACTCAAAAAGATTTAGGTATAGTATGAAAGTTTATGCTTATTGGATAATTGACTTTGCTTATAAGACTTAGAATTTGTTTAGATTACCTGTTTAGATTAGCTATTGATCTTCAACAATTGATTGATTTAAGAATGTTTTGGAGCTATCTGATTGATTCAACTGATACCTATTGGTTCTCAATAGTGGACTGTTGGGATTGGCTGGTTAAAATAGCTATTAAATTCAATAATTATAGAGTTAAAATAAAAATTATAAAGACATGAATATTTTTATCAATCAAATCAAATTTCTTTTTTTTTTTTCTTCTCTTTCCGAAACTTTCTTCTTTTTCCTATCCATTCCCACGATACATTGCCCCCTCCAAACCCTCTGCCTTACGTGATAAAATTGCTCTTAATTTAATGAAAGTAAAGGCTCGCTATTTGAATGTTTTAGATTTTCATGAATTAATTATCATTTATATTTATGAACATAACATTATTTATTTGTCAAATAGTATTTTATAGTTTTTTAATTTATATAACTCATAGAGAAAAAAGATGATGATAAATAATATATTATATTAAAAAATATATTTTTATTGATATTTTAACACTTCAACGGCAGTAGTTATATTAGTTTAATCAAATACTTTATTAAAAATGTTTTCAGCTATCAGCTAATAGTTATCAATTATTATCAGCTGATTCTCAATAATCAATTCAAATAAAATTGATGAGCTTTTTTAGAACTAGGGTATAATTTAATTTATATGAAAATATAAAGGCTGGATGATGTTGATGATGCATTCATTATTTATTTCTCAGCAGATTGCTTATACGTCACTTGCAAGCAAACCTTGCAATCCATGTCACAGGAGAGTGATAAAAGAGTCATTCTCATGTTTGCCAAGGGTGATGAAGTCTATAGAGTAATAAAGAAGGGACGAGAGCTTTCTTTTCACATTTTCGTAACTTCACCTTTATCCTTGATGCCCTCTTGGCAGCCTTATTATATTATGCTAACGCTGTCATGTCTTTGAATCACAAATCCCCTCCAAATGGGCGGTTCAAACCTACCCATCTTCTATGTTCCTTCGCCCATAATTTTCAAACGACTCACCTCACCAAAGATGTTTCCTTTGTGACTCCCGTAGTTGTTCTTTATATACATATTATATCACCCATAAGTCATCGCCGAAGCCTCTGGGAGCCAGATGGGTCAACAGAGCTACACCAGGCTACGCCGGAGATGGCGCAGGGCAAAAGGGTTCCGGCTGAACTGCAACCGGTTCTCCGTCGTCAGGCCACGGCTCAGGCTCTTCACCTTCTTTGGTCTCTTGAATCGATGCCTGCATTGGTTGAAGGAAGGCTTCAGGGGAGGCGACTCGCCGCGCTGCGGTAGAAGCAGCAGCACGAGGGGTCTGGTGTCCGAGGGAAGGCGTGGAGGACAGCCGGAGTTCAAGTTGAGATCATGCGCAAAACCGAACTCGTTCTATGCCGAGGCGATCGCCGATTGCTTGGAGTTCATAAAGAGGTCTTCGGTGTCCGTGGACAATGATCCGGTGGTCGCCGGCGCCGGCCGATGAGGAAGGTTGACATGGTGGTTAGGTGGCTTCCCTTTGCTTTGACCTTGTTTGCATGGTTCTTCGTGAGCCTTGTTTCTTTTTCTCTCGCTCTATTGGGTTTTGTGAACTAGTTTAGAAGTCAGAGCATGATGCATCCTGAAAGAGTTGAAGTACTAGAGCTTGAGATTAGCCTTATTTCGTTCTTTATAAGGTGGAAATGTAAAGTAGAATGAGTGGGAGTTCAGAAATATTTCCATTTGCTTCTCCATTTGTTCCCTTCATTCTTGCTTTCTCCCCTTATATTCCATGATTTGCCTCCATTTTTTTTTTTTTTTTTTTTTTTTTGGGCTATCAAAAGGAGTTTGGCAAAATCATACCAGTTTAATTGTAGAGAAGCAGACCAAAAAATACAGTTTTTAGTGATCCATTTTATGTTAAACATGCAGTAATAATAATTTGAATGAAAGAGAAAGTCATCAATGTTTTGTATGTAATTTGCGTCCCTGTGTAGGATTGTCTCCACTCTCCAAAATTTGGCTAGAAAAATTTAATTATCTGAAGTTCTGACTCAAAAATACTTCTCAAATTGTGAGATGGTCTCAAAGAAGACATAAAAGGCTTCCTATGGTAATTTTTTGAACATACTCATGGTGGAGAATTCAATCACTAGACGTCAGGATGGGAAGGTATCAGTGGGCAACAAAGAAATATGGTATTCTAGATGAGAAGGCAGTTGTTCTTTTCCATGAACAACAAAGCGATTGGAAATTTTCTATTTAGTGGACGAAGACTTTGGGAGCAATTGGATGCCATTTAATATTGACTGTGGTCCTTATTTGACTAGTGACAAGGGGCCAAGATTATAGGCCTTTGAATTGGAAAAAGAAAGAAGGAAATATTTCTCACACCTTGCTATATATATATATATATATATATAGAGAGAGAGAGAGAGAGAGAGAGAGAGAGAGAGAGAGAGAGGCCGGCAAAACTATAACTATGAAGGTTAAAACTTACACTTCAGCAGAAGCTTTGAACTAAAGTATGGAGATATGCAATGCATCTATAGCCTCTGGCATATGAAATCTGAACAAAACTTATGGAAATAAGGGAGCTAATCAGATTAGGACTTTACAAGTTGATCCGATTCAAGTTCCAAGCAGTCTCATCATAAGAGCTCGAGCTAAAAAGTTCAAGAAAGCGATCAATGGCTTAGTCCGAGAAGTCCAGAAGGAAGAGCTGAATATGTTAACTATACACACGCAGAAGGCAATCGTCCAAATCTGGCACGTGCGCACGCAGAAGGCAAGTCAGCCCAGATCTGATATGCGCGCTCAGAAGGCAAGTCAGTCCAGATCCGGCACATGCACGCGCAAAAGACAAGTCAACCCAGATTCGATATGCGCACGCAAAAGGCTTTCCTTATTTTTCTTTCCATATTTTAGTTTTCTTATTTTCTTTTCTTTATTTTAACTTCCTTATTTTAATTTAGGGTTTTGAATATAATCAGCCTATAAATAGGTATGTTTCAATATGAAAGGGACTTGACTTATCACCTTGATCCTTGGAAGTTTTGAGTTCTTGGTGTGGCATCTCAACAAATCGTGGCTTTGATTCTTGTCTTGCTAGGTAATAAGTCAAAGTTCATCATTTTGAAACTTGTTCTTATAGATATAAGGTTTTATTCCATATTTCAATAACGAGTTTTACAAAGTTCAAGTAGCTCGGATCTCTCACACAAATAGATAGCCTGAGCTCAAACAAAAATAAAACTAAGATCATAATTGGATGAAGAAATTATTATGCATTCCAAACAAAATGCCAATTTGCTACGTAAATACCCTCATGTCATATAAAAATTTTTAAAAAATGGAGAAAAACTCAACTCACTGTGCTTGAACATGTGAGAAACCCAAGCCTTCACAACCACCTAACCACGATTCCTGGTGTAAACAGAAGTGAAACCTTACAAGCCGCAATTTTTGGGCCGCAAACCAAGCCCACAGCCCACCACAAAAACAGCGCATCAGGAAGCCCCCGCCCCAGCCCTTCCATGAGCGTCCACTCCAAGCTCGCCGCCTTCCTCCAGAAAGCCCGCTCCCTCGCCGGCGCCGCCACCGCCGCCGCCACAGCCGCCGCCTCCGCTGCCTCCCTGCCTCCCATCAACGCCTTCTCCACCTCCGCCATGGAGGACTCCGCTGCCCCCACGCCCCTCCGCACCCGCCTCTGCATCATCGGCAGCGGCCCCGCCGCCCACACGGCCGCGATCTACGCCGCCCGCGCCGAGCTCAAGCCCATCATGTTCGAGGGCTGGATGGCCAACGACATCGCCGCCGGTGACCAGCTCACCACCACCACCGACGTCGAGAACTTCCTCCGCTTCCCCGAGGGCATCCTCGGCTTCGAGCTCATGGACCGCTGCCGCGCCCAGTCCCTTCGCTTCGGCACCCACATCCTTTCCGAGACCGTCACCGCCGTTGAACTCGCCTCGCGCCCCTTCCGCGTCTGCTCCTCCGCCACAGCGGTTGAGGCCGACACTGTCGTCGTGGCCACCGGCGCCGTCGCCCGCCGCCTCCACTTCCCTGGCGCCGACGAGTTCTGGAACTGCGGCATCTCCGCCTGCGCCGTCTGCGACGGCGCCGCCCCCATCTTCCGGAACCGCCCCATCGCGGTCGTCGGCGGCGGCGACTCCGCCATGGAGGAGGCCAACTTCCTCACCAAGTACGGCTCTAGGGTTTACATCGTGCACCGCCGGGACACCTTCAGGGCGTCCACGATCATGCAGGCGAGGGTCCTGGAGAACCCGAAGATCGAGGTTGTGTGGAACTCGGAGGTGGTGGAGGCCTACGGGGAGGGGGAGAACGGGCCCCTGGGGGGAGTCAAGTTGAGGAACGTGGTCACTGGCGAGATCTCGGATCTCAAGGTCAACGGGCTCTTCTTCGCCATTGGGCACGAGCCCGCCACCAAGTTCCTCGGGGGACAGCTGGAGCTGGACTCCGATGGGTATATCGTGACGAAGCCTGGGAGCACGCAGACGAGCGTGAAGGGAGTGTTTGCTGCCGGAGACGTGCAGGACAAGAAGTATCGACAGGCGATAACTGCTGGTGGCTCAGGTTAGTGCTTAGAAATCCCTCATTTATTTCCATCAAAAAATCTCCTTTATTTGTTCTTTGTTCAGATGTACTAGTTTATGCCATGAAAGATGGGATTTTTAAGAAATGGTTTTTGATTAAGTGAATGGTTTTTAGGAGTGGTGGGTCTGAGTTTGGATTTGTAGAATGAGTCAATTTTATCTGGACGCTGGAGCTGCTATCGATAAGGTGGCCCTGTTATGCTTGTGATCGAAGCTGTGTTGCTTAGTTCATATCAAAGGTTTTAGGTTATAGACTGGATTGATATCATTCTACGCATTCGAACTTGTTATGGCTCACTATTGCTTAGTTCTTCTGCTGAATGATATTTGGCATAGGAATGAAGTTCTGATTTAATGTTCAGATATACTTGCTGTGGGAAGCTGACATAGTCATCATTTACAGAGGTAACTTCCTCTGATATAGAACTATATCTAGCTGTTGTGGCGAAAGTTTATATATCCTTCACCTCTTGCACAGTTCTCAACCGAAATTTGAAAACTCTTATATTTGAAAGCCCTAATTGACGGCAAGGTCACCCTCCATTCTCCTCTCTTTCACATCTGCTTTTTTAAAGAATATGATTTATTAATTGAAGGGAGTAAAGCATTTACTTCATGTGCCCCCGAAAGGACAGCGTGATAAGATACTTCATGCTGCTTTCTTCCACCATTTTTGCACAGCTATCTCGTTCTGAAAATAGATCGCACATTCATCCTCTCCGGTGGAAGTATCATGCACCTTCTCAATTTTCTTATGTCAGGAGATGTTTTTCATTTACGATTACAATTACCAACAACCTCTTTTGATTAATTGGAAATTTATCTAATAAAAGCCATAGTCTAACTTGAATTTTGGGTCCACCGAACAGTGGGCTAAATTAACTCCCCATGGGTCATTTTGCAACTTTCTGACAGAGCCAGGTCTAACTAATTTGAGAATATTTGATACAGAAAATTGTCTTTGAAACCTGAACAGTCAAATACTTAAAAGCTGAATAGAAAATATATAATTGAATTTTGGTTGATCCCTTGATTGTGATGGAATGACATTTATATAGATACCTCAGACATTGAAGTTTTTCTTTCAATGGTCTAAGAAAGATAGGAAAATTTTAATAGCCCATATATATATATATATATATATATAATTTCATCATTTAGTGAGATTTAAAATTAGATATCTTTAGTATGCATTAATATTTTCTTTCCTCTTAGTTTTTCCAATCTTCAAAAAAAGTATTTTCTTGTGATAGTATGCATACAATATGCTCATAGTATGGTTTATGCGATGGAATAGAACAATATGGCATTCACTATCGGAAGTCGAATTCTTAATTTACACAGTATCTAACATTGACACTCGCTATGATTATTGGTGGAGGAAAGCTAAGCAGCCATGACAGCTTTGTAATGCCCAGTGCTACACCTCATGATTGGATGATGCTGTATTGCAATAAAGGCAAATAAAATAAATCCAGTCTCTCCTTTTTTTTTCTTTACTTAAGAACTATATTTTGAATTCTGAAACTACATTCTTGAAGTTGTGCATATCTCAGCCCTCTTCTGTCTCTCTATGCACTTTATATACACTGTTCCAACCTTTCCATAATAAGGTTACCTGAAAGTTAAAAAAACCTTTCCCTTGTACTCCCCTTGCATCATTTTCACTTGGTGGGTATTGGCCCTATTAGATTTGAAGCACTTTCAAAGAGAAGAGGGGTGACAAAAACGTCTCATACACCATAGGCTGCTTGCATATTCATGTGATTATGGAGTCATAACTGCCAGCCTGGTACATTGTTCATTATGTTATTTGCAAGTGCATCCAATGCTTGCACCAAAGGGAGGTGGTTGAGGCATTACCTGATGGGTTTGTTTGAAAATACCTGTCTCTTATGCCATGCATGCCATAATTATGCCCAAGGATACTCACTTGTTTAGGAGGATTAAGGTTACAGGATTTGAAATTGTTCATTGTGAGTTCAACGAATTGTGACATTTGCAACTTATACTCTGGCTTTCAGTAAATGTTGTAGAACCATTTCTTTTTGGATAGTACTTCATGGAACAAGAGTAATAACAGTAGTAGGGAGTGGGATGACTTTAGAATGTGCTCTTGTCTTTTGCCAAGCCTTATTAGTATGAAAACAGTCAAGTCTTTGTGATTGATGACTATATTTTGGTGTCAGTTCACCTATTGGACTCTATTTTCTTCATTCCTGAATCACTTCTTAGATCAGCAAGAATAACTTGTGAAAGCAAGGGCATGAAGGCCACCATAACTACAAAACCGAGGAAGTTTAGTCAGTTTTGCTTCATTGGATCGCTGCATTGCTTGTATTCTATTTTGTGGAGTAGCTATCCTGGACATGGTGGGAGCTTGCCTTCACACCATGTGGAAGGAGACAATAGTAGGTGGGAGCTGAGAGGAAGGGTGTGGGCAAGGGATGTTGGAAAGGGTAGAGAGGGAGAAAGGCTCTATGCTTATTCTGAAGCTATTCTAAAGTTTTCAATTTATGCAATTATGTAGTCTATGCTTGTGCTTGTTTTATGTTATTGTGGAATGCTACATTTATTTTCTTCTTATTTTTCATCTTTTATTTTGCATATATAGATACAGGTAGGGTTGCGAATGAGCCATGCTTAGCCAAGAAGAGCTTTGGCTGCTTAGCTTGCCTCATTAATATGAAACAGGGTATTTGAACTTGAGCCAAGCTCCATCTGAGCATCAAAACAGATGTTCAAGATGGTGTTGTCTATTAGTTGAACAAGCTTGTTATCAATCTAAGATTGGACATCTATTTATTTTTGCAAAGCCCATATTGCTTATGCCTGGGTTGTTTATGAGTTGAGCTTTAAGTGAAGTCTCAGATTGGTTCCTTTCTTAACAGGATGAGCTCAACTGAGCCTGCTATCAAGTCAAGCCCAAGAGGTTTATGTACAGCTTGGTTTTTCACAACCTTAGGCACAAGACACATGATAAATTTAAATATGGGTTCTATGTAGAATTTTCAAGGTCCAAATGACTCAATGTAAATTCCTATTAGGCAAATGGTCAATCTTGTCACTTCTATTCTCCATCGTCTTGAGGAAGGTTCATTTATAATCTAGCCACCTGATTATTGTTGTCTCATTCATGCTTCTTTACCTAACAAGATGTCTTGAGACATTCTCTTTTATGCTTATGTTTGTTCATTGTTGTGTCTATGCTTCAACCTGTCAATGCTGATCCATGACTTTCGTATTTGTTAGTTTATTTGGATTTGTTGTTTGTTTATTTGGCTCCCCCTCTCTGTGTGGTAGAGCTTGTCCTTTGATATGAAAGTTTTTGATGAAGGTGTAGCCTTTTCTAAAGAAATCGAAAGAATGCATTCTATGAAACATTGATACTTCAAAATGGGTCTCGTATCAGTATTTAGTACATATTTGGTATGGCTACACGTGGATACATCCAAATACGTATTAGACAATAAAAAAAATAATTTTTGATATGTTATGGATACGTTTTGGATATGTTGGGATACATATGGGAAACATTCAAATATATTTGGGGTCAAAATCAAAATTTTTATTAAAAATAGGGTCTTTTATGTTATTTTAAAAGCATAAGGGAGTTTTTGCATGGAAAATGTGAAGGATGGTTGACTCTTTTTGCTTCATAGATAACATACATCACTTGAATTTTGAAGGTTTCTATCTTTTTAAAATAAAAGTTAGATGCCTTCAAAATTTCAAAATGGATGAATGTTGAATAAATGTTGTATGCTTTTATAACATACTACTTACAAGTTAAAATAAAAGCATCCTTTTATTATAAATAGCTTCTAATCAAAATTACATATATTTTTGGTGGTGGCTATTAAATAATTTAATCTGCAAATCAGCATAATATGTTCTTAATTATATTAAATTTTATATTAATTAATTAATGTATTTTAAACATATCGTATTTTAGATTTCCAAGGATTAGCGTATCTCCACATCCGTATCATATTGTATCCCTATTCATATTTGTATCCATGCTTCATAGACTGCATTTCTTCGATACAATGTCACCTCAAAACAACAACAACAACAATAACAACAACAACATAGATTTCTTGCTTACTAGAAAGATTGATCGAGTTTTTTGTTGAAATTATAAGGTTATACTGGGTGAGAGATTAACGATGTAACATAAATTGATGGTTATGGATGTATGTATTTAAAATGAAAAAGAGCTAAAAAGTATAAGAATCTGAGGATTAGATGGTAAAATTTGAAAGAAAAGAAATTAATAGCTTTTAAGGATAGAATGATGAGAGAAAAAAAATAGAGTATAGATGAAAACATCAATACCATGTGGGACAGGGGTGGTAATTTTGGACATGACCCATGAACACGATTCGAACCCGACACGAAGTTAGCGGGTTTTGGTTAAGCATAAATGCGTTTGGGTTATAAACGGGTTGACCCGTTAGACATGATTAATAAACAAATCAGGTTACGGATTGACCCTCTAATCCGAAATTGGTTCGATTATTAAATGGATCAAATCGTGTAATCCGACCTGTTAACCTGGATACAATCCGTCAGACCTATTTATTTAAGTTAATGTCATCCTTTAATTGATTATTATTTTATGATGATGATAATATGCTTATGTAAGGATTTTATGCTTATCTTTCCTTTTGTTTCCTTGAATGAAAAAATTTTTGTTTGTATTTTAGTTATGATTTTTAGTATATAATTACTTTATAAGTGAATTGATGTTAAACATGTTATGTAGATTATATGGTTTACACGAGTTTTATATAGATTATACGGGTTACACAGGTTATACGGATTAAACGGGTTACATGGGTCACACGATCACGTAAATTATCTAGGTTAAACGGATTATACGGATCATGTCGTATAACCCGTGTAATCCACGGGTTACGGTCGGATTGAGATTTCTAACCCGACTAATAAATGGGTCGGGTTCGGATTGACCCATTTGTTATTATAGTTTGAAGTTGATCTGACCCGTTTATGACCCATTGACACGATTTACCATCCCTAGTGTTGGAAGAGATGGTTAATATTATTAGAAAAGTAGCTATAAAGGTGTTAGGAGAGTCAAAGAAAAAATGATCATATAATAAGGAAACTTGATGGTGGAATGAGAAAATTCAATTAGCAGTTAAGGCGAAAAGAGAGTACTATATAAAATTTTTTCAATATAAGAATAGAGAAGCATATGAAAACTATAAAATAGTTAAGAAAAAAGTTAAAAAAATAGCATAGAAGATTACATGTAAGACATATAAAGAAATTAAAAACTAAAGATTAAGAGAAAAATATTTATATAATTGCAAGATTAAAAGAAAGTAAAACTAGAGATATAATTTAGGTTGAATGTATCAAAGATAATAATAAAAAAGTTTTGATTAAAAAAGAAAGGGATCAAAAAAAGATGAAGAAGCTATTTTAATAAAATATATGAAAATTATATAGATAATTTAGGATGCTCTAGTAGTTTCATTGAGGGTAGAATCATGACGTATACTCGTAAAATTAAGATATTTGAGATAAAATAGGTTATGAAAAAGATGAACATAAGAAGAGCAGTAGGACTTGATAAGATTTTCATTAAAGTTTGAAAATATTTAGGTAAGGCTAAAGTAACTTGAGTGATAAATTTATTTAATAAGATTTTAGAGATTAAAAGATGCCAAATGAATGGAGAAAGGATTACATAGTACCAATTTATAAGAATAAAAAAGATATTTAAGGTTGCTCTAACTATTGTAGTGTTAAGCTTATGAGTTATACTATGAAATTTTGGAAGAGGATAATTGAACATTTGTTGAGATGTATTACAAAAATATCAAAGAATCAATTTGGTTTTATGTTAGGAAGATCAACTATATAAACTATTTTTCTTTCTAAGAGGTTAATGGAGAAGCGCAGAGAAAAGAAATAAGGCTTTCATATATTTAGAAAAATATATAATAGAGTTCCTAGAAAAATATTATGGTGGATATTAGAAAAGAAATGAGTACTTGTTAGATATATTAACGTAATAAAAGACATGTATGATAAAGCAGTTACTATCGTGAGGACTATTGATGATAGTACTAGTAAATTCTCTATTACGATAAGTATACGTCATGGATCTACTCTTATTTTTTACTTTTTTGCTTTAGTTATGGATGAACTTGCTAGACATATTTAGAATAATATTTCATGATGCACACTATTTGCAGATGATGTTAATACTGATGCATGAAATTAAGGTTGGGATCTATTGTAAGTTAGAATTATGGAGAAATGTATTAGAATCTAAAGGTTTTAGATTAAGTAGGAGAAAGACAGAATAAATGGGATATAATTTTAAGATAATTAGAAATAAAAATGAATGTTGAGTAAAAATTAAGGACCATAAAATTGCGAAATGTGATAATTTTTAATATTTAGGATCAATTATTTATAAGGAATGAGAGGTTAAGGATGCTGCTGCTTATAGGATTAAAGTAAGTAAGATAAAATATAGAAATGCAGCTGGAATATTGTGTAATCATAGAGTATCTGCCAAGTTGAAGAGTAAATTTTATAGAATAGTTATAATATTTGCTATGCTTTATGTTATGGAATGTTAGAAAGTTAGAAAATGATATATATACAAGATGAATGTAATTGAAATAAGAATATTGAGATTGATGTATGGTAATACAAGAAAAGATAAAATAAGAAATAAAGTCATTTGTAAAAAGGTAAAGGTGGCATAAATTGAGGATAAATTAAGAAATGGATGATTTAAATGGTTTGGATATGTGCAATGTAGATTTATAGACACATATGTGCGAAGGGTTGATTTGATACATGGAGAAGGAAATAGAGATAGAGGTGACCGAAAATTATCTGGAGGAAGTGATAAGAAAAGATTTAAAATGTTTGCATCTTACAGAAAATATGACTCAAAACCAAGCAGAATGGAGAAAAAGAATTCATGTAGTCGACCCAAATAGTTTAGGATTGAGGCTTTATTGTAGTAAGTCTTATTGGTAATAGTGATTATATTCAAAGGAAAAGGTTACTATGAAACCATATCAGTCTCCATGTTTATATTTCTATTCGGCTATAATGGTACTGCAAACTATTCTTGATCAACTGAAAGTCATTCTTAAGCCATTTTGTTAGTTTGATTTTTCAAAAGGTACATGCAGAAATCTGGTTACCTAACAGTCCTGTAAAGGACTAGATATGTTTGAAAGGATTGCAGGCTATTGTTGTACTGGTTAGACAGTACGACAGTTCTTGTATAATTTGTGTTGCATATATCTGGTCTTGTATTTTAGTGTCTCAAAATGGTGCATTTCTGATCTTTTCTAGCATTAAAACAGAAGATAAAGAGCATTACTAATATATGCATGATCATATTTGCAATTTTTTTTTTTTTTTTTGAACTTTTCAGAAAAACAGATGTGTTGAGTAAGACTCATTTTTAAACTTTTATCCAGTTTTTGATAAATGGAGATTGTTTTTCAAAAAAGATTTAATTCAACAACTCTACCATTACGTTTCAAGATTCTTTGTGATGGGAGAGTATGATGGTGTCAGATAGCTTGGTTAGTAAAGTGAGCTTGGTTAGTAAAGTGACCGGATGTTGGATGCCAGTCAGTGATCTGGATTTAAATCCCACCCTCATCCCAATTTTGGACCAATATTGGATGGGCTTCCTTCCATCCTGGTTCTTAAAAAGTGTTTAATGGGGAGCACCAAGTCTTGGGAAAGAACCTAGTCTAAATGTGTATTGTACTAGCATGGCAAGACAAATGTAAATATGCTTATAATATGGCTTATGAGAGAAAGGATTAAGCTTAGGATATATCTTTTATCAGATTCTAGCTTAATATTTCTGGGAAATAGCTATGAGGTGTTGTGGGCTGTGGAGGCTTGTGAAAAAATGCCCATGGGCAAAATGGTGCCACAACTGTCTGGTGTCTTGGAGGTTGTTGACAGATGAATTCCAGGATGGTGATTTTCAAATACTACAGAAACAAGAGTGGGATCAAGTGCACTAGCCAGGAATGGCCCTCCCATGTAGCTAATACTAATACAGGACCACCACAGAATATTTTGGAAAGCAGTTTTGTGCAAAAGCATTCGTTGCCCTTTCCATCACTTTCATTTTTGTTCCTCTGTTTCATTAGTCTTCTTATTGCTTATAATGGATTGCCTTGTTTCATCATTTGGCTTTAGAACATATTTGGCTCTTTGTCCTCTGTAATTGAACCTCCATTTTTTGATGTTCCATTCAGCTTTGGTTTTATTGAATCATAGTGTTACATATTCTACTTTGCAAGAAACTAGTCTGCTTCATCTATGGTTTAATATTTTCTTTCACAGTATTTACTTTTTCTTACAGTAAGAAACTGCTACTTTGTGTTTACCTTATCCTATGGCCATTTTTTATAGTATATGTGATGTCTTTCCTTTGTACTCAGCTATTAGTCTGGTAAGTTTGTTGTAAAATAATTCTCCATGCATTCATAGGACTAAGTCTTATTTCTATTGTAGTGCATACGTATAGATCACAAACCCTCTTTAATGTTCTTTATATACATTGTTCTTCTAAGTTTTGATGTCCGTTGTATGACAAAAACAGACTAGCGTAAAAGAGAAGATCTATAGACTAGAAGGTTTTGTGGTAATGTGCACTTGGGAGAATCTAATTTAGTTAATTGAAGTGTCATTTCTCATAAATTTTGTATTGAAACACCTGCAAGAATGACTAGGCTCTGCAATCTGCAATTTTCATTTCCTGCAATTGCCATTAAGCAGTTCTGCTTTTAGGCTGATATAAAAATGTCGAACAATTGTTGCAGGATGCATGGCGGCTTTGGATGCTGAACACTACCTGCAGGAGACCGGAGCTCAGGCGGGAAAGACTGATTGACCATCTTTAGATGATGTTGCCAACCCTCCAGAGATTATACCAGTGGTGGCAAAGGCTAAATTTTAAGATGTGCAGCAATTACCTGCAGATTTATTGCTGCAGTTGTCGATGACGAACTTAGCATCCGTTTTGATTTTTATTTATTCAATTTGATTAAACATCTAGACATGGCTTGCTGAATTGTACCAAATTGTTGGTTCGAGGTGAATCAGATGGAATTGGTTTAGAATTGATACAGTTTGACGGTTCAATTTGGTTTAATATTATTGGTTGCATTATAGGTTTAGATTGGCAAGTTTAGATTTCATCTGTTTAAACGAAATAAAACTGAATCGTCTTCATTGTTTCGTTCGTTTTCATCTTTCCATGACTCTAGCTTTTTCCTCTGTCACCATCGTCCCTCGCCGGTCATCAGCCATCAATTGTTCGTTGGCTGTCATCGGTTATTGTCCCTTATCGTCCGTCTTTCGTCCAATTGTTCTAAGAAGAGAAATTGTTTTTACTTTTTTTTTTTTTTTTTCTTCAATTCTTTTTCTTCCTTGTATGGGTCACCTCTTGCTTCTGTCTCTGTTTTCTTTCTTTTTCTTTTTGTTTTTTTTGTTTTTTATTTTGATTCACCATGGTTTGGCACAATATAATTCAGTACCGTATTAAATCGGTCTCCACTGGACATGAACCGTTGGTACGATTTGACGAACCATGCTTTTGACTTAGTGTCGGGAGGTGATCGATCGTACACCGACTACTTCGACAATCCCATCTCTATCACACTGGGTGGATCAAGAGTCATCTCATAGCCCAGCTCTCCCCCATCTGTTTCAGTCGAGCCAAGCCTAGCAGCAGCGGTTAAGGTACCTAAGATGCCTTGTCGGTCCGGTGAGGTATCATTTCCTTATATCTCTCAATAAATTTTCTTATCTGGAACTGCCGGAGAGTAGGCAAACCTACCTTCTTGGCAAATTGCAAAAACTAATTCTTTCAAATAAAGTTTGATGCATGTATGTTGCTTGAAAATAGATTATCTAGCTCATCTATATTAAGGTTGCATAGAAAGTTTCGGTATGATTGGAATATGAAATCGATTGGGGCTAGAGGTTTGTCAAGTGGGATAATCATTTTTTTAGGAGGAGACATTGGACAATGTGGACTTCTTACATTCTCCCCAATTAGTGCATGTATGGTTGTCTTTCTTTTTCTTTTTTTTTTTTTACCTGTTTAGGATCAGACCTTGGATCTTTGCAGTAGTCTATGCAAGCACTAATGAGACTATGAGAAGACAATTGTGGTCGGAATTTAAAAGTATTATCAATCTTGAGTTACCTAACTACAATTGCTGGAAACTTTAACTGTGTTTTATATAGAAAGGAAAAAACGTGGTGGCCAGGGACTGATAATTAGGAATCGAAAAAGTTTTGTGAATTTCTTCAATTGGCCTCTCTAATTGACCTTGGATTTTCAGGATCATGGTTTACTGGGTGCAAGAATAGGAATAGAGATGCTAGAATATGAAAGCATTTAGGTAGAATGGTGGCTCTAAGGACTGGCTCTCTCTATTCCCAGAAGCAACAGTGACTCATCTTCCACATATGGGGTCAAACCATTGTCCTTTGCTTTTTAAATTGAATGTGTAGCGTGCAGGACCAGCACCATTTCGGTTTGAAAATTGCTGGTTCTCCATTGATGATTCATATAGAGTGGTGCACGAGGCTTCGCAGGCTATAGGGGGTGGTTCTCCAATGTACAGATTAACAAAACAACTTCAACATACAAAAGCAGCACTGAAACAATGGAATAAAAAATTCTGTTAAGGAGCATTTTCCACAAGAGTGAATTACTCGAGCGTGAAATTGAGCAATTGGTAAATGGAGGATTAAGACGAAATGCAATACCTTAGGTTAAATGGAATGGAGCATTACAAAGGATATCAAAACTAATTCAAATATGCAAAAGTTAAAAAAGTAGAAAGAAAGTACTATCCATAAGATAATAGTAAAAAATCTTATCATGACATAAAGCTATTTCTGTAACACCAACAACTTCGTTTGAAATAGATTCTTGCTAGCTTATAGCATACAATAAAAACATCAGATAAATGGAAGAGATTGTAATACTTTTATGCATGAATAATCCCATATTAGATGGAAAAAAATAGTTTGAAGAGTTATAACTCAAGTTCATTTACTACTAATTCATTTGTATTTAAGTTTTTAAAGTCACATGAATTCGGTTCATTAACAAGTTAATTGGACCAATAAATAGGGACAAGTTGGTTACGAGCAACAATAACATCTGCGTTCCGTTTGTGCCACTGCACTTGCGTGATCGAATGAGCCACTGCACTTAGCGTGATCGGATGAAGAACAGTGGAGTCGTTTGACCAGTATCGATATCAATGCCCATGCAGCCATGGCAACGAAAATAAGACAGACAATTTTGTTGAGAAGTAACAAGAGAGGATTTATAATACTCCAAAATACTTCCATATTAGATGGAAAAGAAAAATTTGAATAGTTTATAACTCAAGTTCACGTGCTACCAATTAATTTTCATTCGAGTTTTTAGGGTTACGTAGTTTTGATCTACTAATAGGTTAATTGATTAGCAACTGGGCTTGAGATATTACAAATGGTATCAGAGCCGTTTCGCATGTACCGAAGCAAGTAGAAGAAAAAGGTATCCATGGAATAGTGGTAGACCGAATGTCCGAGCGTGAAAATTGAGCAGAAGGAAAGGGATACCCTTGGAACGGTGATAGAATCCTGTCACGGCGTGGAGAGCCACCCTTGTAGCACCAACGACCTAACTTAGGGTATATTCTGATAGCTTGTGACCCGACTTGGGTAAATTCTAGCTAACTTATAAAGTTCTGTCATGGCGCGAAGCTACCCTTGGAGCATTAATGATCTGACTTGAGGTATATTCTGACTAGCTTGTGATCCAATTTAAGGTAAATTTTAGTTAGCTTGTAAAGTTCTACTATGGTGTGGAGTCATTCTTACGACACCAACGAGCCGACTTGAAGTATATTCTTGAAGTAAATTCTAGTTAGCTTGTAGCATGTAATGAGAATACCCATATAAAGAAAAAGATTATAATACCAAAAATAGTATTATAATATCTCAAAATAATCCTATATCTAATATAAAAGAAAAGTTTAAATATTTTATAACTTAAATTCATATACTATCAATTAATTTTTATTTAAATTATTAAGATTATATAATTTTGTTTATCATAAGGCTAATTGGTTTTAAAACGTTACAGACTTTGGGATAAAAGATGTGCTTCCCTAATTGTCATTAATTATTTATCTGTTGGCGCCGAATGGACTTCGTCTCGTGAACGGCCTTTATTCGAACGCGCATGTATGATGACCTGTATTTGGGGGCTGAAATTTGGATTTTCTTCTCATTTCGTTGCTGTCACTTTTTTTATATCCATTTAAGGGGATTGGATGCCTACAACCTGCTTCCACGGAGAGAAGCCATTCTTCAACCCAACTCCTCCTCCTCCCATTTAGAGAGATGCTTAAATGCCTATTGCTGTGGCTCTAATCCTAAACCTCCGATCCAAGAACTTTACAACATAGTTGCTTACTCTTAAATTGAATCTTAAGAGCATATAACATTTGCTAACCTTAATACATACAAAATGAAAGTAAAAATTTAAATATATCACTTTTCATATGTGGTTATTAATCATTTGCCTCCTCTTTTAACTGATCGAGAAGAAACTTCTAACTATCCTCACTGCTGAAAACTATCCTAAAATTCTAATTTATCAAGTAAACATTCTTTTTACCTACTGCAAAAAATGAAAGAAGAATGAGATGAGTTATAAAACCCAGCAGAACTTTTACACATAACATGCCAATAAAACAGTTTAGTATAGCTAAAATAGTCTTGAACAAAAGATATCATAATATATATAACGGTCCAAAAGCCAATAAAATCTACATATCAAAATAAATAGAATCATCAAGATAACCATACCCACAACCAAACTAACAAAATTTAGATAACCACACCACAGCATCAAGATAACCCCAAACCCTGATACCCACAACCACAACCAAACCAACCATAATATTTAGCCACTACATCCAAACCAGTCATGTGACCGCAGCCACATCCAACCCATCCATATACCCACAAACACATTCAAACCATTCGTATAACCACAACATCTAAACAACCACAACCACATCATCGATGTACCTGTACGCATGATATCACTAAAGAAGCTGTCCTCACTCGTATACAATATGTTTACTGGATTCCCTTAGCACAGTACATAAAGCATCCCTAAGTAAGCCCCTCCCTTAGCAAGCATGCATCTTGGGACATTATTGCTAGTATATATTGTCACAGTGCCAGTATTACATGTTAACAACCTAACCTAGTGATACTTCTCCCGCATAATTTGGTTTATATTCTAGTACCCGTGTAAATGAACTCAGGTCCTGCACCATGACTTGGTTCTACACCAGTCTTCTTTGGGCTTACCCCCTTCTTTAGTAGGGCCAGTCTAAACGAAGAAGGATACCAACTCCTGGCAGAACTAATACCACGTACCAACAATATTTCTCATACCTACCATATCCCTTAACTAAGCCACACCATACCATGTTTAGAATAACAAGCCATACCACACCACCTCCAAAATAACAAGCCATACCATACCACTTTCAGAATATCAAGCCGTACCAAATTCAGAATATCAAGCCACACCAAATCCAGAATATTAAAATATATTATCTCAAATTAAAATCAAAAGATGTTTATAATAAAATAATATACTACTATATATACGCAAATCCACAATAATTCCCAAATGCTCATTTCAGATCATTCGAAAGAAATCAACAAAATAAGATATATGCAGGTATGCAAGTTATGAAAACATATTGCTCATCAGTAGGTTGTAAAACTATTGTCTCAGATTGTTACTTCAATAATCTCCTCAATGCAAGAGATATAGTCAATGATCATCTATAATCCAACATAAACAATTAATTAGTTCACCAAATTCATAATTAAAAATTATAATTTTGCCCCTCTAATCCAAAATCTAAAAACAATCATTTTATTTCTCTAATTTAATAACTACTAACCCCTACTTAACTATTTTTAATTAAAATTTAATTATTTTTTATTATTACTCCTGCTAGCCCATATTTAATTACCTCAAAGTATACAATAATTATTATCCAAATAAAATAATATTAACTAATCATCAATCTAACCAGCAATTAGCCTTACCTTACCTCAATTTAGGTTATCAAGATAATTAATTTAATTAACCCATAACTAACCCACCAATTAATTTATGCAAAATACTAAGATTATACGGGCCAAAACTGGTTTCTAAATTTATAGCCCAGCCCATAACCAATAAGGCCATTGACTACACCTGTCTGGCCCAAGACCCATCAGGCCGACCCATACTTGACCCAACAGGTCAGCCCAACCCCTACCTGGGCCAACAGGCCAGCCCACCCATTAACCCAGCCAACTTCCACCTTAACACCCAGCCGGCCCATCAAACCAGCCCAGAACCAATCGCAGCCGAACATTCCAAAAAAAAAAAAAAAACTCATGAGGGTACCGTGAGGACGGAGGCGGTGGTGCTAGCGGTGGCGACCGGCAGCGAGGAGGGAAAGGCGAAGAGCGGCGGCGATGGTTGGGCGGCTACGGCGGAGGAGGTCGACGCCGGAGAGGGGGCAGGGGAGGGAAGATCGGCACCTGAGTTGGAGAAGAAACGGGGCTTCGCCGAGGTCGACGGCAGAGACGAGGCGGCGGCGGCATCGACCACGGCGGCGGAGAGGAGTGGGAGGCGACGGTGATGGACCCAGTGAAGATGGCGACGGGGCCTTGAGAAAGAGGGAGAAGAGGGAAGAGATCGGCAGCCTGGAGGGAAGGGAGGAGCGGCGAGGACGACCACGGCGCTGGCAGCGGCGATGGAGGACGGAGGACGAGCAGAGAAGAAAGGGAGGAGAGAGCCGGCGTTTGGCGACGTGGAGGGAGCCGGTGGAGGGAGCCGAAGGGGAGGAGGAGAGGAAAAGAGGAGGGCATCGGTGGGAAAAGAAGAAAAGAAAAGAAAGTAAAAAAAAAAAGACTGAAAGGTTCTGGAATCCAATCGACGATTCGAGAGATTTTTTTTTAAAAACGATGCCCTGTTTTACCTACAATTTGCTTCCACGAAGAGAAACCATTATCCAAACCAACCCCCTCTCCGATTTAGAGAGATGAGCATAATAGCAGACCACCGTCCTTCGTCCTCCTCCTCTCCCTCCTCCCAACCACTGCCCATTCTCAATCAAAACCAACTCCCATCCTTGGACAGCAACGACAACAGCAGTGTCCTCGTCCTCAGGGACGCCAACATCAACTTAGACGCCGTCCAGTTCACCCCTTACACCATCAACTACCTCCAATATTTCGCCAACAAGTCCGGCCGCGTCTTCATCCAAAAGCCTTTCAAGCTCTTGGGAGTGTTAGTAAATTTAAATCATAAATTTTAGAGAAAAGCTTGTAGTTCATGATTTTTCAAGGTTTAAGGAGAGTGTTAAGTAATTAATCTAGAAAAATCTTGAAGCTATAATTAATGTAGAAGAGTCCCAAAAAATAAAATATAGATCATGCATCCCATTAATGTAATAAATGTGTAGAAGGTGAAGTTGGTAATAATATATATATATATATATATATATATATATATATATATATATATATATATATATATATATATATATATATATATATATATATATATATATATATATACATATCCTAGCACTGAAGAGAAGCTGTTATTGAGGATGGATTTAGAACGTAACAATGCACTGTACCACGTCATACAATGCATCTTTCATGATCACATAATCAATTAATTTTATTTGATATCAATAAATTGAATTAAATATGCTTAGACATTATATCAATCTTAAAAATGGCAGCTGCTAAATATTTGGGACTAACTTTTACCTAAATCTTATTCTTTGTCTTGATATCTAAAAAAATAAATAATACTTTTATGAGTAATACTCAATTAGTACCTTAAACATAAATTAGATACATCAAGTAAGTATAACGATGTAATTTTTATATTTTTATAATGCAATAATATTTTTGCATTATTTTTATAAATACTTTCAATAATATATGACTTTTTAAACAATAATATTGATTTTTAAAATAATAAATCTTATATTTATACATTAATATTTATGATAACAATAATTCTAAAATTTTAACACTACGATCACATACAATCCCTGTAATAAAGCCAATACAATGTATATAACCCTATGATTGGGATCGGATCGCCTCATATATCTCCTACAGAGATGGATCCTAATATCAATCATCAATTATATGCAGTAAACTGAGAGTTTATACATTACACTTATCAATCATATAATTTCATAATAAAATTATAAATCATTTTTCTAATGATCAAATTTTACGATAAATAACAGTCATAATAATTAATTATAATATACTTACTTGATTCGAATTTTCAATAAAAATGATATGCAAGAAATTAAATTTTTAATTCCATATCTTACCAAATGCATATAATTTTTGCAATGATTATTAAATATTAATAATTCAAAATAATTTGAACTCTTTAACAAAAAATTAAATATATATATATATATATATATATATATATCATTTAGCAAATTATGTAATCAAAATTTTTATGAAATTAATTTATAAAACTATGAATTCTTTTTAGCAATCATGAATAATTTATAAAATATTTTAATTTATTATTAGGTTATTTATTTGTTATAAATAAAGAGAAAACTAATTCTCAAATTTTAACAATTAAAAACTCCATCAACCTTCATGATCCTTCAACTTCTACCTTTTAGACTATTGATTTAATATAAAAGATCTCAATTGAGCTTTATTTATAAAGAATTTTCTAAACTCAAGAGGTTTCCTACTTACTTTTTAATTTCTATAGGATACTAATTTCTTTAAGAAAATTAAATAGATACATATCTAATAAATATTTAAAAATAGATTTTTAACTTATAATAATCTTCTGACTTATCTAACATGATTTTATAATTAAAAAAAGGATAAAAACAACAAAAATTATCCTTATGACCATTAATAATATTTTCATAATTTTTTAAAATTTTATTAGCATTGGTATATATTTATAAAATTATTTTTAACTTTCTTAATTAAACTTTCATTTGAGTGATTTAAGATTTATAAAAAATATAACTCAATATTAAACATCATGAAAATAGGTTCAACAAAAAATTTTAATTATTTTATTTTTGATATATTTTTTATTTTAATTTAATTAAATTTAATCATAATCTAAAATGAGTTAGTCCAAAAAATCTGGCTCTCATAGAATTGGTGAAGCTGGATTATAGATATGAGCCTCCCATCCAAGAAGAGCAGAATGAAATATAATAAAAAAAGATCAAGATCTCTGTTCACCCTCTCACCCTTATGTCTCCATTCTGAAAGCCTTCATTCCCTGGTTCCATTTAAAGCGAAAATATCAACATCCTCATCGTGGTCTGCGACCGCAGCGCGATCTTGACCAACTTCCAGCCGCTCGTCAACTAGGCCCCACCGTGAGGACCGAATTGTAATATTATTGTAAATATTTTGCCTCTTGATCTGTGACATAACGTGGAAGCATTGTAATATTATAGTGTTTATATATATATATATATATATTAGAGAGTGGCATGTAGGAAAGAAAACGTACATTTTAGATTTTTAAAATTTTATTTTTATAAATATCTAAAATTATATATAATCTCATACTGTTATTATTTATATGGAGATATTCATAATTATTTTTTTTACATATATAACTTCATAAATATCTAAAATTTTGTGTATACCTCTATTTTTTAATTTACATGTATATTATTATAAATTATTTCTTTTATGTGTATGTTCTCATAATTTTTTTTTATACAAATATCTTTAACTCAAAAAGAGAGGAAGAAAAAAAAAATTATTAGAGTATATAAATATATAGTAAATTTATGAAAGCATATATACATAATAAAATAATTTATAAAGATATAAAGGTAAATAGTAAATTTACAAGAATATATATGTAATTTTAAGTATTTATAAGGATATACATATAAAAAATATAATCATAGAGATATGCATATAAATAATAAATTTTAAGAAAGTATACATGCAATTTCAAATATTTATAAAGATGTATAAAATAAGATATCTATATCCATATATTACAGAGTAAGTAGGTGATCATAATAGTTACGATTAAAAATAGCTTTCTTCAGCAAAAATTACTATTAAAAATAGCTTTCTTAAGCTAAAATTACCACTAAATGGGCTCCTGGATGTAAAACATGGTCTACTTTATTTTTTTTTCTAACTATGTTGATTAACTAATTATTTAATCAATCAATTCATTGCTTAACTGATTGATCCAAATTAGTATTGGTGTTAATGCTGTTTGCAAGTAAGGATATGGGATCTAGCAACATTATGTCACCCTTATTGGGATATAAAAAGGAAAATTACACCACATTCTCAATGATCAATTATGTTATGACTAGAAATCTAAGGTTATTAGAAAATGGCTCCCAAATATCAATGGAGGATATGGGTCTTGATTCAGATAGTAGAGCACTCTTCTATTGATTGACGTATGCTCTTATAAGAAAGAGAAAGAAAGAAAGCTAGGAAAGTTTAAATTGTCTCTAAGGAAATCCCTTAACACTCAGATCAGCATATAGCTTAAAAATATTTTATAATCTTATAACCAAAAACGTGCTAATGAAATGATAAGAACTCATAATGCATGAGCACAAAAAGTATATGCAAGGGTATAATACACATCGCATAGAGTATATGCAAGATTTTTACCTTGATACGCAAATCAACCCCAATTGATGTGCTCATAATTTACCTAAAACACCTAATACAAACAATTAGAATCATATCAACATCTAACTAAATCCAATCAAACCAAAACCTAACCAATTAGAGTCACATCTAGACCCATTTCAGATCAATTAGGTAAGGACATAGCCAATTAGAATCTAAGTTAGGAACAAAACCAAATTAGTTGGGTCAAGCTCTAGTCAATTAGTGTTAGGACCCTTCTAATTAGGGTTAAATTTGTACCTAGCTGAGTCAATTAGGCCTAAACTTGACCTAATTAACTAGGTTTGACCCTTATTCACTAAACTTCTAGACCCAATTTGGCCTAATTGGGTCAAGCCAATCCTAATCAAAACCCTAACCTAAATCAATTTAGTCTAATGCCCGATGCCTTCCTTCTTCATCACTGAAGGCCAACTTAATGATTTGAGGCCCTGATCAGGTCCTAATTAATCTCCCATCGGACTATCCGCACTACTACACTTGCATGATTAGATGAGGAACAGTAAAGTCATTTGACTAGTATTGTGGTGGTCACGTCGTGTTCTATCATGTCCATGCTATCACAGCCAGAAAGGTCAATGAGAAGGAAATGGGGAGAGAATGAGGACAAAAGACAAAAGAATCAAGAAACACAATAATGGCATGTACCAAACCATGAGGTAATTCTGTACCGATGCAGCTATGGCGATGAAAACAAGATAGATAATCTTGGTGAGAAGCAACAAGAGAGAATATATAATACTTCAAAATAATTTCACATTATAAAAAAATTAAATAACTTATAACTCAAGTTAACATGCTATTAATTAACTTTCACTTGAGTTTTTAGGGCCAGATAGTCTTGGTTTACTAACAAGTTGATTGGATCAGAAAACTTGAAGCATTACAAATGATATTAGAATTGAACCGATCTTAGTGTGCAAAAGTTAGTGAGTAAGAAATTAGTGAGTTAGTGAATAGATGGGTTATTCATGTAATAATGATAGAGATTTGTTATAAGTACGAAGCTTCTATATATATTTAAAAAATTATAATATTTTTAAATAATTTTATATTAAATAAAAAGATTTAAATAACTTCTAAGTCAACCTTCCGTAAACCTGATACGTTACATGCTTGCTATTAAAAGATTTTCTTCACTGGTTACCATGATGGATAGCGGTTAGGTGCCGAGCGCACTTCGTCAGGTGAGGCCTTTCCCAAGTTCACGCGGTTAAGTGCCGAGTGGACTTGGACCGGTGGTATTTGGGGGCTGAAATTAAAATTTAGATTTTCTTTTCCTTTTCGTGGCTGTCACTGCTTATTCCTTCCATCGCTTTCTTTATCACTCCTTTCGCTTTCTTTATCACTCCTTTTCTACCTAGAATTATTGAAATGTCTCCCTTTCAATGTTTCCTTTGGACGCAGAATTCTTCACATCTCCTTTTCTACGCACAAAGAAATGCCTCCTTTCTATGCCTCTTTCTATGTCTCCTTTCCTACGCAGAAAGAAATGCCTCCTTTCTATGCCTCTCTCTCTCTCTCCCCTTTCCATTTCGTTTGATCAGATGAGGAACAGTGGAGTTGTTTGACCAGTATTGTTATATACCAAACTATAAGGCATCAGTGCCCTTGCAGCTATAGCAACGAAAACAAGATAGATAATTTTGCTGAGAAGCAATTTATAATACTCTAAAATAATTTCATATCGAATGAAAAAAAAAAATAAATTAAATAGCTTATAACTCAAATTCATATGCTATTAATTAACTTTTACTTAAGTTTTTAGGGCCATGTGATTGTGGTCTTTGTCTATTAACATTTAATTGGACCAACTATTAAGCTTGGAGCATTACAAATGGTATCAGAGCCGATCTGAGCATATCGAAATTAGTGAAAAGAAGGAAAGAACTATTTATAGGATGGTGGTAGATTGATTTGTAATATCAACGATCCGACTTGGGGTATATTCTCGTAGCTTGTGGCTTGATTTGGGAGTAAATTCTGGCTAGTTTGTAGAATCTTGTCATACGATCCGATTTGGAGTATATTTTGGCTAGCTTATGGTTCGATTTATGATAGATTCTGCCTAACTTGTGGCATGCGATAAGAACGCCTCGTATAAGAAAAAAGATTATAATATTATAAAATAATATTATAATATTTTTAAATAATCTTACATCAAATAAAAAAAAAGTTTCAATAGTTTAACTTAAATTCATGTACTACTGATTAATTTTTACTCAAATTTGTAGGATCATATGAGTTTAATCTACTAACAAAATAATTAAATTAATATTTAAATTTAAAATATTATAAATAATATTAGAGTTGATCTAAATATATAGAAGTTAATAAGCAGGAAAAAAAAAAAAAAAAAAAAAAGACTATCATGCAAGCCGATGAGGGCTACCCACATCAAAAGTCAAGCGAGGAGCCCGCGTTGTATCATGACCGGTAGCATTTGGCGGCCGAAATTTAGATTTTCTTCTTCGCTTTTCGCTGCTGCCGCTACCTTTATGCCGGCTGAAATTTGGATTTTCTTCCCATTTCGTCGCTGTCACTTTCTTTCGTTCCATCGTCCAAAGCAAACCCACCAACCCCTTCTCCTCCCATTTAGAGAGATGCTTAGAGGACATCAAATCTGGTTCCACGAAGAGACACCACTCTCCAAGCCAACCCCTTCTCCTCCTCCCATTTGAGCTTTCTAGAGATGAGCATAATAGCAAACCACCAAGATCTCTCCTTCCTCCTCCTCCTCCTCCTCGTAGCCAGTGTCCATTCTCAATCAAACACCACCAACTTCAGCTATAGTTTCCCATCCTTCGACAGCAACGACAACAGCAGTGTCCTCGTCCTCAGGGAAGCCAACATCAACCCAGACGCTGTCCAGCTCGTCCCTGACACCATCAACTACCTCAAATACTTCGCCAACGAGTCCGGCCATGCCTTCATCAAAAAGCCTTTCAAGCTCCGCGAGCACCTCGCTGGATCCAACTCTAGCACCGCCACCACTAAACACGCCGCCGCCTCTTTCAACATCTCCTTCTCCATCAACATCGTCCGCGCCAATACCTCGGTCCCCGGTGAGGGTTTCGCCTTCCCGACCGCTCCCTCCCCCTACAGCCCCCCACCTGGGAGCATAGGCCGCTTTCTTGGCCTCACCAACGCCTCCACCGATGGCAACTCCTCCAATTACCTCATCGCCGTCGAGCTCGACACCGTGAAAGAGTCCTATAACCCTGACGAAAACCACATCGGCCTCGACATCAACAGTCCTACAACCCTGACGACAACCACATCACCTCGACATCAACCAGATATGGCGGGCTACACCACTGTAATCTATGATCAAGAATGGTCCCGCTCCGGCTTCTTGTCCTCCACCGGAACCACTTATCAGCTCAACTCTCTGGTTGATTGGAATCTGACAGTAAAGGCGCTCCCCGACGACCTGGACGGCCGCAGCAGCGGCAGGCAGAAGTGGTACCTTTTCGTAGGCCTAATCCTGGGACCTGTGGTGGCCGCTGCAATGATCTTGCGGTTATTTTATTTCAGGAGGAGGAGGGATGGTGACAATCCCCGCGTGTTGAAGGACGCGATCAACAGACTTCCAGGGATGCCGAGGGAGTTCAAGTTCAGTACACTAAAGAAAGCTACTAATAAATTTGATAAGAAATTGAAGCTAGGGGAAGGTGGTTTTGCGGAGGTGTACAAGGGTTTGCTCCCGGGGCAGAACGTAACGGTGGCGGTCAAGAAGTTCTCCAGGGACAAGAGCAACGGCCAGAATGACTTCCTTGCCGAGCTAACCATCATTAGTCGCCTCCGGCATAAAAATCTCGTCCCTTTAATTGGTGAGTTCCAAGAATTCTCGTTATTACTTGCCATTTTTTAATCGTTTCCGTGGATATGCTGCTCATCCTTCATTTCTTTTGATGCAAAATTAACCTTAACACGACATATTAGTTCGCTAACGTTGGGTAACGTTAACGACAATGGTCAATATGCACGTTGGGTAACGTTAACGACAATGGTCAATTATCCGTCGGCGGCCGCCCCTTCTCTCTTTTCCTCTTCTTCTTCCGCTCGCCCGGCTCTTTTGCGGTGGTGTGGCCGGCCCTCCGCTCCAGCGCTGGTCAAAGCCACCGCGGGCCCAGCGAATCGGCGTGCTCACCGTCAGGCCCGAACCATGGGTACACAGCAGCGTACACGCGCTGCCGTGCACGCAGGCCCGCGCGGCCGCGCGCTTGCGTGCACGCTATGCCGGTCTGATTTTTTTTTTTAATATATCCTGGGGGTATTACAAGTATATATTTCGCGCTTGCGTGCACACGCGACGCCGACTGATTTTTTTTTTTAATATATCCTGAGGGTATTACAAATATATACTTCCCCTGATAAGATATCAACGACTTCACTCTCTTTTTGGATCATATATCTTTTGCTGCACTCAATTTTTATCCGATATCTATATTTCTTTCTAGACTAAGACTAGGACTTAGAAAACTACAGAGACAATTTTTTGATTTTTCTCACTTGTCCTAGTAATCCTTGCACTCGCGCGTGTTGATCTTCTTTGTATCATTCAAATTTGAATTTTATCAAATCATCTGGACAACGTATCTTTTTGGTTCTTCCACACATATGCACATATATGTTCTTTCGGAAGTTTTCACTTTATATTTAATGCTGAATGAAGATAATTTTAAAGCCATCTATTCACATTAGGTTGCTGGTTATCGCCATCATAACAATCCCAAAATAGCAACTTTTGTTGTACAATCACATATCTAATACGTCACTTAGATATGTGCTTCACCAATCAAATGAGGTACAGTACTGGTGGCAGTTATCTGCATATATTGTCTTTGGTTCAACCTCTCATTATCCATCATCCATGTATCCATCGGCCATGGATGATCGAAAATGAAGATAAGATGTGCTTCATCACTCTCTCCTGTTCTATTTGATCCCCACTTAATTGTATTCCATAAGAAAAGGGCGACAATGGTCAATATGCACGTTGGGTGAAATCTAAAACTAATACTTGTGACGGTTGTAGATTCAATCTGAATTCTTTCTTAGAAAGAAAGGTGAAAGAAGTGAAAGATCGAAATACTTATTTTTTATTTTAAAATCATACTTATCTATCCAATCATACGTTAACCACACACAACTAACCATATTTGATTTAACTTAACAAACTATCAGACTTACTAATAAAATACTAATCGCATAATAACGATAACAATAAGGAATTAAATTTTAACACTCCCCCTTAATTTCTTATTGTGACATTCAATAATTTTCTGAAGTACTGGAACTTGTTTCTTGAAAGTGCTTTAATAAAAATGTTTGCAACTTGATCATTGGAGTTGCAATATTATATTTGAATCTTCTTTTTCTCCACTACATCTCTAATGAAATGATGCTTGATGGCAATGTGTCTTGTACGGCTATGGTAGATTAGATTTTTAGTTATAGCAATTGCTGATTTGTTGTCACACAAGATTGGAGTAACTTCTCCTTTCTTCTCACCAATATCCTTCAAAATACGCTTTAACCATATTGCTTGTGAAGTTACCAATGATGCTAAAACATATTCAGCCTCGGCTGATGATTGTGCCACTGTTTGTTGTTTCTTAGAAACCCAAGCAACTTCTTCCAAACTAAGAGAAAAAATATACCATGAAGTGCTTATCATATCATCAATACATCCAGTCCAATCACTGTCACAAAATTCTAATAACTTTGCATCAACATTCTTCTCATACCAACACCAAAATCAATAGTACCTTGGATGTATCTCAACACTCTCTTAATAGCCCCAAAATGAATTTGAGTAAGTTTGTGCATAAACCTGAACAACAAGCTTGCTGCATACATAATATCGGGTCTAGTAGTCACAAATATAGCCATTAAACTTCCCAATCAAGTTTCTTCTATAGAGAATGATGCTTTTCACTCTTTTCCTTCCATGCCTTTCTTTTGCTTAGCTTTTCATTCATAACCAATGGAGTACAAACTGGTATATAATTCACCTTTCAAAATTTTTCAAGAAGAGTTTTTGTATACTTCTTTTGGCAAATAAACACTCCTTCTTTTTGATAAATTTCAATGCCCAAGAATTAATATAATAAACCCAAGTCATTCATTTTATATTTTTGCTTCATCTCCATTTTAAAATTAGCAATCATTCTTTCATCGTTACCAGTAATCACCAATATCATCAACATAGAGAGAAATAATAAGAATGTCAGATGTACCTTGCTTCTTAATGTTAATGTTAGCTCATTCTTGCTTTTTTAAAAACCTTTGTTATTGAAGTAGGCATCAATCTCACTATATCAAGTTCCGAGTACTTGTTTGAAGCCATACAAAGCCCTTTTTAGCTTGTAGACTTTTTCTTCTTCTCCTTTTATTACAAAGCCTTGAGGTTACTCTACATAAACCTCATCTTTCAAAGTACCATTCAAGAATGCTGATTTTACATTAAGTTGATGCAATAACCAGCCATTTTTAGTTGTCAAGGCAATGAGAACTCTAATTGTATCATATCGAGCCACTGAAGCAAATGTCTCTTCAAAGTTAATTTCAGGTTATTGAGAATACCCTTTAGCTACAAGTCTTGCTTGGTTCTTTTGAATAGAACCATTCAGATTAAATTTCATTTTGTAGATCTACTTTACACTAATCACTTCTTTATCTTTTGGTCTTTCAACTAACTCCCAAGTTTTGTTCTTTTTAATCACATTAATTTCTTCTTCCATAGCTTTCTTTCAAATCTCTTCTTTGATTGCTTCTTCAAAACTTTCTGGCTCAACAATATAAAAATTGTAATTAGCATACACATCACTAAGGCTTTTCATTTTCCTTGGAGGTGTACTTAATGATGAATAACTAAAGCTTGATGATGAACTTGGACATATTTGTGGAGACTTTTGTGGTGCATCTTTATGAACATTATCTTCACATTCTTGAATTTCTAGTGTTTCATTGAGAATAATGGCCTGATCTTGGACTTTCTTCTCTTTCCAATCCCATGCATCATACTCATTAAAAATAACATCTCTACTAATAATCAACTTATTTTTCTTCAAGCTGTAAAGTCTATAGCCCTTTGATTTTAAGCTATAACCCACAAAAATGCATTTTTCACTAGTCTCATTAAGCTTGTGTCTAACATTCTCTGGGATATAAGCAAAACAAATACATCCAAAATCTTTAAGTGATTTACTGATGGCTTCTTTCCACTCCAAGCTTTAATTGGAGTTTGATTAATCATTGCTTTTGTTGGGATCTATTCAATAAATAAATTGTAGTAGAAACCGCTTCATCCCAAAAAGACAAAGGCAGTCCCTTCTCATGAAGCATTACTTTTGACATCTCCACAATGGTTCTATTCTTTCTTTCCGCCACTTCATTTTGTTGTGGAGCGTATGCAACCGTTAGTTGTCTATTCAAGCCAATATCTTTACAAAAATTATCAAATTTATTTGAGTTATACTCACTACCTCTATCACTTCTCAATACTTTAATCAAATGTCTACTTTGCCTCTCAACAAAATGCTAAAATTTTTTAAAGATACCGAACACATTTGATTTTTGTCTTATAAAATATACTCATGTCATTCTAGAGAAGTCATCAATAAAGGTTAGGAAGTATTTGTTATCTCCATGAGATAGTGTTAACATATGACCACATACATCAGTGTGAACAAGCTCCAATTGTGCTCTAGCTCTCCATGCCTTCTCTTTTGGAAATGCTTCTTGGTGTTGCTTCCTAAGAGCATAACCTTCATAAACTTCTTTTAATTCTTGTATAGAAGGCAGACCATACACCATATTTTTCTACTGAAGATTCTTCAAGCTTTGAAAATTCAAATGCCCAAGTCTTCTATGCCATAACCATGAGTCATCAAGCATATCCATCTTCAAAGTTACATCATTCTTGTAAGAGAAAGTGAAAGAAAAACTTCTATTTTTCTCCATCTTGATCTTTGCTATAGCTTGATTTCTTTTATCAAAATTTTGCAAGAGTCTTCTTCAAAGTGAACTGAGTATCCATGGTCTACAAGTTGCCCAACACTTAGCAAGTTTTGCTCCAATTCTGAAACTAGCAGCATATCGTGGATGTATCTTGTTCCCTTCTTTGTTTCTATAGTAATTATACCTTTTCCTTTTGCTTGAATTAAGGCATCATTACCCATCTTCACTTGAGAATTGGAAGTTGAATCAATCTCCATAAAAATTCTTTCATTGCTGGTCATATAATTGCTACGCCCGCTATTAAGAAACCAAACATTATGCTTTCGTTCCGTAGCTGCTTGACAAGCATAGAACAAATTAGCTTCACCTTCTTTTTTTTTAGTAAATTTGCTTACTGATTTTTCTTCAAGTAACAATCTTTTTGAACAGGATCAAACTTTTTACAATTGTGACATTGAGGCTTTCCTCAAAACTAACAATCTTTCTCTATATGGCTTCTTTTTTAATAGATTCTACATTTTTGTTGAGTAAATTCCTCATTAATTTGCCTTGTAAAGTTGCTTCTTTCTCTTCCTCTTAAGTTGCTTCTACCTCTTCCTTTTGTATGTCTTCCATCTCTTGAAAATTCTTTCTTAGAGTCATTGTCGTGAGGTCTTAAATTAACATTAAGCTTGGATTGAAAAGTACTCTCAATTGATTTTTCAAAATGCTTATTCAACCTTTGCTCAAATGCTTTGATTGATCCCATCAACTCTTCAACACCAAAGATTCAAGATCTTTAGTTTCTTCAATAACAATAATAATGGGGTCATATTTTTCATGCAAGGTGATAAGAATTTTTTAAACAATTTTTTGATTTGAAATAGTCTCCCCATATATCTTTATTTGATTCACAACCTCTATGACTCAAGTGAAATAATCCTTCAACAACTCTATTTCTTTTATCTTTAAATTTTAAAATATCTTCGTAAAGTTTGAAGCTTTACGGTTTTTACCTTGGAAGTGCCTTTATATGCTTTTTGAAGAATATCGCAAGCCTCTTTTACTCTTGTTGCATTGATAATTCTTGAAAAAATTGTATCGATAACTCCTTGTTGAATTAAAGCTAGAGCCTTTGCATCTTTCTTCCTTTGATCCTTCAATTGCTGTTTTGAGCATTACTCAAAGCAACTGTATCCTCCTGTTCATCATACCCATCTTCCATATACTCCCAAAGATCATATGATAAAAAAAACTGTTTTTATCTTCACAAATCAGAAATCATAGTTTTCTCCATAAAAAATGTGTACTTGTGATTGTTGAGCACTTATAGTTTGATTGCTTAAACTCGTCATCTCTAAAAACTTGAGTTTGCTTGGACGTATCCTCACTTAAGTTTTTCATCAAATACCTTGAGAGCGTGGGAAGACTATTGGGAGGTATCCTCACTTAAGCCTTTCGTTGAACACCTTGAGAGTGTGGAAAAACTGCTTGGATCAAGTTGGGCTTCGATCTTCTTCATTTCTCGTTCTTTGATTCTTGAACTACGACCTCCTCTCCTAGTCCACTTTCTGAGCATGATCGATTTTCGAAAACTAGGTTAAATTGACTGTACGGAAGCAGGATCTTCTTATCTTAAATCTGCCGAGCTGCGTTACGATCCGTAGTCTCTTACTTTTTTTTTTATCTCGATTTCGATGTTTTGGCAGTAAGAAGAAAACTAGCGTTCTTGTAGAGAAGGAAGAGATTTGAGTAGTGAGGACTTGGCGAAGGATCGTCGGTGGCAAAGGATCGAGCTTATACGGTCTCTTGATCGCCGGTGGCGTAAGTTTCAACGAGATTCTTTCTTAGAAAGAAAAAAGAAGTGAAAGATTGAAATACTTATTTTTTATTTTAAAATCATATTTATGTATCCAATCATACGTTAACCACACATAATTAACGATATTTGATTTAACTCAACAAACTATCAGATTTACTAATAAAATATTAATTGCATAATAACGATAGAATTAAATTTTAACAACTTGTTCTTACGCTATAGGGTGGTGCCATAATGACGGCGTGCTGCTGCTGGTCTACGAGTACATG
>JACVBY030000295.1:0-197442 GCA_017589505.3 Metroxylon sagu
TTCCAATCCTCTCTAACACCTCGAAAGGACCATCATATCTAGGCATTAGTCCATGTTGAAGCTTAATTTTCCCCATCTTCTTCCAAATCTACGGAGTAACCTTCAAAAGTACTCGATCACCTGGTTGAAACTCCAAAGGCCTCCTCCTTCTGTCTGCAAATTTTTTCATCCTGCAGACAATGACTTTCTGGATAAGCTTTCCTTGCATTCTCGATCAACTCGGATTTCTCACCGAGCCACACGAAATGCTACCTTTGTGGACATTTCCCTGTGTTCCTTCTGAAGTACCACTTGCAATGGATTTAAAGGCTGAAATCCTATGCAAATCTCCATTTGGACTTAACCCAGCTTGATGAAGATTTATGCCGATTGTCAGCTGAATTGAGCCACATCCAACAAATCACACCAATTTTTTCTCTCGACTTGCGGTAACATAGTGACGAAAGATACTCCTCCAATCAATCCATTTATTCTTTACGCCCTTGTTCCATCGGTACGGGTGATACGCTGTAGAAAACTACACCTCCGTGCCAAATAGGTTGAACAGCGACGTCCAGAATTTTCCCGTGAATCTTGGATCTCTGTCACTAATTATTTCCACTGGTACACCAAAACTTTTCACTACACTAAAAAATAACTCCACTGCTTTATCAGCTGTACATGGATAAGGTGCGGCCATAAAGATCGCAAACTTAGAGAAACGATCTACCACAACAAATATCGACCTCATCCCATTCACTTCTGGAAATCTAGTAATGAAATCCATTGAGATCGAAATCCATGGCTTCTCTGGAATAGAAAGTGGCTGTAATGACAAACCCAGCTTCCTTTCTCCTCTCCCGGCACTTTATCCATTTGACAAATGTAACATGTCTTAACATACAGAGGATTCTATATCTCTTGCATTCTAAGGCCAAAAATATGATCCGGATAAGAGTGCCATCATCCTTTCCATTCCGGATGTTCCCCGCCCATACCGCGGGCCATGACTCTCTTTCAAAAAGCATTTGCCTAAGTCCTCCACCCTTCGGAACAAACAACCGACCACCTTTAACATAAAGCAACCCGGCTGTCCAACCAATACCTCCGAAGATAGACCCGAGCCCTTTTTATACTGCTTAGCCACAACCTTTGCATAATCAACATCCTTGCTTGCAAAGTCCTTCAGTTAATTGCTGCATGTAAATTTGCTATTGAAAAGAACTAGCCCGCTGTTTCCAACATAGGCTTCAGATTCTTCCTACTCAATGTGCATCAAGAGCTAAGTTTTGTCTCTTGGCTGATGAATCCAATCAAAACGAGAATTCAGCTAGAAATTCCTCGCCACCGTGCTTGTTTAGGAGTCAATTTTTACTGAGTTGTGGAAATAAGTATTTGCCACGTTAGTCACTGCTAACCGAAAAATTTACTTCCAAGTAAATAATGTCTCCATTTATCCAAACAATGCACTATTTACACTTTGTCATTTTCTTTTTCATGAACCGAATATCATTTTGTTCGCCTTGAATTCAGCTTTTACGCTTTCAAATGCAATCGGATTGTCCATCTTGAACCAAGACTCCACCAAGTGCTATCCCCTGATGCATCCGTATGAACCTCAAACGAGTGATCAAAATTAGGAAGTCTCAACATCGGCTCGGATGCAATACACTTCTTCAACATCTCAAACCCTTGCTGACATTCCTCATTCCAATCCCATGGCCTATCTTTCTTCAATAAATACGTTAAAATACCCGCAATCTTCGAATACCCTTTAATAAATACTGCGGTAGTAATTTGCTAATCCAAGGAATGACCTCAAATCAACAACCCCATTTTAGAACCAGCCAATCTAGAATAGCCTTAATCTTGTCCTCTTCCATATGGATTTGGCCTTGGCTAATTCTATGTCCTGCAAAAATGATACATAGGATTGACAAAATCTCCATTTCTCTTTTTTAATATACAACTTATGTCTTCTCAAAGCAGAAAACACCATATATAAATGCTTCAAATGATCCTCCAATGTATTTCTAAAGATAACAATATCATCCAAGTATACTACCACAAAATCATCAAGATACTCATAAAGAACATCATTCATAAGATTGCAAAATGTAGCAGGCGCATTCGTCAAACCAAATGGCATAACTAGGAATTCGAATGCCCCATACCTTGTTACACATGTTGTTTTTTCTTCATCCCCTTCCGCAATACGAACTTGTCAATACCCAGATCTAAAATCCAACTTGATAAAGAATCTTGCCTTCGCCAATCGATCAAACAAATCTGCAGCATTCGGAATACGATAAGAATTCTTGATAGTGACTTTGTTTAGTGCACGATAATCAACACACATCCGCAAAGAACCATCCTTCTTTCTTTGAAACAACACCGGTGCTCCAAACGGTGCTTTGGATGGCCGAATCAATCCTGATTCCAACAAATCATCCAATTGCTTTCTTAATTCCAGCAATTCACTAGAAGCCATATGATAGGGTACTCTCTTAGGTGGTAAGGTTTCCGGAATCAGTTCGATCTAATGATCTATGTTCCTTCTTGGCGGCAATTCTTTAGGAAGTCTTTCAGGCATAATATCAAGAAACTCTCCAAGAATCTTCTCCACCTCCTTCGGAACCTCAACATTCTTTTCACATTCCACCTCCCTAATCACTGCAAGAAATGTTTCTTTTCCTCTTTTCAATCTCCTGTTGGCCCGCTTCGCTGAAATTACCAATCCTCTTTCATTTAGATTGCTTGATTCAGCTTTCACAAAGCATGGAGATACCTCATCTCCCACCAACATTCCTTTCAAATGAGGAATCAAGGATATTTTGGCATTGATCAAGAATTCCATTCCCAAAATCAGATTGAAATCATCTAGGGAAACTATCATCAAATTGCAAGAACTTTTCCAACTACCTACCTCAAAGACAACCTCGGCACAGCCATAAACTGGTACGGCTCCAGAATTTACAGCCTTGATCTTGCTACGACTCTCCACCACCTTCAATCTCAACCTTTCGACTTCTCTACGAGACATGAAATTATTAGTAGCTCCTGAATCCATCATAGCTCGAACACATGCACCATTTATCTTGACATTCACAAACATAAGGCCGGCATAAGACTTCGGAACCTTCTCCAAATCAGCTCCAATCGCATTCACCAAACGAATTAGATTCACCCGTGGTGTCGATTCTTCCATAGTCTTCTTTTCCTCATTTTGTGAAATGATAGCATTTAAGACTTGCCTCTTTGGACAATTTCTTGCTTGATGAGCTTCACCACATATGAAGCATCCCTAAGAATTCTTTTTGCCATGAAAAGATGATTGCGGTTTGGAGTTAGCTGCAGCAACACTTTTCTTTTTCTTGCCCTTAACTCCTTTCTTTTTCCACTTCCGTTCTTTGACCGATCTATCTTCAACCAAATTAGGCTTCTCCTTCGCCTTTCCACCAGATGTGGATTTCGAAAGTCCACCAATGCTTCCGCCGCTGCAATGGCAGAAACCATATCCTTCACTCCTTGCCTACGCAACTCCGCTTGTGCCCAAGGTTGAAGTCCCGACAAGAAATTGAATAACTTGTCTTCATCCGACATATTCATGATGTCTAACATGAGAGAAATGAATTCTTTCACATAATCTCTCACCGATCCTGTTTGCTTCAATCTCTTCAAAGCCTCTCTTGCAATCCACCCCGTGTTGCAAGGTAAGAATTGATCTCGCAATTCTTTCTTCAAAGCACTCCATGAATCGATATGGGAACGCCCTAAATTCTGATCTTCCAGCATTCTTGTTCTCCACCATAATTTGGCATCCAATCCAAGAAACATGGCTGCAAGACTGACTTGATCCAATACAGGCACCTTCATGGCTTTGAAATAGTTTTCCATATCCCAAATAAAATTTTCTAACTCCTTAGCATCTCTGCCTCCATTGAAAACATTTGGTTCTGGAATCTTTATCTTAATTGGCTGATTCTGACTTGTAGAAGATGAACTCGGACCATTCGCCATAGCCCTTCTCAACACCTTGATTTCATCCTCCAGGACCCTCATTCTTTCCATCATGCACTTCACCAAATCCTCCTGTTCTTCACGCTGATGATGAAACCAAGCCTCCAAGTCTTCAACGAGTTCTTTTTGAGCTGTTTGCATAATCTCCATTCTTTCTTGACCATTCAGTTGCAAAGAGATCTAATCTGAAATCTCTCTTTCACCTAGATCACCTACTATCTCCTCCAAACAAGTAACTCGTTCGGCTAGCATCATGATCTCCAATCAAGAAGCACTCTAGCAAACAAAGAAGATCTCTCCCTTTCCAAGAATACCACAGTCTTGAAAATCTTCACAAGAAACCTTCCCTTCTTGACAATCTCGAATCTCCTTCAAGAAAACCAAAAGAACGCCCAAACTCCAAAGAACTTCAAATCTGAATCTCCCTTCCAGATTTGCCACGCCAATCTTCAAATTTCTCCAAATGAAGCTTTAGAAAAACCTCTTCTCCAACAAAGAATTGAAGCTTTGAATATCAAGAACTTTCTCAAACAAAGCTCTGATACCTACAGTCACACCTCCTTGTAAAGAGTGGAATAAGACTCAATTTTTCTTTCGTTGAGCCTATCTTTACCGTGTGTGGCATTGGACTTGCGCCCACTCCAACTAGCCCTCCTTGCATGCATATGGGCCAGGATCCTTCCGCATGCCACAAGATAGCCTTCTTTCAACAAGAATGACCCTCTTGCTTTCGAAACTTGGGAATCTTGCCACCAACTCGCTTGCTAAGGTTGCGTCACACCTTGCTTTGCTCCAACGACCACCAAGATCCACCCCACACTCATGCACATGATGAGGTTGGAAAAAGAGAGCCTTTCATTGATCCAAGAGACCCATTACATCAAAAATCTCACACCAAGATCAATCCCCTTACAAGAATTCTCATAATTCTCACAAGACTACTCTCAAATCCCTTTGAGCTAGATCTTTCCTTTCTTGGAACTCTTTAGCAGCATGCCAACCCCACACATAAGAATTCTCTCTTGCAAGAACTCCCTCTCACAAGCTCCCAAAACCCTTTGCAATGTTGGCTATCAATCCTAACTCCCAAATCTCTCACACCATCAACAATGATGATATATTATATATCATTTTGATCACCTTAGCCTTGAAGCCACCCATGCCTTTAAATAGACATGCACACGCTCCCCTAGCCGTTAGTAGTTAGGATGCTTCTTAAAACAAGGATCCAATGCCTTGACGCCACCTCAGCTCGGCCCCTTACATCGACGCCGGCTAGCTTGCATGCGCATCGAGGTTCTTTGCACCGCATGCTAGCTCCAATGCGCACCGGCGCCGTGTAATACGCCAGCACGATGCGGCGTGCGTCCCAGTCATGCGCATCATGCCCAAATAGCGCCCAGGCATGCCTCGGTCTCACCTTGGCCATGCCTCAGCCCGCCTGTGCGCGCCGCACGCTCGCACGCTCCGTCCAACCTCGCCCTATGCCGCGCCACTCGCCGCCTGCGCGCCAGCGCTCGTCTGTGCAGTGCTCCATGCACCGCGTTGCCTCTGCACGCGCGCCCAGCACGCGTTGCGTCTAGTCTGCGTGCGCCCATGCCTACCGTATCCAGCCTGCATGCACACCCGCCTGGTCCGCGCGCTACGCCGTGCCTTTGCCTAGCTTGGTCATGCGCGTGTGCGCTCAACTACGCGCCCCTCACACCAACCTCGCTCGGTCGCTCGGTCAAACTGATTTTGATCTGCCAAGGTCCGATGCACGCACACCACCCATGCACTGCTCGGCCCTGCGCGTATCCACTACACTCTCCAGTCTGCATGTGCGCGCGCTCCTCCACGCCCGCACTCACTCAGCCCGATGCGCCCGACCAGCGCCCACATAGCACGGCCTGTGCTACACCTAGGTGCGCACGCCACCTACGCACTGCACCCTGGCATGCGCACAGTCCTGCATGCCCTACGCCTTGGCCTGGCTCAGCGATGCCATGGCCAGCGTAGTATCATCTTGGCTGAATTGTTGCAAACTGCATTTGGCTTGCGCCTTGCCGACCACGATGCAGTCCATTCGGCGCACAATCTCGCGCTTGGCCCAGACATCGTCGTGCCATCATACCCCGCACTCGGCCATGCGGGTGCGCACATCATGCGCTACATTTGGCTTGGTAACATTTCTCTCCGGATGGAAGAAATCGACGTCCCCGTTGATTCCCTCTCCAAATACTGGAGAACTTGTTCTTCAAACTGCCACAAATTTGCTGCATGTTCCCATGTAGCTTCTGCGACATTTTCACCAACCCATTGAATCAAAAATTCCGTCATGTTTCCCACTTTCCTCTGCTCAAGAATTCGATGCATCTTCTTTGAATATTCTCGACCAACCATGAGCGGTGCTCTCCTTGGCACAATTGGCTCCAAACTTTCATGAAAAGGCTTGATGAAACTGACGTGGAAAACATGATAAATCTTCAATCTATCCGGCAACTTCAACTTATATGCCACCATTCCAATCCTCTCTAACACCTCGAAAGGACCATCATATCTAGGCATTAGTCCACGATGAAGCTTAATTTTCCCCATCTTCTTCCAAATCTGTGGAGTAACCTTCAAAAGTACTCGATCACCTGGTTGAAACTCCAAGGGCCTCCTCTTTCTGTCTGCAAATTTTTTCATCCTGTGGACAGCCTTGGATAAGCTTTCCCTTGCATCCTCAATCAACTCAGATTTCTCACGAGCCACACGAAATGCTACTGGAGATTTCCCTGTGTCTTCCTGAAGTACCACTTGCAATGGATTTAAAGGCTGAAATCCCATGCAAATCTCCATTGGACTTAACCCAGTTAATGAAGATTTATGCTGATTGTAGCTGAATTGAGCCACATCCAACAAATCACACCAATTTTTCTGACTTGTGGTAACATAGTGACGAAGATACTCCTCCAATAATCCATTTATTCTTTCTGTCTGTCCATCGGTCTGTGGGTGATACGCTGTAGAAAACTACAGCTCCATGCCAAATAGCTTGAACAACGACGTTCAGAATTTTTCCGTGAATCTTGGATCTCTATCACTAATTATTTTCACTGGTACACCAAAACTTTTCACTACTCCACTGAAAAATAACTCTGCTGCTTTATCAGCTGTACATGGATAAGGTGCGGCCATGAAGATCGCAAACTTAGAGAAACGATCTACCACAACAAATATCGACCTCATCCCATTCACTTCTGGAAATCCAGTAATGAAATCCATTGAGACCGAAATCCATGGCTTCTTTGGAATAGAAAGTGGCTGTAACAAACCAGCTTCCTTTCTCCTCTCCACTTTATCCATTTGACAAATGTAACATGTCTTAACATAGAGTTTTATATCCTCTTGCATTCTAGGCCAAAAATATGATCTGGATAAGAGTGCCATCATCCTTTCCATTCCCGGATGCCCCACCCACTACGGGTCATGACTCTCTTTCAAAAGCATTTGCCTAAGTCCTCCACCCTTAGGAACAAACAACCGACCACCTTTAACATAAAGCAGCCCGTTGTCCAACCAATACTTCCGAATAGACCCGGCTTTAACTGCTTCCACAACCTTTGCATAATCAACATCCTTGCTTGCAAAGTCCTTCAATTGCTGCAGAAATTTGCTGTTGAAAGAACTAACCGCTGCAACATAGGCTTCCAGATTCTTCCTACTCAATGCAACAGCAACCAAGTTTTGTCTCTCCGGGCGATGAATCCAGTCAAAACAGAATTCAGCTAGAAATTCCTACCACCGTACTTGTTTAGGAGTCAATTTTTTCTGAGTTGTGAAATAAGTATTTGCCACGTTATCAGTCACAACTGAAAATTTACTTCCAAGTAAATAATGTCTCCATTTATCCAAACAATGCACTACTGCTGTCATTTCTTTTTCATGAACTGAATATCGCTGTTCAGTTGAATTCAGCTTTCTGCTTTCAAATGCAACCGGGTGTCCACCTTGAACCAAGACTCCACCAATTGCTATCCCTGATGCATCTATATGAACCTCAAACGGCTGATCAAAATTAGGAAGTCTCAACACTGGCTCGGATGCAATACACTTCTTCAACATCTCAAACCCTTGCTGACATTCCTCATTCCAATCCCATGGCCTATCTTTCTTCAATAAATCTGTTAAGACATCAGTAATCTTTGAATATTCTTTAATAAATCTGCGGTAGTAATTTGCTAATCCAAGAAATGACCTCAAATCAGCAACCCCTTTTGGAACTGGCCAATATAGAATAGCCTTAATCTTGTCCTCTTCCATATGGATTTGGCCTTGGCTAATTCTATGTCCCAAAAATGATACATAGGATTGACAAAATCTGTATTTCTTTTTTTTAATATACAACTTATGTCTTCTCAGAGCAGAAAACACCAGATATAAATGCTTCAAATGATCCTCCAATGTATTGCTAAAGATAACAATATCATCCAAGTATACTACCACAAAATCATCAAGATACTCATAAAGAACATCATTCATAAGATTGCAAAATGTAGCAGGCGCATTCGTCAAACCAAATGGCATAACTAGGAATTCGAAGCCCCCATACCTTGTTACACATGTTGTTTTTTCTTCATCCCCTTCCGCAATACGAACTTGCCAATACCCAGATCTAAGATCCAACTTGGTAAAGAATCTTGCCTTTGCCAATCGATCAAACAAATCTGCGGCATTCGGAATAGGATAAGAATTCTTGATAGTGATTTTGTTTAGTGCACGATAATCAACACACATCTGCAAAGAACCATCCTTCTTTCTTTGAAACAACACCGGTGCTCCAAACGGTGCTTTGGATGGCCAAATAAATCCTGATTCCAACAAATCATCCAATTGCTTTCTTAATTCCAGCAATTCACTAGGAGCCATACGATAGGGTACTCTCTTAGGTGGTAAGGTTCCCGGAATCAGTTCGATCTAATGATCTATGTTCCTTCTTGGTGGCAATTCTTTAGGAAGTCCTTCAGGCATAATATCAAGAAACTCTCCAAGAATCTTCTCCACCTCCTTCGGAACCTCAACCTTCTTTTCACATTCCACCTCCCTTATCGCTGCAAGAAATGTTTCTTCTCCTCTTTTCAATCCCCTGTTGGCCCGCTTCGCTGAAATTACCAATCCTCTTTCATTTAGATTGCTTGATTCAGCTTTCACAAAGCATGGAGATACCTCATCTCCCACCAACATTCCTTTCAAATGAGGAATCAAGGATACTTTGGCATTGATCAAGAATTCCATTCCCAAAATCAGATTGAAATCATCTAGGGAAACTATCATCAAATTACAAGAACTTTTCTAACTACTTACCTCCAAGACAACCTCGGCACAGCCATAAACTGGTACGGCTCCAGAATTTACAGCCTTGATCTTGCTAGGACTCTCCACCACCTTCAATCTCAACCTTTCGGCTTCTCTACGAGACATGAAATTATTAGTAGCTCCTGAATCCATCATAGCTCGAACACATGCACCATTTATCTTGACATTCACAAACATAAAGCCGGCATAAGACTTCGGAACCTTCTCCAAATCAGCTCCAATCGCATTCACCAAACGAATTGGATTCACCCATGGTACCGATTCTTCCATAGTCTTCTTTTCCTCATTTTGTGAAATGATAGCATTCAAGACTTGCCTCTTTGGACAATTTCTTGCTTGATGAGCTTTACCACATATGAAGCATTCCCAAGAATTCTTTTTGCCATGAAAAGATGACTGTGGTTTCGAGTTAGCCGCAGCAACACTTTTCTTTTTCTTGCCCTTAACTCCTTTCTTTTTCCACTTCCGTTCTTTGGCCGATCTATCTTCAACCAAATTAGGCTTCTCCTTCGCCTTTCACCAGAATGTGGATTCCGGAAGTCCACCAACGCTTCCGCCGCTGCAATGGCAGAAACCATATCCTTCACTCCTTGCCTACACAACTCCGCTTGCGCCCAAGGTTGAAGACCCGATAAGAAATTGAATAACTTGTCATCATCCGACATATTCACAATGTCTAACATGAGAGAACTGAATTCTTTCACATAATCTCTCACCGATCCTGTTTGCTTCAATCTCTTCAAAGCCTCTCTTGCAATCCACCCCGTGTTGCAAGGCAAGAATTGATCTCGCAATTCTTTCTTCAAAGCACTCCATGAATCGATATGGGAAAGCCCTGAATTCTGATCTTCCAGTATTCTTGTTCTCCACCACAATTTGGCATCCAATCCAAGAAACATGGCTGCAAGACTGACTTGATCTAATTCAGGCACCTTCATGGCTTTGAAATAGTTTTCCAAGCATCTCTGCCTCCGTTGAAAACATTTGGTTCTGGAATCTTTATCTTAATTGGCTGATTCTGACTTGTAGAAGATGAACTCGGACCATTCGCCATAGCCCTTCTCAATACCTTGATTTTATCCTCCAAGACCCTCATTCTTTCCATCATGCGCTTCACTAAATCCTCCTGTTCTTCACGCTGATGATGAAACCGAGCCTCCAACTCTTCAACGAGTTCTTTTTGAGCTGTTTGCATAATCTCCATTCTTTCTTGACCATTCAGTTGCAAAGAGATCAAATCTGAAATCTCTCTTTCACCCGGATCACCTACTATCTCCTCCAAACGAGTAACTCGTTCGGCTAGCGTCATGATCTCCAATCAAGAAGCACTCTAGCAAATAAAGAAGATCTCTCCCTTTCCAACAATACCACAGAAAATCTTCACAAGAAACCTCCCCTTCTTGACAATCTCGATCTCCTTCAAGAAAACCAAAAGAACGCCCAAACTCCAAAGAACTTCAAATCTGAAACTCCCTTCCAGATTTGTCATGCCAATATTCAAATTTCTCCAAATGAAGCTTTAGAAAAACCTCTTCTCCAACAAAGAATTGAAGCTTTGAATTTCAAGAACTTTCTCAAACAAAGCTCTAATACCTACTGTCACACCTCCTTGTAAAGAGCGGAATAAGACTTAATTTTTCTTTCGTTGAGCCTATCATTACGGTGTGCGGCGTTGGAGTTGCGCCCACTTCAACCAGCCCTCCTTGCATGCATATGGGCCAGGATCCTTCCGCATGGCACAAGATAGCCTTCTTTCAACAAGAATGACCCTCTTGCTTCCAAAACTTGGGAATCTTGCCACAACTCGCATGCTAAGGTTGCGCCACACCTTGCTTTGCTCCAACGACCACCAAGATCTACGCCACACTCATGCACACGATGAGGTTGGGAAAAGAGAGCCTTTCATTGATCCAAGAGACCCATTACATCAAGAATCTCACACCAAGATTAATCCCCTATAAGAATTCTCACAATTCTCACAAGACTACTCTCAAATCCCTTTGAGCTAGATCTTCCCTTTCTTGGAATTCTTTGGTAGCATGCCAACCCCACACATAAGGATTCTCTCTTGCAAGAACTCCCTCTCACAAGCTCCCAAAACCCTTTGCAATGTTGGCTATCAATCCTAACTCCCAAATCTCTCACACCATCAACAATGATGATATATCATATATCATTTCGATCACCTTAGCCTTGAAGCCACCCATGCCTTTAAATAGACATGCACACGCTCCCCTAGCCGTTAGTAGTTAGGATGCTCCTTAAAACAAGGATCCAATGCCCTGGCGCCACCTCAGCCCAACTGTCACATCAGCACCCAGCTAGCTTCCACGCGCACCAAGCTGCTACCGCATGCCCAGCTCCAATGTGCACTGCCGTGCAATCTGCTTGGCACGATCTGGCGTGCATCCCGGTCATGCGCGCCACGCCCAAATAGTGCCCAGGCATGCCTCGGTCTCACCTTGGCCATGCCTCAGCCCGCCTGTGCGCGCTGCATGCTCGCACGCTGCGTCCAACCTCGCCCTGTGCCACGCCGCTCGCCTGCCTGCGCACCCGCGTGCGTCTATACAGTGCTCCGCGCACCGCGTTGCCTCTGCACGTGCGCCCAGCGCGCGTTGCATCCAGTCTGCGTGCGCCCACGCCTGCCGCGTCCAGCCTGCATGCACACCCGCCTGGTCCGCGCGCTACACCGCGCCTTTGCCCAGCTTGGTCATGCGCGTGTGCGCTCATCTACGCACCCCGCACACCAACCTCGCTCGGCCGCTCGGTCAAACTGATTTTGATCTGCCAAGGTCCGATGCACACGTGCCATCCGCGCATTGCTCGACCTTGCGCGTATCCACTACGCGGTCCAGTCTGCATGTGCGCGCGCTCCTCCACGCCCGCACTCACTCAGCCTGATGCGCCCAACCAGCGCCCACATATGCACGGCCTGTGCTGCACCCAAGTGCGCGCGCCACCTGCGTGCTGCGCCCTGGCATGCGCACAGTCCTGCATGCCCTGCGCCTTGGTCTGGCTCAACCATGCCACGGCCAGCGCAGTACAATCTTGGCTGAACTGTTGTAAACTACATTCGGCCTGCGCCTTGCCGACCACGACGCAATCCATTCGGCGCACAATCTTGTGCCTGGTCCGGACACTGCCGTGCCATCATACCCCGCACTCGGCCATGCGGGTGCGCACATCGTGTGCTACATTTGGGTTGGTAACACTATCGCTGCTCTGGCCATAACTTGCGCGCTCACCCAGATCCGCAACCCAGGTGGCTGCGCGTGCCATCCCGCATGCACCTACCATCCGTGTGCATGCCTACCGGATCTAGAAGCGCCTTCCTGATCCGCATGCCCTTGTCAGATCAGTGCACCCCATGTGCTCCCCACGTGGCCCTTGTGCCATCTGCGCTCGTGCGCCTGGCTCTCATGCGTGTCTGCTCACGCACCCCTCGTTCGACTGCACCGCTGGGTTTGCACACGCCCGACTCATACTTGGCTCGATATCGTGGCCTCCTCACGCCCGTCTACACCGGGCTAAGGTTTTGCGCTGCACCCGCACCTTCCCTATGCGCATCTTGGCCCTGGCGCCCTACCCTAGATGCCGTGTCCTAGCTCATGCCTTGGCCCCTCCTTGGCCAAGTATGCTAAGGTTGCGCGGCCTCCTCCTGCGCCCATGCGCCCTCAGCATTTGGGTCGCGCCTTGGGCCGCCTACCCTTGTGCCGACCCGATGCCTGCAACTCTGTGCCATGGGTTGTGCGGTCTGCCCCATCCAGATGCACAACCTTGTCTGCATTGCCACGCCGCAGGCACACGCGCCTTTCCCTTGGCGCACTCCTAATCGTGGGCCCAACCAAAGCCTAAGTAAGGCTCGGGCCCAAGGTGCGCCGTGTCGTAGCTGGGTCTATGACAAACCTCTCGCCGTTTGGAAACTCGATGCCCTCGTCGGATGGTGGTGGAGGTAATCCATGATGACATCTTCGAATTGCCAAAGCATAGGGCCACGCTCCCATGTGGCCTTTGACTCGTCTTCTCCTTCCCAATGGATGAGAAAATCAATGTGCCAATTCAACTTGCTATCGCCCATTGTGCGATGATCCAAAATGCGATGGATCTTCTTGTTGAACTCAACTCGGATCGAGGGAGGAGCTCATCTCGGCTGGGTCCACCCTACATCCACGTCTTCATAAAAGGGCTTCAGGAAACTTATGTGGAATGTGGGATGGATTTTCAACCTCTCTGGAAGTGCCAACCGATATGCCACATTACCAACCCACTCCACCACAAAGGGCCCATCATAGCGCTGGATCAGGGCCTTGTGATAAAGCCAATTGGTGAGCTTCTTCCAGATCTGGGGAGTCAGCTTCAGCAATACTTTGTCACCAATTTGGAACTCACGTGGATGCCGATTTCGGTCAGCGTATTTCTTTATCCTTCCCCGCGCCTTCTCAAGGCTCTCATGCACCACCTCAGGTAGTTCCATCTTGTCCTGAGCAAACCAATATGCTGCGGGACATTCTTCCTAGTTGGTCCTTTGTGTCACCTCCAAGGGATTCATGGGCTAAAACTTCAGGCACAATTCGGCTGGGCTATGGCTGGTAGAGGACAACCTATACAAGTTGTAAGAATATTGAGCGGAATCAAGGAGATCTAACCAATTCCGTTGGCTCACCATGACGAAATGCCTCAAAAAATCCTTCAGTAAGGCATTTATCCGCTCTGTCTGCCCATTCGTCTGTGGGTGGCTTGCCGTTTAAAATTTTGGCTCCGAGCCTATCAATTGGAACAATGTCGTCCAGAATTTTTCAGTGAAGCAGGCATCCTCATCGTTGATAATGTCAACCGAAAGCTCGAAGGTCTTCACATTGTTCCGAAAGAACAGGCTCGCTACTACCTCCACTGAGCATGGCTGTTGTGCAGGCACAAACACTGCATACTTAGAAAATCGATTTACCACCACAAGGATCAATTTTATACCTTGGACCTCCGAAAGCCCTGTGATGAAGTCCATGGACATCGACGCCCAAGGCTTCTCTAGGACCGGCAGTGGTTGTAACAAGCCCGTCTACTTCCTCATCTCCATTTTGTCTTGCTGATAAACGGTGCAGGTCCGGACATGGAACTCAATCTCATCTCGTATCTTTGTCCAATAATAAGATCGATTAAGGAGGGTTGTCATCCGCTCCACTCCTAGGTGGCCAGCCCAACGAGAGTCGCAGATTTCTCGGAGGATCTCCTGCCGCAGTCCTCCGTCCGCCAGAATGTAGAGCCTATGGTCGATGGCATAGATGAGTCCATCCTTGCACCAAAATCTTTTTGACTCCCCGGCCTCAATCTCCTTACGCAGGCTCACATACGCTACGTTTGAGTCCGCCTGAGCCCAAACGCGCTGCACCAAGTCCCCTTGTAGTGTGGTCAAGGCTGCAGCATGGGCTTGGACCTTGCGACTCAGCGCGTCCGCCACCTAATTGAGCCAACGAGGTTGATGCAGCCAGCTGAAATCAAACTCAGCCAGAAACTCTTGCCACGCTTGCTTCAGGGTGAGCTTGCGCTGCATGCGGCAGTTGGTATCAGAAACTCCAGCCAACCTTTTTGGCCGCCGTGGTGGAGATCCAAAAGGACCATCCGGGGAGGTACCGATCAAGGTGAAGAGTTTGCTGAAGGAGTTTCAGGACATCATGCCAAAGGAGCTGCCAAAGACTCCCTCCTCGATGGATCATAGACCACAAGATCGAGCTTGAGCCAAGGACACGGCTGCCAGCCCGAGCTCCCTACCGGATGGCACCCACGGAATTAGCAAAACTCAGGAGGCAGTTAGACGAACTACTAGAAGCGGGTCTGCTCCAGCCATCGAGGCCTCGTACGGTGCACCCGTATTATTCCAGAGAAAGCAGGATGGGTCACTCCGTATGTGCGTGGACTATCGGGTCCTTAACAAAGTAATCATCAAGAACAAATATCCAGTTCCAAATGTATTCGACCTGTTTGATAGATTATCGGGCGCCGCGATCTTCTCCAAACTCGACCTGAGATTGGGGTATTGGCAGGTCAGAATTGCAGAGGGGGATGAGCCAAAAACTACATGTGTAACAAAGTATGGCTCATTAGAGTTTCGGGTAATGCCGTTTGAGTTAACTAATGCCTCGGCAACTTTTTGCAATTTAATGAATGATGTATTGTATGAGTATCTAGATCGCTTTGTAGTCGTCTATTTGGACGACATCGTGATCTATAGCAACTTTCTAGAGAAGCATATGTCGCATCTTAGACAGGTATTAAGCACTCTAAGGGAGCACTAGTTATACATCAAGAGGGAGAAGTGCAACCCCGGAGATCAAATTCTTGGGCCACTATATCAGCAAGGGAAGAATCCGAATGGACCAAGATAAGGTGAGGGCCATAGTGGATTGGCCTGTGCCTGGACGGATACCGGAATTGCGCGCATTTTTGGAATTGGTGAATTACTACCGATGGTTCATTGCCTAGTATTCACGGCATGCAAGACCCTTGATGGATTTGTTGAAGGAGCAGGCATGGGAGTGGACGCCCGAGTGCCAAGCATCTTTTGAAGACTTGAAGGCGACAGTGGCTTCTGAGCCAATCTTGGCCCTCCCAAACTTCAACAAGGTGTTTAAGATAATTACTGACGCCTCAAACTAGGCTATTGGGGGTGTTTTGATGTAGGAGGGACATCCCGTGGCTTTCGAGAGCAGAAAGCTGAAGGATGCGGACATGAGATACTCTGCGTATGAGAAGGAGATGACGACGGTCATATACTGCTTGGACCGCTGGCATCACTATCTACCTGGCACGAAGTTCACTATGGTAACGAACAACATCAACACTTCAGCACGCAGCGTAGCATCTTGTCAGATCGTGCGGGATCCAATCCCGTGATTTTCAATAAGGCTCAGGGAAGGCCTATATAAAGGGAGGCAAAGCTCCTTGGGAAAAAGGAGGAAGAAAGGGAAAAAGTGGGTTTTGGGCATTTGAGAGCACTTGTTGGGTGAGAGTGCGGCCTATTGAGGCCTCCTTTTGTATTCCAAAGAGTTAGCAATAAAGTTATTCTTTGGTTGAGGATATTCCCCATAAACCGGTGTCCTTCCATTGCCATTGCCTGAGACTTGGTAAGGTTTTGTCAAAGGGAAAGTGCCCAAGTGAAACTAGCCTAGGGAAAAGGGCTGGTCAAGGAGAGGTCCTTGACGCCGCATCGGAGCGAAAAATTCTGCATCTAGGTTTGGTCCGGTGACAGTTGGTATCAGAGCTTGGTAATATTTGTTGCTATGATGAAATGCCAAGAGCTTTTTATAGTAGGGCAACAAATATCCCTCCTTAAGCAACTTTATCTCTTTCCAATTGATAATAGGAGCTTAGCCTCTATGAATCATCTGATCTTCTAATCATCTCCAACATATATAAATTCAACCTTTTAATTTTGGCTTGGTGAAGTGTACTTGCATCTGATCAAGCATATCATACCAGCCGAAGAAATCTTCTAGATCCATAATCCAATTTAAAAAACTCATGTGGTTCATGTTTTCTAGTAAAATCTTCATCAACAACATGTTCATATGGGCGCTATTGATGATTATATGTGTTGCATGTATTAGATTGACCACTATGCTAGAACATTATGGCGTAATGAAATCCCTGATGTTAAATTGATGTAGGATAGCCCAGGGGATAGGAAAATTAAGGGCTGAAGGGGCTTTGGGATGCTAAAACTAAATTGTTGGTTGGCTGGAATATGAGTTCAGATTTATGTTCTGGGCTTAATATTGAAGAAGGAAAGAAAGAAGTGGAATAAATTAAAGGGAGTAAATGGGGAAGAAAAGAAAGGCAAGCAGATAATATTCAAGCTCACTCTGAAGGGCCTCTCCTGCAACCTTGCATCACCTGAGGGACAACTCAAAAGTGAAAGACAACCTAGAGTTACTTCAAATGGCTTCACACCTGGCCTAGCATCTCACAAGGGAAAACTCATATGAGGAAAAATAATTCCATTCATCAACATTGCATCATGCTGTTCTGGTGTCAAAAAACTTCTATCACTTTGATACCATGACTGTCCTTGATGAGTATACATGGTGGGTAACCTAAGCTATGGTTCCAAATGATGTAGGACAGCCTAGGTGTAAGGAATAACCAGAGTTTTTAGAAGGAAGAAAAAGGACAAGTGCCACTGTGGATTGGCAGTGAATGAGGCAAGTTTCTTAGAAAGTGAAGAACAGGAGAAGAAATTCAGAAAAATAATTGTGACTCTCAAATCTGCAAAAATATTTAGTTTTTCCTGCAAATGTAACACCCAACTAGAGTCAGAACAATGAAAATTGGTTTTCTTGTCAAGCAGAAGCAATTTGATGACTTTTTTACAGGACACTGGATCTTGTTGTAGGACTGGTAGGACATGATCTGTGACCAAATCTGAAAGTCCTGTTTTCTGGTCCTACTATCAGCAGATTGCTGCACAGAGGAAGCTTGTCAATATCTAAAAATGGTTTAGTGAAGCTGAAAAGTAAGGTAGGAGAGAAGAAAAACAAAACAAAACCAGCCATGGAAAAGAGGACAAGATCAAAGTGTAGCAAATTGAAAGGGTGGTAAGGAGGAGACAATGCTGGACTCACTCCAGGACCTGGAAATCACACAGGCCTGGCACCTCCATTGTGGAATCATAGCATAAGAAACAAAACATCTCTACTTCATTCATAGAAACCTAAATATGTAACTTATCTCTCATAATTAAATAAAAGGAAGCCCTAAAAACTTCCCCCCCAAAATACCCCTCAGGATGGTTGGTAACTGTTTGTAGTTTGTGTTGTATGAATGTGTTATAAATGGTAACACTACAGTAACTTGCTTATCAAGGTATTAAAATAAAATATGAGATCTTTAATTCTCAATAAGTCTGATAAGTGCAATAATTTTTGATTCGGCACACATCTTCTGACATTGCTGGAATGTCTCAGGGTAGGTCTGGGTATCATATATCATGTAACATCTTTTGTTTGATCTTAGCTTTCTTCTCGGCAAATGACACACCTTACTGTTAAGTTTCTAACCTTGAAGGAAAAAGAATGTGCATGCCTGAAGTTGATTTATTTGTCTGATTTGAACTGTTCAGTGCTTAATCTAGATGCTTTCAGATTGCAGCAAGTAATTAATTGGGCCCGGCATGCATTAGTTGGAAGGCACACAGGCTGCTGTATAAGATGTTGCATGAGGGACCACAACATTACTACATAGTATGACATTCATTATAAAGGGAATGCTGCAGTCATTATCACAATGTTATGGGCAATAAAATGGAGATAAGGATTTGTTGTCTGATTGACTGGACCACTTGATGGTGTACATTCAAAATATTGTTGTCAGATTACACATCGTGATTGGCATCAGTTTGTAAGACATCTTACTGCAGGTTAAGGTTCATGAACATCATGAAATTATAATGAAACCACATCATACAAAGTATACATGCTGAGCAAGATAAACAAAATTTGAGAGCTTGGGATTTTTTTTTTATTTTTTTAATCCTCTCTCTTGTCTACCATTGACGCACGGGTAATTGAGGAGCTCGGTTCTTTTAACAGCTACTGCTGGAGTTTTTGTGAACCGCAAGCTGATCATAAATGGATTTCGCTATGCCCATCAAGCGACTGTCAAGATTCCCAAAACTGAAGCCATGAGCAAATGACCTGATGCCCAATTGTCATCTATTCTTTTATACAAGGAGCAGGCATAGTTAATGACCATCTTTCTAGCTGCTTCAGATTTGAAGAATGCAATGGTTCACGCTCCGAAGAATGAGGACAAACACCAAATCAGTCGTATCAGGGAAAGGCTTGAGTATGAAACTCGTCACAGTATTAAGCGAAGGAGGCTACAGGATCCTTTGACCATTTATCATCGTGTATATCTGGCTTTAGTTGTATCATATCAGCTGTTGTTGTGCCACTAAAAACTACACTGTAAGCTAACAGACTTCCAGAATTTGTAACGCAAGCTAACTGATTAAAGCCAAACCTTTTGTTTTCTAATTAAATGATCTGTCTTCGTACATCCTGATCAAGTCCACTTTTCTTTTCACAGATCATCATCATTATTTTGGACCACAAGGAAGCAATGGTATCTATTTTCTTATCACTTTACATTAATATCATGATGGTCATCATTTCACATTGATGTATAAAGCCTCTCAATTTTATTACAGGAGATAAGTAACTGTGTCATATTTATTTTATCATTTTCCTTTTTGTGTTTTGTTGTTTTTTGGGGGATCATTGCACGGTTACAAAGCTCGCCCCATGTGGATTCCTGACAGGGATTACTCGAGCATGGTAGATTTTGGTTGGGGCACCCTTCATTCATTCGCTATAACAGGAGATGCTTTCTTCCTTAGCATACGGAGCCTTTTGGTTGATGCGGCCCTTTCAGTGGACCCATCTATAATTTTGGGGAAGTGGGTTTACGCTGCGTTCGGTAGATGAGCGCATCATGCAGCGAAGGGTCGGCACCCACGGCGCATCGACAGCACACATGGACACACCTCACATGGAGAGGGGGCCCCAAGTTTTCTGGTGCCCTTTGACCCATAAATACACCCTTTAAAATGCCAATCACAATTAGATAAGAAACAAACCCAGCCCTTCAATACTTGATAGATTTGGAGCTGTGTCTCTGCAACTGTTTCACAACATTGTCGCTAAAATCTAACAAAACCCTAGCACTCTCGCTAGCCTCTAAGAGTTCAAATTATATTAAATGCTGTGTCTTAACAATACAAAATGCACATTATATATAGTTGTCTGTGAAAACGCCTGATAGGGTTAGCAACTCTATAGCCAGGCAGAAATTGACAGAGTTTCTCCGACTTAAGAGGATCAAGCAAGTCTGCCATCTTGTATTTAAACTTTAGGTATAGACATTCTTTCCACAGAAGGATATGGGCACTGTAGAGCTACTCACATTAGTGGAACAATAATCAGGTTATTCTTATCCAAATAACTGCTAATATAAAAATCATGCCCATCCAAAATGCTCAGCAGCTATATAGGTTTGCCAAGTTATGCTTCAGTTCTCATGAAGGTGCATAGAGCTTATTAATATTAACATTGATTGCTTTCATGTATCACCCAAGGATGATGAATACCTTCATGATTTTTAAGTGCTAGCGAACTACACACTTCACCAGATTAGCAAACAGAAAAACTTCATATCAAGCATCTGTTTACAGATATGCTGCATGTGCCCCCTTGGAAACTAGAGATGTTTGTGTGCTTGAAGTAGATGACCAACAGACTTCACAAGATGAAAGAAAGAACAATCTAACTCCCCATAAGCTTTCAGCATTTACAGAGACAGCAGCAACACCAACCACAGCCATGAAATTTACACATCAGCTATCGCCGCCAAAATCAGTAACTCATGTAACAATTTTGGGGCTTTAAGCAATGAAAGAACAAATTTGTCTGCATTCTTGACCATGTTACTGGAAGCCAACCAAATATATATATATATATAGAGGGAAGAAAACCATCAAAAAAGACAGAAGAGAACCAAACACCAGAAGCTAATCTAATCAGATACACGTTTCAATGCACCGAGGTGGATCCGAAGCAGCCTTCAGGGAAGATGTCTCACCATCTCGAGCTCTTTCACTTAGACCCGCTGCTTCCCACTCCTAATGTGAGCTCAAGATCCTCCACCCTGACCTCGTGAATTCTCTCTCCCACCCAAGGCTTCACCCTCCTGTTCTCGAATTCAGACTCCGCACCACCTCCTCCCCTCTCGGACATTCCTCTTCCTCCTCCAGGGCCCCCTACAGTCTCTGGCATTTGGGCAACGGGATTGACAAGGTTGAAGGTTGGGGAAGCCGGGGCTGTCATTTGAAAGCTGACCCACCGGGCAGAATCAACAGTGGTGACATCAGACTCATCGCATTCTGGAATGGTGGCAGGGTGCCCGAGGTGGCGACCGCGTGTGGGGCTGGCAGGGGCAGAAGCAGCAAACAAAGGGTGCCGGAATGCAGCATGGTCCCAGTCTGGTTTCCTAAGTTTTGGAGGCCGGGAGGCCGTCGGAGAGGAGAGAGGTGGGGTAACAGGGGCGCTGTTGGAGATGCGCAGAGGTGGGAGGGTGGAGAGGTTCCGAAGGAAGGGCAGGAGATAGGAGGGGTGGACACCATGGTTTGAATTCTCGAGACGGGTGGGACTCGGGAAGGAGGATGATGAGGGGCTGGCATGGTAGGAAGGGACAGGGCTAGGGAAGGAAGAGGAGGGTGGGCTAAGATGGTGGGATGAGGAGCAGGGGCTCATGTTTGTTGACTGCCCCCCAGTGGCAGCCTCTGGAGGTGGTGGGGGTGGCTTGCATCCCTGTGAATATTTAAGCAAAGAGTTAACAGCAGCCAAATGGTTGAAAGAAGAGAAGTCTCTGCATAGAGGGAGGGGAAAGCGGAATTGGAAGGGGTGAAGTGATTACTGTTCTTAAGTATTGTTTTCTGATGACAAGATAAGGTGTCCATTAGCTTCTTAGGTGAAACAAAACGTTTCCTCTTCTTTGTGAGCCCCACAAACACAGAGACACAGACACGCACACACAGAGGACCTTGTTTATCTTATGATGTGATCTAACACATTTTATCAGAACAGCAACAGCCTAAAATTTAATTGAAATGTTCTCTTCATTTTCCCTCGATTTGCTTGGATTTTGGGTAATGTGGTTTATGTTATGAGGGGGTTAAACTGGGGGATGCTTTTCTGTTTTCTTGTCACCTTTTTCTTCTTTCTAAAGAAGAAATAGGATGGGAAAAGAAGGGAAGCCAACTTAGAATCAAGTGCTGTTCATGAATGGGAACAACAGGAAAGTAACAGAAGGATGAAAGTTTGCTCGGAAAGGCACAGATTTCCACCATCCAATCAAAAGAAAAACACCATCATTTTGGATGAGATGAGACAATGCACACACAGCAGACTGGCCCTCAAAAGACGCAGTCAAAAGAGAAAAGAGAAGCCAAAGTTTTTTTTTTTTTTTTTTAAGCCGGGATCAGGATTTTCAGAAAGAAAATAAAATAAAACCAACCAAAAACAAGCGAGAGATTCCAAAATTCTTCAAGAAAATCCACATCAAATCTGCTACGCCATCAAAGATCCCAAAATAAAGCAATTAAATAAAAAACAAAGGACTTATCTAAAATGTTTCAAAGGAAGAAAGAAGAAACTAAACTGAAATCAGGAAGGAGAACAAGGCTAACAACCAAAGATCTTCCCAAAAAAAAAAATCTAGTATAGGAGTTCAACTGGACCACATAACTGCTAAAAGATCTAAATAATAACACATCCACTAGAAAAAAAAAAAAAAAAATTGAAATGAGTCCAAAAGAAAATGAATTTCGAATTAGCTGCACTGCCAATAAAAGCATCAATAATACATCCTCTTCCCATTTTCAACACAGACAAACAAGAAATCCAAATTTGGCTTCTAATTTTTTTAAGAAAAGGGAGGAAGCTTTAAAAACTTACCAAGAAAACATCACACAGAACAATAAACAGGGGCTGGTCAGAGAGATCTACTTTGGCATCAAAATCAAAACTTTAGTACGATTCGTTGACTACCAACTGCTACAATAACCATCCGCAATCGCTTTGAATCAAAACAAGCATAGAAATCTTGTGGGAAAAAAAGTAGAAGGAGAAATTATAGCAGAAGATGGGATCTAAGCGAGAGATAACAGTAAAGGTGGAAGCTTTTTAGGAGCATACCTTTCGGTAGGTGGTGCCGTCCTCCTCCACGACCCAGCCGGCCTCGGCGCAGAGAGCCTTGAGGACCTCGTTGTTGTCGCAGTGCTTGGGGAGTCTGTAGTTCCCCAGCGTCCTCAGCCCGGAGAATATCTTCGCCGCGATCGCCCGCCGCCGCCGCTCCCTCCGCTTGTTGTTCTCCCTCTCCCTCCACGTCGGCAGCCTCCCCCCTCCCGACGTCATCCCTCCCTCTCTCTCACCCCCTAACCCCTCTGTTATCTCCTCTTTTTCAATCTCTCTCTGCTTTTCTTCCTCTCTGTTTCCTTTTCCTCTCTCTGCCTTCGATTTAGGATGCAGAAATCTCGGAGAGGATGGGAAGAGGGGAGAGGGGTGGTAGTTTCTTTATTTTCTTCTCTCTCTTTTCCTTCCTTTTCTCTCTCTATCTTTTTTTCTCTTTTGGGCACAGGAGTCTCAGATAGCTCACGAGGAGAGTACGTTTTCTTTATTGCAAGTCTCCCTATTCTCTCACTCCCTCCTAACTTTCTTTTTTTTCCCTCCGTGCTTGCTTTTGTTTTATTAGAAGGATGGAGAGACTTTGGAGAGAAGGGGGAAGAAGAGAGAGAGAGAGAGAGAGAGAGAGAGAGAGGATGGGAGTTATTTTCTCTGCTTCTCCTCCTCCTTTTCTCTGTTATTTTTGAGCCTGAGATGGCTGACGATGGGAGTACGTTTTCTTTATTGCAAGTCTCTCACGTCTTTTGAGGAAGGTGTTGGTATCTGGCGAGAGCTCTGTCGATATATAGAGAGCGAGTTAGAGAGAGAATGACCAATATATCCTCTCTGTTTTACTGCTAGCGTGAGCCTTGTGAAGCAGTGGGTTAAGCTGTCATCTACTGGGAGCAAACCGAGATACAGAAAGAAACAGAGGTTTTTTTTAATGAGTGGAAGGAGTGTCTCGTGGTCTTTGGTTTGACTGTACGTTACTGGAGGAAGAGAACAAAGAGTGGAGGTTGGGATGTTTACGTTTGATGTCGGACTGCCTTCTTCCATGCGCATTGCATTTGGTCTCATGAATGCTCTCATTTCCATTTCATATGGAGGATTGCGTCTGGTTTTTAGCAAAGCTGGATGAGGTCCGATATGTTTGGATTTTATCACAAATAATGCTGGTGTAGATCTAATATTCTTGCCAAAAAAAAAAAAAAATGTCATTCATTTATTGCTAACCTAGTTGTTGTCAAATTGCTGGCTTCTAAGTTGAATGATTTATTTCAGAGAATTAGTGATCGAGCATGCAAATAAAGCTAAGTGATTGAAAGAACAAGTGATCAAACCAATTAATCATACTTGCTATTAAAAATTATTATTTATATCTATATTTTATTTTTAAATCAATATTATTAATCAAAATTTGATTGAATACTTTTTTTTTGTTTGCTTTTTGAATACCTTTTTGATTATAATTATTAATATTTACTAATATCATGCTTTAGTTTCTAAAGTTATAATATATATATATATATATATATATATATATATATATATATATATATATATATATGAGGATATTTAATTATTTTGGTAATGTAAGTTAAGTCTTGTCTAAGTCACTATTTCACTTAGATTGATAAGAATTTAAGTGGCTCAGGTTTGAAGGCCATTTATCAAACATTTCAGTGGGTTAATTTTGCTGGATTTATTCAAAAATTACAATTTATAATAATTTTTGAAAATCATTCATTCTATAATTTAAAAAAAAAAAAATTCAAGAACTAATGCCTTAAATAGATTGATAGTGCTACTCCACACAATCATGGAACTCCTCATCATTTTTCTTTAGCTTGTAAATAATAATTCTACCCATAAGGACCTTTTTATCCAAGCAGCTCCATTCAAGTTTTTATAGAAACTTTTTTTTTTTTTTTGTGTTCAAGCATCCAATAAATTTGAAATCATAAAACACGACCTTTATAATTCTCTAGGCATAATTCCAATATAAATGGACTATATAGAGGTAAAATTATATTATATATCATTAAAGTACATATGTAATGCAATAAAATAAAGTAATGGTTCTCTTCTTTTATTAAGAATAAGGGTAACCTAAATTTAGAGATATATTTATCACCTTTACCCTATGCCTCAAGTCAAGAGCATATGTTTATTTCTTTATTGAGGGTTTTAGATAGGAATACTTGTTACCTTAAAATCTAATGTTTTGAATATTCGTTTTTGAAATCATTTTATGAGGTCCTGAATCATACATAGTCTAATAAATGGTAAACAAAAGTTCGCAATAAAGCTGTGGATTTAAGAAATATCAATCTTAAATATACCTATATAATATGTTTTTTCATTTGTTAAAACTCATTATTTAGTTGTCATTTGTCATGTGTAAGTGAGAAGAACTAGAGACTTCTATAAATAATGACAATACAAGAAGTAGCAATAGTGGCAAAAGTAAGACATACCATCAATTTTAATTAAGATATGCTATTTAATAATTTGATTAAAAGTTAAAAAAATAAGATACCCTAAAACCCAATGACTAATCAAATTCAAAGCTCAACAAATAAACTAAAATTTTATTTTCAAAAGTCCATAAAATACTATGAGGAAAAGTTTGTACCTTCATATTTGCAGCACTAATGCATTGTCTAAGATGAACATAGACTAAGCCAAAGATCCAAAGCATAAATATTTGACCATATGATCTAAAAAATCAAATATTAATGAAGTGAATGGTGTAGATTATCTTCTTTGTACATTGAAACTGATACTAACCTAAAAGGTTTGTTTGACTTGACTTTAGAATTGTGTATAGCTTCTTTAAAAATTGTACAACAGTATCATTTGGTGCAAGTATAATTATCTCCAGCATAAGACAAAACACAAAACTAGAAACTCTAAAACAATTATTTTAATAAGAATTATAGTTTTTGAAACTTATATTTAGAGACTTAAGGTAGATTTAAAGTTATAGTTCACGATATTGGCCGGCATGGTTACTTAAAACATGAGTTATATCTCTGCAATTAGCAAAAGTATAAGATATTGATTAGTCATGTATGTTTATTTGATATTTTACTTCTCATTTAATGAATTTTAAAAAGGTAGCATACAGAAAGATGAATCGAGAAAGAAAGAAAACAGCACAAGCAGCTAATGAAAGCTTATATTTTCACCCATAATTGAAGATTTGAAGCCAGTGAAAAAGAATAGATCACAAATTAGTTGAGCTAAAGCATGCGACAACATTAGTACTCAAACTCAACTTATTTTATGATGGAGTAGAACTTCAATCAATACATTTAATTAAGAGCCAAACTTAAATTAGCTTAGACATTGCGTACATGATAAAAAGGAAATGAGGCCTCTCAAAACTACAAATTATGAATTTTGAATTAATTTTTATATAATATCTCAATTTTATACTTTCAATATATTTATCTTTCTATAAATTATATTAATTTTTTTAAAAAAATTAAGATGAGTGAAAGGCTAACTAGAAGATCACTATGTTATTAATTCATCCAATGCTAGCTCTTATATTAACACAAAAAAAATTAATAAATCAATGTTCTTAAATTATATTTAAATCATAATATATGCAAAAACATATATTATAATAATAATAAAATTATATTTATTATCTATTTGTTTATGTAAAATTTATATTTAATTGAGCTAAATATGAATAAGCTAGCCAACGCTCAATCAAGTCATCTCTACTATTATAAAGCGCCGGTATTTTGACTCCATCCAACTCTATTTTTTTTTATTATTTTGTAATTTATATCTCTATTTATTTTTATTTTTAATTTATTATTTTAAAAGAATCTTGGGGTCCAAGTTTCCCTCTCTTCCAATTACTCGAGATTTTGTGATATTTCGTCCCATTTTTTCTTCTTCCTCACTCACGTGTTCTCTCTCTCATCTAAACGCACGCAGGCCTCAACTCCCTCTCAACAGAGTCCCAAGAGATCATTCACAATAACTGACCATCAGAGGGCCAGGATCGATTCAACTTCTTTAGATTGCGAGCAACGAGCGGCTCATAATTGCCGTCGAACCGTCAAATCGCCGTGGTCCCCACCTGTCGACATCCGGAGGCATCTACAAAGGCGAAGGGGGCTACGCACGTGCGAGGCGGCACCGCGCCGGCCGGAACCGCACGGCTCACACATGTCGAAGAAAACTCCGGCCGACGGAAATAACGGAACTCGGAGTGCTCCTGTTATGCCATCATGAACCACTTCTTGAGAACAAAATGACTTCCGTGTCCTCAGTAAAACCGCGACGGGCTCCGTCAGAGAGCGTCCTCTATTATCATGCGATTGGACTGCAGCACCTCTGACCTACGTTTTTTTAAATGAGCCGTTGCTACCGTACGATTTTATTTTATTTTTTTTTTTCAGTAGCTTTCTTGGCCAGTGAGCGTAACTAAAACAAAATAAAGAAAATTTTGCTGTGAGATGTGACACGAGAATAGATTGAATGAGGCATCACTGGGGCGGACGGAAGAACAATCAAGCCCATCGAGAAGGCAAAATCTAAATTTCTTTTTTTTAAAAAAATTTAATTAAAAAATATATATTTTTATATTTTTTATCTTCTATTTTGAAATCGAATTCATCCCAAAAAAAACAAAAAAAAAGAATGGTCCAAAGATCATAAAGGCAATATCATTCCTTAAGTTCAATTCATGTATATTTAAATTTGAATTTAGATCCTCCTTAATAAAAAAATTCAACTTAAAATTTTCAATTAATTCATAATTTCCAAAGATGTAGGTTATTGAGCTATTAAAATTTAATCTATAAAATATCAAAAATTTATCAAGATTTTTTATATTTTTAACTTAAATCAAACATCATCTCTATATTTATCTTTTATCATTCATCTTCTCTAAATTCATGTAACATATCGATCTCATTAAAATATTCTTTGATAGTTGTATTAATAATATCATCAAAATAAATTTTAATGATGACTTACGCTTTTGTTTATATATATATATATATATATATATAATCTTTAGAACACTAGCAAATAATAGATGATGGCATAACTCAAATGCCCACCCAATTTAATTGGATGGATGGTGATTACATTTGACAGTATACCCTAAGCATGAATTAAAGATGATCTCAACCCTAAATTTTGATTTAAGTTAGGTTTAAGCTGACAATTACCTGTAACATCTCAATGGTTGCAATGGAATTATGGTCCAATAAATCATAACATCTCACAAGTGGCATGCATGATTTAAAAAAAATTTGCAATGAATATGAGCTTATGTCATGTCATGTCTCATGCTGACCATCTTGGTTGGGCTCATAATATGATCGCATAATCCCAAACCCATCCTCTTCTAATGGGATCATCATCCAACAAATCATAACCTTAGAGATTATACGGTTGTGTCACGAGTTCAATATAAATGACCCTTTTTAATTATTTTTGGAAGCCGGCATAGAAAATTTTATGCATGCATGCTGACATGGCCATCCTCCTTCACAACAAACGTAATTCAATCAGACGGCTAGGATCTCCCAGATGGAGTGGGGACGGCGACATACGTGCCGATCCAGCGATGCCGAAGGCGATACGGACGAGATTAAATATAAAAATAAGTAGTTGTGAGTTGCCCAGTCGTTTGTTTAATAGAAGTAGGATGGATCATGACTTGTTTGAATATGATTATCTTAATGTTTTAATAAATGTTGATTACTATAAATGATGATGGAACCGGTGGTCTACATTAATATTAATCTTTTCAATCCATTATTATCAATTTGTGCAAAGGACTTCATTTCATTCAAAGTAGATGATTGTATTAATAATATTATTAAACTTTATTATTTAATGCCTAACTAATGTTAATGATGCCAGAGTTAGACTATCATTAAAGTCTATTATTTAATGTGCAACAAAAATTTATCACTAAAAGCCTTCTGTTTATTATATTTTACTATATTATTTTATTACATTTCAATCATAATTAAAAAAAAAAATTGCCTTAGTATTAAGGGTGTCAACCACAATGATAATCTTGAATATGTATCATTAAGGATGGATTTGAGATCACTAGATTGAATCGTTAGTATAGAGATGAGATTGTTGTGGAGTGCCCGCTAGGTACTTAGGTTTTTTTTTTTTTTTCAAACATGCTGCAACCGGCATTGGAGCGCTACGCGCCCCGAGTCAGCCTCACAGAGTTAGCCACGCACGATGCCCTTGGCGACCTATTGCGCTTTCCGGATAGCGAGTAGTTAGGTGCAATGAACCGGGGTACCTACTAATAGCCTCTCCGCGGATCAACTCTAATATGCCCTACCACACGTCTATTGGAAAATGGGCCCGAGGTACTACCAGTAGCCTCCTCTTGGACCGTCCCTAGATAGAACACGATAGAGGCCAAGCACATGCAAACCGCACGGCCTTGCGCATGCAAACACCCATACAAAGAAAACACAAGCAGATATGAGGAAAAACTCCCAACCTTTGTAGTGTATACAAACAACTACAAGGATTCACAAGGCACTTGTGCGAAAGCACTTACAAGAGAACGCTCATTGGGCCCTTTTCTCTCTCTCACCTTGCAATGGGTTGCAAAAAGACTCCTCGGCGCCAAGCACTCTTCTCCCTTTCTCTGGAATAAGCCTTAGGGAAAACTCATCAATACCCCCTTAGCGATTCGGGTGCCTTTTTATAGGCACACGGTGCAATTCGCCAACTGCGCGCCCCTCCTTGATCCATGCCGCAAGATCTGGCATGATCTGCAGGCTGGCATGCACCTAGGCCTGGCTGGCCGCCTGGCGTGCGCCTGGCTGTCCCTGGGCGCATGCCGCGCCCTGCGTGGCCGCAGGCTGGCGGGCGTGATCCTCGCCGCAATCCACGGGCTGGCTAGATAAGGGTGCACCCCGTCGTGATATGCACTGCAAATCACGGCTGGCCAGTTGAGGGCTCGCGCGCCGCAAATCGCGAAGCGGCCGCGCCCGGCGTGCTTGCCCGATCCGGCTCTGTGCACGCTCGTGCGCTCCTGCGCGCACCTCCGCCTGCTCAGCGCGCACGCCCGATGCCTCGTGCGCTGTGCCTGTCGCGCGCCACACCATGCGGTCACCACTTGGCCTGCGCGCACCCGGCGCCTCATGCGTCGTGCCTGCGTGCGCAATGCTGTTGCCTCCCGGATCCCTTAGCCAACCTCGCCTTGCTCCATTAGGTAAGGTCCGTGCTGAGACGGTGCACTGCCGTTCGCACCTGGAGTATGTCCTAACCCTGGCCTCGACGCACGGCCCGTGTGTGGATACCCACCCCCGCGCACCTCTCGCCTGGCTGCACCTTGGCGCGCGCATTGATGTCCAACCTCGCGCGCCACTTGGCTAACGGTTTGCATCGTCGTGCTCGGCCCTCGCGCGCCTCGCATTGGTTGATCTGCGTGCACCCTGCCGCGCAACTTATTCCCCAGCCTGGTAGGCCCTCGGCTACCTACCTTGCCCGTGTGTGCGCCCACCTGTGCCGCGGGCTGCGCTATGGGCTGCGCCACGGCGCTCCCTGGCCATGCACTGCTACTAAAGGGTTGACTACTACTGTTCTGACGCAGCATCGAGACTCCGGCTACCCCAGGGGTTCCGACGAAACGAGCAGCATTGCAGCTCCGCCTGGCAGGATCTCGACTGCCTGCCCTGCCCGCGCCTGTGCCCTCCTGCGTCGTGGGCTGTGCCATGGCCCTCCCTGGCCGTGCGCAGCTACCGAGGGCCTGACAATCCTCCCCCACCTAAAGCCACCGACATCTTCGTCGGGCCCGTGCTCAAGTAGGCCTGAATGTCCTCCTCGAATTGCCATAGCTCTTCCGCCCTTCTCCATGTAGCATCGGAGACATCTTCTCCTTTTCACTGTACCAGGTATTCTATGTACTCATGTCTCCGACTCGTCCCCACCTTCCTGTCCGCTAGGATCCTGGCTATCTTCCTTGCAAACTTAGGCCGAAGGATAGGGCATACCTTTCCGGGTTGCTCTCTCTCATCTTCATTGAAATCTTCGATCTTGGGCCAATAGAAATCTCTGGAGAGCAGGGCGTACATCCTCTCCATGCCTGGATGTCCCACCCACCTTGAGTCGTGGGACTCCTTGAGTAAATCGCACCTCAGAGCCTCGCTTCAGGACACGACCAGACGGCCCCCATGCACCCGCAATAGGCCGTCCTGGATCCAGAAGCGCCGCACCAGGCCCCTTGTCACATCTGCGCGCAACTTGGCGTAGGCCGCACGCCTGAGGCCCTCAGTGATACTGGTCTGCAGGGTTGTCACGGCGGCGACGTACTCCTACACGGACTGGCGGTTGAAGGCATCGGCCACCTGGTTTTAATGCCCGGGCTGGTGCTCCCACTCGAAGTCAAACTCTGCCATGTAATCTTGCCAGCGAGCTTGCTTAGGCATTAGCTTCTTCTGAGTCTTGAAATAGGTGTTGGCCACATTGTCGGTGATGATCTTGAACTTGGTCCCCAACAAATAGTGCCTCCATACCTTCAAGCAGTGGATCACGGTGGTCATCTCTTTCTCATGCGCTGAGTACCGCGTCTCAGCGTCCTTGAATTTTCTGCTTTCACAGGCCACCAGGTGTCCCTCCTGGATCAAAACTCCTCTCAATGCACGGTCGGATGCATCCGTGTGCACTTCGAATGGATCCTCGAATCTTGGTAGTCTCAAGACCGGCTTAGTGAACAACGTCGTCTTGAGTTTGTTGAAGACATCCTCACAACTGGAGGACCAATCCCACCTTTGCTTCTTCTTAAGCAGATCGGTCAAGGGACTTACAATTGCCAAGTAGCCCTTGACGAACCTTCTGTAGTAGTTGGCGAGCCCTAAGAATGATCTCAGCTCCGCCACTGGAGCAGGGGTCGGCCAGTCCAAGATGGCTTGGACCTTAGCACTGTCCATCTTGATCACGCTGTGGCCAATCCAATGTCCAAGAAAATGGACCTCTGTGTGACCAAACTCGCACTTCTCCCTCTTGATATAGAGGCGGTGCTCTCTTAGCCTCCGGAGCACCCGCCTCAGATGCACCACATGCTGCTCCATGCTGTTACTATAGATAACGATGTCGTCAAGGTAGACAATAATGAAGTCGTTTAGGAAATTGTACAAGACATCCATCATCAGGTTGCAAAAAGTGGTCGATGCGTTGGTCAAGCCGAAGGGCATGACCAGGAACTCGAACGATCGGTAGTGGGTTATGCATGTTTTCGCCTCATCGCTCGCTGCGATGCACACTTGCCAATAGCCTAAGCGCAGGTCGAGCTTGCTGAAGTAGTTGGCCTTTGCCAACCGATCGAACAGATCCGCTGCGTTGGGGACCGGATACTTGTTCTTCACGGTCACCTTGTTGAGTGCACGGTAGTCCATGCACATCCGCAGTGTGCCATTTTCTTTTTCTGAAATAGGACTGGTGCACCGAAGGGTGCGCGGGATGGCTGAATCAGCCATGCGGTCAGCAGCTCATCCAACTGCTTGTGCAGCTCGGCCAGCTCGACCGGTGCCATGCGGTAGGATGCCTTAGCTAGTAGGTGCGCGTCGGGCTCCAGCTCAATGTGATGATCATGCACGCACCGAGGTGGGAGCTCCTTCGGAAGTTCAGCCGGCATCAAGTCGGCAAACTCAGTCAGCACCTCCCCCACCTGTGCGGGCACCTCTTCTTTAAAAATTGGCTGGACCTCAATGAGTGCCGCAACATAGGTTTGTTGGCCCTTCCGCACGCCACGACTCAGCTGCATGGTGGACAGCAGCTCGCTATCCTCCTTCTTGCGTGCGGCTGCACTCGTTTGCAATGCAGGCATGAAGCCGGGGCTCTCCTTAGCGCTGATCAGCATTCCATTCAGGTATGGCGCGATCATTGCCTTGGCTGCCTTGAAGAACTCTAGGCCAAGGATGATCTGAAAGTCGTCTAGAGGGATGATCATGAGGCTGCACGATCCTCTTCATGGGCCAACTTTTAGTGTAGCCTCGGCAAGACCGTTTACTCTTGCTACCTTTGAGTTGATGGCCTTGATGAGGGTTGAGCTGGTGGTAGTCTCCAACCCTAACTCTCTTGCAACATCTTCAGTAAGAAGTTGTTGGTGGCACCTATGTCGAGTATGGCCTTGAGCTCTCGGTTATTTAGCTTCACCGCAACATATAGAACTTGCAGGGTGTAGGCTTCTTGATGATAAGCGCATTAAGCGCCTGTAATGGATTCACCCTTGAAGGCTCCTCCTCTGAGCCACTTGAGTCCTCGGCCAGTTGGGAAATCAAGGCTAACAACTTTCCCCTCTTCTGGCAATCGTGCACTCGGTGTGCACCTTCGCATATGAAACACTCCTGGCCACGATTGGGTCAGGCCATGGTATCTCGGGCTAGCTGGGCGGACTCCTTCTCTGGTCGGGCAGCAGGCTTCTTCTTCTTGCCTTTCTTCTTCTTGGGAGAGGCCGGCCTGCCCTCCTAGGCTTTAGACTTCTGCTTTCCGCCAAGGGTGGGATTGGGCGCTGTACATAAGTCGACGAGGCTCTCGGCAACAGCCATCGCCGAAGGGAGATCTTTCACCTCTTGTCTACGCAGTTCTACCTGCGCTCAATTCTGCAATCCCGACTGAAAGTTGAAGAGTTTATCTGCCTTTGACATGTCATGGATATCGAGCAGCAGTGAGCTAAACTCCTTGACGTAGTTCCGAATGGACCCCGTCTGCCGTAGCTTCTTCAACTGTTCCCTCGCAACCCATGCGACATTGTGAGGGAGGAACTGCACCTTCAGCTCTGATTTTAGGGACTCCCAATCTGCAATGCTCGATCAGCCGGCGTTGCGGTCCTCCGCGTTGCGCGTGCGCCACCACAGCTTGGCATCGCCAGCCAGGAACATGCTGGCGAGGTTGACGCACTCCGCATCCGGCATCCTTGACGCAAGGAAATACTGCTCCACATCCCACACACGAAGTTCTCCAGCTCCTTGGCGTTGCGCGTACCGCTGAAGGGCTTCGGCTTGGGGATGCGGATCTTGGGTGGAGGGGTCTGATCCGAAAGGGGCTGGTGTGCGCAGACTCGCCGCAGTAAGCCCACCTCATCTTCCAACTCCTTCAAGCGGTTTAGAACCCCCTCCAGCAAGACATTCCGCTCATCCTGCTATCCCGCAGGCGGTGCGCTCGGGCTGGCCTGGTTGGCCGCCGAGGCCGCCTTCAGTTGAGTCAGCCGCTGCTCATGCTCCATAGATCGGGTGACCAGATATGGGAAATCGTCACTAGGGCAATCCCCAATCAGGGTCTCCAATTTTATCGCTCGATCCGTCAGCGTCATCTTGTGTTTCTGCAACAAAGCTTGGAAGAAGAACCTTGCTTTGCTGTTGGGTTGCATATTCTTTTGAATAAGAACTAGCTCAAGAGAAGAGAAAGAATCAATTTTGATAAGAAAGAAAGAAGATGGAAGAGTTTTAATTGCTGGTCTTAAAAAGAGAATGAAAAGATTTCCATGCATCCAATCAAATGGATATACCTATTAGGAGCAATGGATATAAATTCGTGAGAAAAAAAAAGTATTGACCAATCGACCGCTCCCTCAACCGTGTCCAATCAAGGTTGGTCGATCGCCCAATATATCAAAGCTCTCAAGAAAATTTGGTCAACCATCCTTAAGGCCGGTTGACCACTTAACCTTTATTTTCCCTTCTTCTTTCTTTTTTTTTTTCTTTCATATATAATATTATATTAAAATTTTGAATTAGATAATTTTTCTTAGTGTCTCTTCAAAGGAGAAGCTTCAAAAGAGATATGGATTAGGAGGAAGGGTCTTTATCTATTTATAGATAAAAAAAGGTAAGAATTTTAACCCATGATCCAAAGTGGGGCTAAAGTAAATTTTCTCTAATAAGATAAATTTAAGAATGAAGGAAAGAATGAAAATTTTATTTTCCCTCAAAAAAAACTTTTACAATAAATCTTGCTTATTATTGATAGAAAATTTTATATATATATATAGGAATAATTTAGGATTATTGCTACATAGGGTCACTAGGATACAACCAAATATGATAATCTCATCATGTCTATCCAGATCACCTATAATCTTAGATGGATCACGCTATAGGAAACCCATGATAAGATGTTTACTTTGACTATAGGTTGTAATAAGTCAAACTATAATTGGTTTATTTAAACTCCACTTAACGAACCTCAAAATATAAATATAGAACTATTTTTAATATTATATACTATTTTACTTACTATTATGTAATAATAATTATTATTTATTATAAATAAATATAATTTTATAAAAAAATATATTATGTATAACCTAAATGTGACCAACCAGATGATTCTCTCAAAATATATGTACAAAAGGTTTTGAGGGATTTATTCTCTCACCAAACCCTTTAACCAAGCAATTCATGACCAACTCAAGCTCCATTTAAAATTAGAAGAGCTGGCCCAAGCTTAACTTTGTTTATAAAGTAAGCCGAGCTTGAGTTAGAATTAGTTCACTTGAGCTTAGCTTGACTACATCAGACCCATCATTTGATTTCTCCATCCAAAGAACATTGGATCGATAAAGAAATCACTTAACTAACGCAGGCTCTTAGGCTCTTCCCTCATTTTGAGCACCATTATACTCTTATCTGCAGGTTATTTAAATTTCATAATCATAGGAGAGTGTTATTCTCTTGGCACTCACATCAGAGGTTATCTTTTGTGTCCACATGAAAAGCTTAGGCCCAGTGGATAATGATCTATGTCTCATTGCGTTCTTTTCGATCAGTTATTACATGAAAAGCATTGCTAAAGATAGATCCAGGCAATGTAGGCTTCCTAAGTCCTTATCCAAAATGTCTTCTTTCCCTGCCATGGCTTTCTTGGAGAGGCCTTCTGCAGCCCCTAGAATGTGGGCAGAGTTCGGATTTGGACATGAAGGGGGGTTTGGTTCTTTCTTTTTCTTGATGGGATGGCTTTTAATAAGATGGCGTGGAAACGAACAAGCACTAATTATCAAACTGACGTAGAGTTTGCAAAATATAATGAAGAATTGTTGACATGGTTTTCTAGCAGAAATTTCAAAGAATTTGTGAACAATTTGTAAAAATTTTACATAACTAAAAGTTGAAGAAAAAAAAAAATAATGCAAATAAATGATATATCTAGTCACAAAATTTTCATGTAAAAATTATCTGCAATAGCAAATGCGACCTCTTTTTCCTCTTGAGAAATTTAAAGCATGTTCTTTTGATAAATAATTTATAGGCGTCAATCACAATTAGCACATGAATATAAGATTAAACTTCTGAATAATTTAGCCTTTCTAGAGCAACGAGAAGATTCAATATTAGAATTATTTGATTATGAAAAGAGGAAATGCCAAAAAAAAAAAAAAAAAACTTTTTTTTTTTCTTTCAGTAATTTAGATAACATCGTTATCACGGGCCATTGTCATCTCCGGCGAGAGTGAGACTTCGCGTGGGGTGGCCCGTCTTTCATGCCGACGGTGGTCTGAGGCCTGGGCTCCGCGTCGTTATATTGCTTTCGTAGAAATTATTTTTTTATTCTTCTAACAGGGTTTATGTTTATTCTCCCTTTTGTTAACATCATATTTCGGTCTTTTATTTTACAAAATGCTTTAGATCGAAGGCAAATTCTATCATGCTTCCTTATATAAAATAAAAAATAATTTTAAATCGGATTCAATGATGCACAGCCGAGTTGGTTTCATTGTGGTAACTGGTTTAACCGGTCAAGCCCATAGAAATGCGAGATGGAAGATCACTGATGCCGTAATTTGATCTAAAATTTAAAAGAATAAATTAGAAAAGAGATAAAATTTAATTGAAATTTCAATTGAATTTTTACTAGGTTTCTTTCAAGTCAAATGGGCTGGTGCCATTAATTTTACGAACTTTTGGACCAAAAGGTTGCAAACAATTTAACCAATTGCAAGCAATTCAAATGAATGCCCCAAATTTTAGCGTAGTTTTTAAGGTTTTAAATTAAAAAGCATCATAGCATGGTCCTAGATCGAGACCAACAAGCAACTTTCAATCAAGTATGAGTAGTTATCTTTAGTAAATAATTTTTAACTAACATGATTATATGCTATTATAATGAGATGTTTCTTTCAATTAGCCAAGAGTAAGATTGTATGACCCATGAGAAGTTACTACAAACTGAAAAGAAATTTTTATCAATTTTTAAAACTGAAAAAAGAGTTACCGTAAGTTCTAACCTATTGGCACATGCAATTACAATCAGAGCCTTATAAATATAAGGATAGACCATGCTTGCAAAAGATCTGATCCCAACCTTAGATCAACAATAAAACATTTGGATTGTCTAATGAGTAGCCATATTTTATCTTAGAAGTAGTAACTTAGTCTCTTCTATCTCCTTTTATCCTCTCTTTTTTAGCACTTATACCTGCTCCTATGTCAAACAATGGTGAGAACTGAATCAGTTCGGTTGCCTGTTTATGCTTATTCACTTGTAATTTTATTGTTACAAATGATAAAATTTTTTTTGATAAAACTAAATCAAATTTGTGTAATCATTTGCCCAACACCACTATATCTTATTCAACCCAAAACGGAAGAAGCCATGGCAACTTCTTATCATTCCATTGCTTGAACGATGCACCTCCGAAAGAGGGCATTAGAGGCCTTCTGTTTCGATTGATTGCAACCTAACCCAATTAGGGGTGCGCTTTAGTTTGGGTTCAGTCCAAATCCGTCCATCCAATGCACTCATTTGATAGAGTTAGTTGCTTGATTTTGAGATTTAATAGACTTGGACTCAAATATTCTTGCTCAATTTCAAGTAGGATTGGATTAAAATTATAACCTTCCATCATATTTTAATCCTACCAAAATTTGACCAAACCTGTCTTGCGGCAACAGTGGAGTTACGTGGAGTGGAACATCAAGAATGAAACTAATTTTTCTTTTTTTATCTTTTATTCTTTTAGACATTTATGTTAACAGTGCTCTAATCATCTATGGAATTCCATAACATTTGAGGGCTTTATTTTTGGGGCCTAAAGAAGCTACACTTGAGTAGTGATCATCTTATATTAAAGTTAAACAACAATAATAACAACAACAATGACAACGATAACAACAACAAAGCTTTAATTCTAAACTAGTTGAGGTCGGCTACATGAATCCTTTTTCTCTATTTAATTCTCTTTTAAGTTATATTTGTTGTAAGATGCAAAGATTTCAAGTCTTTCTTTATCATTTCCTCTCATGTGATTTTGATCTACCTCTATCTCTTTTTCCTTCTACATGTATCAAGTCACTTCTTCGCACAGGTACATCTCTAGTTTTACATTACATATGTCCAAACTATTTAAGTCGTCATTCCCTTAATTTATTCTCGATTGGAACTACCTCTACCTTTTACGAATGGTTTCATTTCTTATCCTATCTTTTCTTATATTACCATACATCCATCTTAACATTCTCATTTCTGCCACATTCATCTTATATGCATATATTTTTCTAGCTGCCTAATATTTCGTACCATAAAGTATAGCAAGTCTTATGGTTATTCTATAAATTTTTTTTTCCAACTTAACAGGTACTCAACGATCACATAATATTTCAGTTGTACTTCTCCATTTATCCAACCTATTTTAATCCTATGGACAACATCATCCTCAATCTCTTCTTTTTTATAAATAATCGATTCTAACTATCAAAAATGATTATTTTTAGTAACTTTATACTCCCAATTTATGCTCTATATTCATCTCCATTTCTAATTGTGTTAAAATTGCATTTCATGCATTTTATTTTTTTCCTACTTAACTTAAAACTTTTAGATTTTAATGCATTTCGCTATAATTCTAACTTACAATTAACTTTAACCTTAATTTTATCTCTTAGTAGTATATGAGCTACAAATAATATGGATTATGAAACATTATCTTGAATATGTTTAATAAGCGTATCTATAATTAAAGCAAAAGGATAAGGATTAAGAGCATATCACTTATGTAATCCCATTGTATTAGAAAATTCACTAGCATTACCATCAATAGTTCTTATATTAATAACCGTTCTATCATACATATCTATTATTATATTAATATACCTAACATATATTACTTTCTTTTCTAGCATCAACCATAAAATTTTTTTAAGGACCATATCATATGCTTTATCTAAATCAATAAAAACCATATAAAAATTCTGTTTCTTTCTCTATATTTCTTCATTAGCCTTCTAATTTAATTAAAATTATTCTATCTCCTATTATCTTAATGTCTATAACTTCATCTTTTACACTTTTATCTATAATAATTCTTACTCCATTTTTATTTCTATTTTTATCTATATACCAAAGTTTAAAACCATCAACCTTTTTTGTCTTTTCACTTATCCACTTGATCTTCTACAAGTAATTCTCTTTATAATCATTGCATCTATTAGTTCCATTAACTTTTCTGTTAATAGCCCTATATTTTAAGTTGCTAAACGCATTTTATTTTATTTTATTTTTATTTTTATTTTTATTTATTTGGATTAACTTCTTTACTTACACCTGTCCGTAAAAGCGTGAGAACCTTTGTTTATTTTTCGTCATACCTTTGTTTATATTAAAGCCTAAAGAAGTTGAATACTATACATGGATAGGGACCTGGGATTTCAACTGTTTTGAATCAGCGAGGGATTTCAACATCCGAGCTTGGGACCATGCGGAGTTATATTGAAGTCTAAAGAAGATGAATAATATGCAAGGATAAGATGCAGGGACCTGGGATTTCAACTATTTTGAATCAGCGAGGGATTTCAACATCCGAGCTTGGGACCATGCGGAGTTATATTGAAGTCTAAAGAAGATGAATAATATGCAAGGACAAGATGCAGGGACCTGGGATTTCAACTATTTTGAATCAGCGAGGGATTTCAACATCCGAGCATGCGGAGTTATATTGAAGTCTAAAGAAGATGAATGATATGCATTGACAAGATGTGCAGGGACCGAGGGATTTCAACTATGTTGAATCAGCAAACGAGAGCCTGGCACGGGACGAAGCGTCAACGCTAGAATTTTCATGATTATGGTGCTATCTTAATTGCACCTCCCTCTATATTCTGCTGAGTAGGATTCGACAAATGATTCATTCATATACAGTAATAAATATATAGCTAATATAGTTTAATGATAAAAGTATGGTTCATTCTAGCGAAAACATAAATGCTCAAGGGATCTTTCAGATTTTTTCAAATTCTTATCAAAAATTATATTCCTATCAAAAACTTTATTTTTTAAAAAATTTTAATTTTTTACCTCTCAATAGCATATTTGAGAAAAAAATGTACATTCTCATGATTTCTTTTTCAAAAGCCAATTATGGATATAGAGTCGCGAAGCATAATTTTATTGAATTGGATTAATTCTTTCAATTGAATGAGTATGAGTAAAGGATCTATGGATAAAGATGCAAAAGTTTATTTCGAATCGTAATTTTTTTTTTTTTTATAAAAAAAATTAAAGTCAAATAGCTATAAAACGATGGTTTTGATTTATTAAAAACATCACATCAGCATATTGTTTCAGCTCGGTGGAAACAATATTCTTTTCCTCAAGATCCTGCGGCTATTCACGCGCGCGCGCGCGCAGAGGGGGATGATGCTTGATAGCTTAAAATTTGACCTCGTTTGATGGCACGCATCCTTAACTTTGCATAATATTAACCACCAGTTAAAGAACATTTTCTTGCCTTTACTATAATTCATGTTTTAATAATTTTTGTTAAGTCTCACCTCACCATCATCTTGCTTGAAAAGGAGATGAGTAATAAAAAAAATCAGAAGTAACTATATGTTACACTAGGATAACCCTTAATTATTATATAAATATTTACTATTTATATCATTAAATCTGTATGAATTTTAAAGTAAAAAATTATTTATTGATCATCATTACAGCTTAAGAAAAAAAAAATAGATAAAAAATAAACAAAAATGGATAAAAAATAAATACAAACATTATTTCTTTCGAGACAAAAATAGCAAATAAGTGGTAAATAAAAATGCTATAAAAATAAAAATAAAATGCATAACATACTCTAAGAAATGAGATACATAGAAGATAGATACATGGTGCGTACATGTCTCATCCATTCGATATTTATAAACGTGCCTTGTTTTTCATCTATTCGATATTTATAATCATGCCTTATTTTTTTTTACCATCTAATAAAATTAGATGTTTATTAGTTAAAACTTTACTAGTATTTACTATGTAGGATAGATGTTTATCATTACCATCAAAATAATTAGTGTTTACTTTCATCACATTTATTTTTATGATTTACTAATTTTTATTTTTTTTATATTTTAATTTATTTTTAAAAAATTTTATTTTAAATGATGGTGATAGTTGATAAATGTTTTTTTTATTTTTATTTTTTTTTTTACCTCTAAGATACACACGATCTAATGATTTTTTAAATCTTGATACTTTTCTTTGTATAGACCGAGGTCTCATTCTATGTCAGTATCGACAGCCTCTAGCACGACAATCCTTGAGAGCTAATCTATTTATCAAAATTCAAGATTTGAAAATCTACAGCATTCTCTCAACTCCATACTGTGGATTCCCTTTTATGCACACCAAGGACCTATTTGGATACTAGACGACGTCAGACCAGACCACCCACGGGAGCCACCAAACTTTATTTTTTTATATTACTTCTCTAATAGTTTACGTTATCCTTAAATTATGATTGGATCCCCCGTCACTTCTCTCATCTTCTTTCACAAAGCGTCTGCTTAAAAAAATTTTGTTATAGTCATAATATCTTTTGAAATCTAAACTGGTCCCAAATAAAATAAAATAAAATAAAATAAATCTCCGGGAGAGAGAAGTGTAACCGGAGATTTGATGAGACGAAGAGAAGGTTTATTGAATATAGGGTGGCCAAGCTAACAGCCATTGAAACCAGAGAAATTTTCTTGTGCACTGAAAGGAGCTCCAAACTCGAAAAAAAAGGGAGGCAAAAAAAAAAAAAGAGAAACAAAGTCCAAAGGAACGTCTTGCTCCATGAAGCATTGCAGCCCCTTAATCTTAAAACAGCCCAATTGCAATCAGCCTTTGGGCTGATAAGAGGCCCACTAGCCAATTTTAATATGGCAATCGTGACCTACGTGTAAATTTGGTGATCCTTGGGTCTAGATATTTTTCAAAGCACCATGTGAATGAGTCATTCGAGTTTTTAATTATACTCATATCATGTTGATACATAAATGTACTAAAAGAAATATCAATATGCTCTCCATCTTGTTTAATAAATGGGTCTAGAGTACCTCCATCTAAACTTCACATGTTTATTAAACAAGTAAACCAACCCAACCTCTGCAGGATGCCTAACAAACAGATCAGGTTGGACTCAATTGAAGATGGCCCAACTAACCAGCTAATTTGAGTTCATATGGTTCAATACAAGCTAAAACAGTTAACTTAATCTATTAATGAATGTTAATCCATTAAGTTAGCAGCTAATTAACTTATTTTTGCGTAAAATATTTCATAACTATAATTCTAGCAGTATTACTTTATCAATAGAGAGTTAAATGGGTTTCTAAACTTCGTGCTGGGTTTATGTATTGGGTCGACCATCAGATCAAAAATTGCCACTTTCAGCTCAATGATCCGTTATGCTGGGATGAGCATACTGGCAGCCTGGCACATAGCCGAAAAAAAAAAAAAATAATAAAGTTTGTAAAATATATTTTCTTCTTACCTAATTGGCCTGCTTCTCTGGTAACTTTAGATCAGGGCTATGCAAGAAAATAGACCAAACTGCAAAACCATTCTAAATCATGACTTTGGTTTAATTTGGTTTCAATTGGTTTTTTATTTTTTGATTACAATTTGGTTTAAAATTTTTTTTAAAAAAAAATCGATTTGATGTGAATTTAAATTTTTAAAACACTAATATAAATCAAACTAAATTGTGCATATATATTATATAAATTTTCATTTATATTATAAATAAAATTAAATTATTACAAACATATGTGAATAATTGTTCTATATGAAAGCTATATTCTATTTTTATTATAAATATTTAGATCATCATTTAACCATATAAAATTTGTTATAAAGATCAATCTCATAACCATTTAGAGTGGGTACATACAAATTGATAAATTAAACTAAAATTAAATCAAATTTCTTGATTTGATTCAATTTGGCTTTATTGGAATAATCAGTTTGATTCTGATTTCAGTTTTAAAAAACCTATTTAGACCAATTTATTTATAAAAATATCTCTAAATCAACCGGATCCATCCACGGCCTTATGGCAACAAATATGAAGAACTGTGGACCAAGAGGAAAAAATCGTTACAACTCTTTATACAACCATGATGTAGCATTATTTTATACCATACCAAGTTTTAAAATGTTAATAGATTATGCGACTTCATGAGTCCGTACAAGTGGTGTCATTTATATTTTGTAGCCTTGAATGAATATTAAATTCCTTAAAATAGAATCATCTGAAGATAATAGCGCATGCCACTGTCCTTGATGCCCACCAAATAGAAAATCCTTGACGCCCACAAAATTGCATCGCTTGGTACTCAATCATATGCTTTGGTAGCAACTTTAAATGTTCTACACAAGTTTTGAGTTAATATATAAAGAGAAAGAGAGAGCTGGATTTGGCTACATTTTAATGTAGCCAAGTATAAAATCCAATCATTTTTTTATTTTTGAAACATGAATTCTGTAGTTATTCCCATTTTTTTCATTTTTAAAATTCTTAAACTTTATATAAGTCCAAAATGAAAGAAGTATCCAAATTTAGGTTTAGCTATATTTAAATGAAATCAAGTTTAGAATGTACTCTCTATCTTTCTCTATGTATATTTTATTGTGCAAAAATTTAACATCCTCAGTGGTCTTTTTTTGTAACATCTGTAGGATGTTGGTTTACACAATCCTTGTACTCCTGCCATTCAATTGTATGAAAATTCTAAGGGCAGTAATACAAATGCAAGAATCTAACTCACCTTGATCTTCTTTTACAGATTGATATCCCAGAGTATCATGGCTTCACTATGAACATCTTTTCCCAAAGAATTTTGGATCCACAAAGCAATTCATCATTGGGTATAATTCAGAGTTCGAACTTCTAATTTTTCATTTTAATTTATTTCCCATAATAATCAAGGGATTCTGATAAAGTAAATCACAAAAAATTATAATCAAAGGCTGATTGAGAAATTATAAATTGATTAACAATAATCAAGAAATTCTAATTTTTTATACTTTTCTTATATATAATAGGCAGTAACCAAGGGCTTTTGTATTCCGATTTAGTGAATTATGAAGAGAATTGTAATCATATGCTAATTAAACAAATCATGGAGATTGTAAGATTATAATCAAAGATTGATTGAGCAAATTATAGAGATTATATACAAATGCTGATTGAACAAATCATTGAGCGATTAATAGAAATCAATGGATTCTGATTTTTTTATTATATATATATATATATATCAAATACTTATAACTTTTATACTTTGTAAAGAAAAATACAAAGATTTCTTTACTCATTCATCTATTGACTATTTCATATGCTCTTTTTAACACTAACATTGGCTTCTTTTATTTTTGTTTCTAATTTAATCAATTAATTCACATTCTTACATCACCAAAGAAATCTCAGAAGCTTCAACTCCATAATTTATGTTGTGATTTTGTGCCATGTTTCATCAACAAGATATTGGAACCTACAAAGAGCATTATTCCTCCGTATCCACTCAGAAAAAAAAGGAAAAGAAAGCTGGCATTTTGTATGTCTTCCTATGTAAATTTTATTCAAAGTTTATCCACTTAATTCTGAAAAACAGAAATCACAGTTTTCTTTTATTAAAAGAAAGAAAGAAAGAATTGCATTTCCAGTATTAAATCAAGACACAGGTTCAATAGACATTTATGCTGCCAACAGAACATTTATGGTGAATATACTGGAAAATGCTATATCAAGGCTTGCACGTTTCTCAGTTCAGGAATACAAGAAGTTGTCTTTTTATCAGTATGGTTGTCTTTTTATTAGCATATCTCACATAATCATCTGCTTTGTTTGCATATTAGGCAAAAATTACATCTGAGATATGTGTTCCTGTTACAAGAGTCCTCACAAACAAAGATGGCCATCAGAGCCCAGTTGCTCTGACTTAGTAGGGTCCTTGTTTGTCTCTTAAAGAGACCAGTGACAGTACAAAATGAAAGGATGTTGAGTTCTTCAGCTCTAACATAATCCACTCAGTCATGCAGAATTGCTAGTGACAACATGCATACATACTATCCATGCAGAGGGAGGTTGTGGCCCATCTAATTAGACAAGACATGTGCTTGTATTCCTCAAAATCTTCAGATATGGATGCTCGGGCTACAATGATCAAGTTCCTTACACAATCAAAGTTGAGACTAGCAACAATTGATTTCTATATTGTTATACAGCTCCTGATGCAGACATCACTAACACACCTCCTTAAGAGTTGAAAAAAAAGGGGGGCACATAGTACTATTATTGTGTACTAAATTCTAATAAGGTAGCTTGATAGCTTGACTGTCAAAATTTAATTTAGCTGTTGCATGCAGGCAAAGAACAAGATAAAAGTATAAGCATACTCTGGCTAAGAGGTCACATAATTTCCTATGATACATACATTTTTCGCGCAACCAGATTTTAAGATGATAGCAATTATTGACTCATATTACATTGTTATGATTCACTGATACACATATCCTTAAAACAACTTAAAGCACTGGGACAAGTGGGCACATATTTGATCTGATGTCCTGAAATCCGTATTTAGTCTTACAGCTGTACACTAGGCGAGTATACATAATATATTTCGATACTCCCTATTTATATTTTTCCTTCCTCTTTCCCTTGTTCTCTCATTCTATATCATTGAATCCATATAAATGATTGCTAAATCTGAAATCTCCATTCATTCAGAGGCCTTGAGACTTCCTCTGCAGATAACTATATCATTTCTAAAAACCACAAACTGTACATGTTCACTTCCTGTTTTCTTGTGTCAACAAGTTCTGCCGCTCTCAGTTAACCTGGGTATTATCCATAAAAAAAACTTGCAAACAACCAATCCTATCCTAATTCCTTACTGGACACACATATTGATTAAATCAATTGATGAGATCTCTCAATGCCTGCTATCCATCCATTTATTCATGAAAAATAGCTAAATCACTACGATAAGCATACTCTATAGTGCATTCTCATATGCAATGCATTACAACATAGAGAGGATAACTTGATTTAGTGAAGCTGTCAGCTTAAAATGATGACAAAACATTCTAAAGATGTCTTGTCCACCATTTCAAAACATGTAAAAGATATGTCTCAGTCTTGAGCTCTGCATTGTCATTGATACACCAGTTAACTTCTCACCTAGTATCAATCCCAGTGTCAGCTTCCTCCATCAAAACTTTAACCACTGTAGGGAATGAAACATTATCCGTGATGCACACTCACCTCGTCTAACCAGCATTGAACACAAGTTATTCATCAAGATTCAAGAAATAAGCTACCAATCATGAAGCTGCAAAGTAACAGAACTCTTTGACATTTAAAAAAAAAAAGCAATTAAGTAAAAAACGACAACAGAGGAAGTTGAAAGTAGTTGTTGCAGTATACTTTTATGACATTATTGCAGACATATATGTATGACCAAAAAGTAACTCAATTTGGGCGCCGGATCCATACATCGGTGGTGATATCAATATGCTAATCACTAGAGAATGTGCTATAAATTATCAAATTCCAATCCATCTCAGAGAGAAATTGACAAATATAAGTATGAAGATTAAACAATAAATAGAGCATTAACCTGTAACCGAGACGAGAAAGAGGAGGTTGCTGTCACTGATAGATCAACCATCACATATTAACTACTTCGGTGACTACCCACCATCTATCACTGCTTTCCAAAGCTCTACTTCTGGCGGTGGGCAATGTAATTGGCCAAATGAAGCAAAGGCGCCGCCTTTACGGGATCAAACTCCGAAAGCTGCACCTTTGCATCCTTGAGCAGCTCCTCGGCAAACTCTCTCGACTTCTCCAGCCCGATGAGCTTCGGATATGTGGTCTTATCGCTGGCCAGATCCTTCCCGGCCGTCTTCCCGAGCTCCTGTGACGACTTGGTCACGTCGAGGATGTCATCCACCACTTGGAACAGCAATCCAATACACCTAGCATAGCGTCTCAGCCGTTCGATCTGGTCGTCGGATCCCCCGCCGACAATCGCTCCGATCACCACCGAAGCCTCTAGAAGGGCGGCGGTCTTGTGAAGGTGGATGTATTCGAGCCGGTCGAGACCGACCGGAATCGCCAGCCCCGTGGACTCGAGGTCGATCACCTGGCCGGCGACAAGGCCCTCAGCACCGACGCAGCGGGAGAGCTCGCCGACGGCGCGGACGACACGGGCGGGGGGGACGGGGTCGTCGGCGGGGTAGGAGGCAGGGTCCGCGATCTGGCCGAAGGCGAGGGAGAGGAGGGCGTCGCCGGCGAGGACGGCGAGGGGCTCGCCGAAGACGACATGGCTGGTGGGCTGGCCGCGGCGGAGATCGTCGTTGTCCATGCAGGGGAGGTCGTCGTGCATGAGAGACATAGTGTGGATCATCTCCAAAGCGGTGGCGGGAGGCATGGCCTGGCGCTCGCGGCCGCCTACCATCTCGCAGGCGGCGAGGCAGAGGATGGGGCGGACACGCTTGCCGCCGCCGAGGAGGGAGTAGCGCATCGCCTCGTGGATCCGCTCCGGGTGGGTGACTGAGACGGCGGCATCGAGGGCCCGGTTCACGGCGGCGGCCTTCTGGAGCATGTACCCCTTGAAGTCGAATTCCACAGCCGCCGATGCCGCGGCGGCGGCGGAGGACGCGGCCTTGACCTCCATCGCCACACGGTAGGGGCGGCGGCGGGCGAGGACAGCGGCGGAGGAGGGCGGCGAAGGGAAGGAGAGGGAGAGGAAGGAGGAGGAGCGAGCGGAGATGTGGGCAGAGGAGCCCACCGGGATGCAGAGGAGATGAGCAAAGGAGGTCATTTCGTTCTTCTCCTCCTCCTCGTATTCCTGGCTGCTGGTAGGAATAAAAAAAGAATGGGGATTATGGGATTGGGAGAATAAAAGGCCGTGAAATGCTCAAGGTAAGTGGGGGAGGAGGGGATAAATAGAGAACGGAAGGTGGAGAGGAATGGATTTGGGGTCGGTTCTCCTGACCATTTGGAGGAGAGGAAGGATTGGGGGGAATTTATGCAAAGGATATTGATTACGAGATAAGGGGGCCCTGGCTTCTGGGCTAGAGAAGGAAAGGGGGTTTAAAGCGGAGGGGATAAAATCAAACGGAGGGGATAGGGCAGCGAAAAGGTTTCCCATTCGTTATCCTTTTATAACAATATTTTAAGAGAGAGAGAGAGAGAGAGGGACGAAGGGAGAGGGACGGAGAGCGGGATGCACGTTGGGTGGAGCACTGAGCCACGCCGGCCGGATGGGATGAGGGAGGAGGGCACTATGGGGGAGATTGGCAAACAGGGAGGTGCGTGTGTTGAGCCAACGAGGAGAGGACAGGTAGATGATTTTGAGGTGGGGCCCACGGTTTCAGGGGTTGGTGCCCGGGTGGGGAAAGGGTCTAACGGTGCGTCGAGGGACGGGCGGCACGTTGTCAACGTTTGGACCGCGCTGGAGGGAGGAAGACGCAGGGAAGGGCCGAAGGGGTGTCGTGGAGAGGGCGCGAGATGGATCCGGGACTGATGAGGAATAGGTTGGGAAACTTCCCAGCGGTGTGCAGGACGAGGTTAAATTAATACCAGGCGTGCGAATTGCTTTCAAGGTGAACAAGTATAGTGCCGTGGTGGTTGCAATCCAGTACTCATGAGCAATTTCAGGTTAATGCGCGATAAATATAAAGAGATTGAAAGAATCCGACTGGGATAAAATCTCCAATCCATTTGAACCTAAATCATATCTAAAGTTTACAGATTTTGCTCGGTTACAATCTGATTTTTGGCTTTTATTTCTTCATTAAGGTTTAAAAATATGTACAGCAAAATTGATGGACTGTGTAAAGAAGAGTTTGATCCGTAGTAATCCATCTTGATAATATAAAATTATGATAAAAATTATTAAATTTAATAATTAAATATAAAATTTAAATAATAATATTTAATTTTTAATAATTTAATGTTACTATAAATCATGATAATAAAATTTTTATTGAAAGATATTTAAGATTATTAAAGTTCAATGCTATATTATCGTAAACCAAATGCTATAGAAAGAATATGAAGGGTATATCATGTTAGAATAACAATTTTTAATTCAGAACACAACCATTTGGAGAAATACATTTGGGTTTATCACTGCCTTATAAGTGATTACTAAAAAAATAATTGATTATAAGTGAGTGAAGTTGCTTAGGATCTTGGAACCTTTGCTGTTAAAGTAAATTTAGAATCAATAATTGACTTTAAATATTGATGAATAATTATATTGTTAATTAGTAAAATTGCTCTAATAGTGAATCCAAATAGATCCTTAGATTATTTGTATATGAAAAGATGTAAAGTGATTAGATTAGTAAGAAAGGAGAGGGCATTAATCTTTTTTCTCTCTATAATGGCACAAATATAGGAGTAATTACTCAATAACTTAACCTAATTATTGATTTAAAGAACTCTAAAATATTTTTAGAATTGCAAGGAAGCAGCAGTCCCATCCATACTCTGTAATGGCGCAAAAAAAAAAAAAAAAAAAAAGAATAATAACGCATCATGTCCACCTAATTATTGCTTTAAAAATCTTATTACAGTGTAGCGAAGGAGAAGAGGACCGTGGTCTCCGCACTCTATAATGGTATAAAATATAAGAATAAATACACAACCTCTTCACCTAATTATTAATTTAAAAAGCTCCCAAATTAAGCGCAACATCGCCGCACCTCCCACTACCACGCCATCACCCACAATAATTGCGCACTAATCACAAGCACCATTTGATAGGCCAACGTGAGACGTGATGGAATTGGGTAAGCTGGCATTTCAATTTTTCTATGGCCCACCAGCATTGTCGCAGATTTAGCATGATTTTAATTTGATTTAAGATATATAATCAGCCATAAGATGATGCCGCGTTAGCCGCGTTGATGATTTTAAAGATTACTCGCAACTCTTGCACGGCCACTAAAGTTTTAGAGATAATTTTTTATCATTTAATTGAGCTCAACCATTTGCAGAGCGGCTCATAGAATTTGTCACTTTATGTAAAATATAAAATTCAACAAAATTTCAAATTTACCGTCATTGGTTAACAGCTGGACTCGATTTACATGAACCTCTTGGAAATGCTAATAACAAAGTTTAGAGAATAATTAATATTTTCAATGACTTTTTTCTATTTTACCGATCCCGTGGGATCCGAATGGAATAATTCTCTCACCATAAAAATAAGGATAGAAAAAATTCTATCGTCATAAATAAAAAAAGCAAGAGCAAAAATAATATTCTTCATTTCATAAAATTTTTATATATTTTTTATTATTTAAATATTATTATATTATTTAATATTCTAAATATAGCCTTATATATAATCCTAAAATACTTTAAAACTAAATACACTCAACTCTTTTATATTTATTAAAATTTATAGCTGAATATATTTATTTCCTGTAAAATTATTCATAACCACAAACTTATGCTACCATGCTCCCTGATATTATGATTCAATATATTGTTTACGAATTAGCTCTATAAATATAGTAAATTTATTTAAATTTATTTTATTTTTTATATAAAACTTAATATTTTTTTAATTTTTAAAATAATGAGTGAGAATCAAAATTAAAAAAATAAATATTTTTATATCAAAAATGAGACCGATGGAAATAGAGTTTTCGATGAGATAGGAATCTTCATAAGAATAAAAATAGAAATTATATTAAAATTGATGTAGATCAGGATGAAAATCTGTACGGAGATGGGGATGAGGATCAGGAAAGAAAAGTCCTCATCACCATTGACGGAAATAGAGATGGAGACAAGAGGTTAAAAGAGTGGCGATGATGGGGTTAAGGAGTGGCTCCCCATCTCATTACTATTCCTAAGAATGATGAATATTACAGATATATCTCATCTAAAAAACAAAGAATTTTAAATAGATAAAAATAATAATAAGCCACACAACAAAGCCCTCTACCACTTGGAAAACAAAACCAAAATATTCATCTTCAATATCTTCTTCAATTCTCTTGATCTCTTGCAAGTTTAGAATAAATGGATATTATGGATATTTATTTCAAGCGACAGAAAAATTATTGATATTAATGAAAGAATTATTTATAAGTGAAAGTTGTGATGGGTTTGAGATGTTGCAAATTTAAGTTAATTGAAGAATAAATTTTTTATCTTAAATCAGTCAGATATTATTTTCTTTATGTATTAGATCTTTCTATCCTTTTAGATTTAGCATATTTCATTTACTATCCAAAAAAATTATGTACGAAAATTCAATCAACATAGAACCAAGACCCTATTATGGTTTGGAAACTTCAAAAAGAAAAAACTCATCTCTCAAACATTTGTTTATTTTACCGAGTTTGGGTATGGGAAAGAATGAGGGATTATAATAAGATAATGCAGGCTTACAAGCATATTTCTACCCTATTACAATTAAGTCCTAGCATCATTCTGCAACAATATGATTGAAAAAATAGGATAGATCAGATTTTGAGCTTTAAGATCCTATAAAAAAACAATTAAAAGAAAAGAATTGGATGGATCAAAAATTGGACTTTTAAGATCCTATAATAAAATAACTATAAAAAATATGTAATAAAATTTCTCTTCAAGAAACCTAATTCGTTTAGAAGTGCCTTGCTGAGTTAGAAAAGAGGGAGGATTAAAGGTTATTTTGTTGGTTTTGCACTTATAGTTTGTTCTAGCATTAGAGCTTAAGAATCAAGATTCCTTTGCTCCAAAGCTCTGTAACATGTAGATAAGCTCTTATAAAAGAAACCCATAAAGAGCAAAGCAGAAGAAAAAAATAGAAAGGAGGCCTTTGGGTTTTTGTTGTTATTATGGATATGGTTGCATGCCCTTGACGATTACCATGGAGGATTCTTTGTAGGGACACCAAGATCAGATCATGGTTCCAGGATCTATGAATGATGTTTTGATTGTATTTGAGTCATGATTGTCATTGGGGAGTCTCCGTTTGACCTACTAGTCAAATTAATTGAGTCCTGCAATAAAGTTGACTAGGTCAACTGAGTCCATTACATCTTGTTAGTTGTCTACAATCGAGTCTGTAGTCCTATTGGACCTTTAAGTTATAGTTCAGTTGAATCGTGTTGACTCAGTCTTTTTTTATTCTTGAGTCCTGTAATTTGAGTGCAAAAGGAGCCAACTTACCATCCACATGGAGTCCAGTCAAAATCCACATCCCAGCAGCACCCCAGCCCACCTTGGAAGCTAGTTGGCGCCCCCTAACAGAGATGAAAGCTTCTTGGCGCCAACCAAGTGGTCCCCTCTCTTCTTCATGACCGCCCAGATAAAATTAGCAACATTAATTAGCGCCCCAAGGAGTCCTTAAGAAATCTTTATGCTGCCCCACCTGTAGTCCCCTGTTTCCATATATACCGGACAACTTTGGAAGAAATCTGCCATCCCCTTGCTTTAAGGAATCCTAATCTTCATGGTTGGCGCCCCAACAAGTGGTCCCCCTGTTTCCTTTTCAGCCGAACAAATATGGAAGCTAGTGGACACCTCCTTCTCTTTTGGCCGACCCATCCAAACAAGGCAGACATCATGGCTCCCTCCATTATTTCATGATTATTTTCTCCTTAATTTTCCATGTATGAAAATTGACTCTATGATGATTTTATTCCTTGTATGACTAGGGGCCTTTGAGCAATTATAAAAGGACCCTTCCTCTTGTAGTTTTCAGGCAACAATTAATGAAATTTGAGAGTTTCTTTTTCCTTTGCCTTTGCTTTTCGAAGCATCGAACTTCATGAGGGAGCGGGCTTAAGCCTAGTTATCCAAGATCCCTCAAACTTCACGATTTGAAGAGGAGGTCCTCTTTGCCACCGAACCATCAAGCCAGAGCCGAAGGTCCAAGGAACTGAGCCTCATCATCCAAGGTGCATCTTTCGAGATACTGTGTGAGACCATCGTTCCAGGAAAAAAAAAAAAAATCATCGCTGCCAGGTATTATAAACCCCCCTTCTCCTAGTTCTACTTTATTGAAGGATTAGGGACGTGTCCTAATCTAGGGGTTTCCTAATCCCTATGGTTCTGACTTCTTTAATCTCTTTAAGGGTCTACTTAGGGGAATAAATTGTTGATCATCACATATTTAATCCTAGCATGTTTTGTTATGTTTTCGAAAAAGGTTTAATCTAAACAAAACTAAAATTATCCAATCTGAAAGCATACTTTCATGATGATCACACTCTCATTCCGAACCCATTCCGTATCAATTTTGGTATCAGAGCCAAGTTTAGGACATGTTCTTTGCATGATATCTTATTTGTTGTCCTACTGTATTTTCTGTGCACAACCTGCAACTCTACTGGCATAGAAACCCATCTGATCTACATTATTTCAGCTGAAATCTATTTTTTTGATAACCTACAGTGCCTCTGCTATCTGCATATAAACTTTCATTATTAGATCATTTTCTATTATTTTCTGAGATTTTCTGCAACTAGCATATGCTGAAGTTTCAGCTTGCTGAAATTTCTGCACCTTCTCATTCTATCTTATTTCATTGCACAATAAAAAGAAAAAAAAAAAATCAAACATATTTTGCATCGAACCCAAGCCTTTAATAAAATTGAGTAGCAACTTAATTGCTCTAGTGAGCTAGGGACACCAACGAGTCTGATTCAAGGTATAGTGGGAAAGCTGGTGCACTCAACTCATTGGTTATTACTTGACACTGGTGTCTAGACAAGAGGTCCAGAGGCAAACACCCTAAGTGGATTTGTGGTTCATAATTAGGACCCTGCAAAAGCAGGGGGAGCCTCCCACAACCCCACCTCTTACCTGACCAGTGGATTGATTAACTGGTGAATTGGCTGTAAAGTTAGTTGACTTCTTGTACATTGGATCTCTAGGTCTAGCAAACACTCATACGAATCCTTTGTGTGCTTGTTTGCATATCTACTAGATCAGGAGTTCCATATCAATCGAGTCAGTCCCAACCTGAGGTAACCATGGAGGCTAATTACAAAGCCATGCTAAGGACCATAACCAAGAAGTTGGACCAGTTGAATGATAGATTTGATCGAATTAATGAACGTGCCGGAACCCTTGAAAAGACCCCTCGGACCCATACTATGCCTAGATCTACGTCATACAGCCCTAGAGCCCATCAGTATGATCCCGCCCCAGAACCATATCCTAAGTGTTCACCCTATGACTATGCTGAACTTGACAAAGCCATTAGATTTGACAGGGCCCTTAGGAGCAGTAATACTAAGCCATATCCACATGATCAGTACCTTGAGCCTAGGAGAGCCCAATGCTATGACCTAGTCCTAGAACTCCACCAAGGGAGATCTAGTTATGACCATGTGAACCAATCTCAGAGAGCCACCAGGAACCAAGATTTAGAGGCATCTACTTTTAATGGAAATCGTGATCCTTATGTGTACCTTGATTGGAAAATTAAGATGAATCAATACTTTGATTGGGATAAAATGTCCAAGGATTGCAAAGTTAGGTTTGCCCAAAGGAGATTACTAGATCAAGCCAGGATATATTGGAACCGTGTTCTAGCAAAAACATATTGGGATAACCCTATCAGGACCTGGAAGTGGATGAAGGACAAGTTACGTGAAGAGTATCTACCTATGTCCTACCAAATGACCCCACACCATGAGAGATCCTTAAGGCATGTGAAACCCTTCAACCGATCCAAGCTTCCTAGGTCAAAACAATTGAGAATAAATCAGACCACTTTGAGACCTAGCTTGAACCATATTGACCCGATACCTAGTGTGACCCAGTCTTTTGTTGGTCAACCCTCACCTACATCACCTCCAGCCCAGATCGACATTGAACCTGAGAAACCACTAGAGAAGGCAAAGTCTGAATTGATCGAGGTAGAAGATCCTGAAACCATTTTGGAAGGTCAATTAGAAAGTGAAGACCTTGAGGAAGAAGTATATGAGGATGACCCAGACTTAGTTGATGAGTATGAAAGGGAAAATTATGATGAATATGAAGAGATTACTCAGGCTGAATCCATTTTGGAAGAATAGTTAGAGGGAGACCATGAGGAGAATAATATTGGGTTCTTGCTTAAGGAAATATTAAAAAATGATCCAATCATAGAACATAGTCTTGAACTTCAAGAACAACCAAAAATTAGTGAAAACTTGGTTCCATCAATTAAGTACCCTCAGGAAGAATTCTTACCTTTAGTTCTCTATAAAGACTCCTTTCTTGAAATGGTTGATTCACCCATCCATAAAGTAGACCTTGTTTCACCTGTTGACATAAATCAAGGGTTAAACCTTAAGGTCAGCCACACTTACCAAAGCCCAATCCTGATTAGATTCCAGATCTACCGAAATAGAGTTTGGCATGATGTATTACCCATAGAGGTTGGTAGGACTATCCTTGATAAATTTTTTCTTGATCAACATGTTGCATTCTATGATCAAACCCATAACCATACATTTATGAACCCTAGCAGAAATACCAATCTACATCTTTTACCTCCCCGAGCCATTAAGGAACTGGAATCAGATCACGAGATAGAATGTAGGTTCTCCAAAACGGCCAATCCCTATTTCCTACCTTTTTCTAAGGCTCCCAAGACCATCCAGTTACACTTTGATGAGGTCGTTAAGTTACATAAATTCTTTTAGCATATTAAGTTTGCGACCTATTTTTGGAAGACCTTATGGAACCTGTTAGGAGTCCATGTGTATGCCAACCACCAACCCAGGGTCAAACCTAGAGAGTCAGTAGTCTGTTAGGTTTAGGCCCAAAGAGTCCAATAAAATTTTCTTTCCATAAGAGTGCATTAGTGAGTCTGCATTTTGGTTCGAGTCTCATGCATAGCACGATTTGTATCAAGACATCTACACACGAGCTTAATGAATCTTCCCGAAAATAGGTTAAAAATTTTGCTAAGGAAGAATATATGATGGTTAAGTTACATTCCCTAGAGTCAGACCCCTTAGAGTAATTAAGGAAGTTGGATCTAATGCCTATGTGCCCGAGTTACCACCCGGATTAGGCATCGGTTCCACCTTCAATATCCCAGACCTAGCAGAGTATAGGGACCTGACAGTAACAACTAGTGAGATATTTGAGCCTAACCCCATTCTTGGGAGTGAACCCACCCCAGAATGTCCACCCATAAATTAGCCTGAGAGAAGAGAAAGCATCGAGCATATTCTGGATGACCAGGCTTCTACTACAACAGCCCCTAGGTTATCAGTGCTACTTGGTTCCTTGGCAAGGTCGATTGAATTTGAGGACTCGTAGATCATCCGAGTGGATCTATGACACATTGACCCAGGCCTAGTAGAGAGGTACCTGAGCCATTACTCGACAGGGTCGAGTTTCTCCCACTCCGAGAGAATTGGTGGGGACACCAAGATCAGATCATGGTTCCAGGATCTATGAATGATGTTTTGATTGTATTTGAGTCATGATTGTCATTAGAATCCTGTTTGACTCAGTCTAGTCAAATTAATTGAGTCCTGCAATAAAGTTGACTAGGTCAACTGAGTCCATTGCATCTTGTTAGTTGTCTACAATCGAGTCTGTAGTCCTATTGGACCTTTAAGTTATAGTTCAGTTGAGTCGTGTTGACTCAGTCTTTTTTTTATTCTTGAGTTCTGTAATTTGAGTGCAAGAGGAGCCAATTCACCATCCACATGGAGTTCAGTCAAAATCCACATCCCAGCAGCAGCCCAGCCCACCTTAGAAGCTAGTTGGCACCCTCTGACAGAGATGGAAGCTTCTTGGCGCCAACCAAGTGGTCCCCTATCTTCTTCATGACCGTCCAGACAAAATTGGCAACATTAATTAGCGTTCCAAGGAGTCCTCAAGAAATCTTTATGCTGCCCCACCTGTGGTCCCCTGTTTCCATGTATACCGGACAACTTTGGAAGAAATCTGCCGCCCTCTTGCTTCAAGGAATCCTAATCTTCATGGTTGGTGCCCCAACAAGTGGTCCCTCTGTTTCCTTTTCAGCCGAACAAATATGGAAGTTAGTGGATACCTCCTTCTCTTTTGGCCGACCCATCCAAACAAGGCAGACATCATGGCTCCCTCCATTATTTCATGATTATTTTCTCCTTAATTTTTCATGTATGAGAATTGACTCTATGATGATTTTATTCCTTGTATGACTAGGGGCCTTTGAGCAATTATAAAAGGACCCCTCCTCTTGTAGTTTTCAGGCAACAATTAATGAAATTTGAGAGTTTCTTCTTCCTTTGCCTTTGCTTTTCGAAGCATCGAACTCCGTGAGGGAGTGGGCGTAAGCCTAGTTATCCAAGATCCCTCGAGCTTCACGATTTGAAGAGGAGGTCCTCTTTGCCACCGAACCATCAAGGCAGAAGCCGAAGGTCCAAGGAACTGAGCTTTATCATCTAAGGTGCATCCTTCGAGATACTGTGCGAGACCATCGTTCCAGGAAAAAAAAAAAAAATCATTGCTGTCAGGTATTATAAACCCCCTCCTTCCCCTAGTTTTGCTTTATTGAAGGATCAGGGATGTGTCCTAATCTACGGGTTTCCTAATCCCTACGGCCATAACTCCCTTAATCTCTTTAAGGGTCTACTTAGGGGAATAAATTGTTAATCATCACATGTTTAATCCTAGCATGTTTTGTTATGTTTTCGGAAAAGGTTTAATCTGAACAAAACTAAAATCATCCAATCTGAAAGCATACTTTCATGATGATCACACTCTCATCCCGCACCCGTTCCGCATCAATTCTCCAACCAACCCGGGTGAGCTTATGCATGGTTTTCAAAGCGCTACACAATATGGTTAGCTTTTATTGTTTTAATGCTAATTGAGTAGCTATTATTTGTTTCTCATTCATCTTTTGGAGTTAAAAACAAAATTATAAAAGAAATAAAAAGAACAAGAAGACCCAACTCCTTTTTCTGTTTACCAAAATATTAAATTCTTTTCTCTTGCCCTATATTACACTAAGATGAGGTTTAGAGTAGTTAGCAACAACCAAGGTCTCATACATGACGACGCTTGCCTTTCATCTCCCACTGCTAACAATATAAGTACCACAACTTGTTCACTATTTCTTGATTTCAAAGGTTCTTCTCACTTATTTCTTCAAAGGATCTCTGTGATACCTTAAATTTAGTTTCATATTGAATAAAAAAATATATTATATGTTTGTAATTCAAGTTCATCTACTACCAATTAACTTTCACTCGAATTTTTAAGCCATGTAGTTTTAGCCCGTTAATGAATTAATTGGATCGGCAGGTAGGCTGGAGCGTTACAAATGATATCAGAGCCGATCCGAGTGTGTAGAAGTTGGTAGGTATGAGAAAAGGGCTACTCATAAAATATTATAATACTTCAAATTTAGTCCCACATTAGATATAATTCAAGTTCACTTGCTATCCATTAACTTTCACTCGAGTTTTTGGAGCATGTGGTTTCAGCGCGTTAATGAATTAATTGGACCGGTAAGTGGGCTTAGGGCGTTACAGTCTTTTTAATTGTAAGGCTGCCATGAGTCCAACATCCATATACCATTGCTCTAAAAATTAATGAATCTACTTATTATAATTATTTATATTTATTAATTTGGATGGCATTAATTTATATTTAGGATAAATTTGATAGTAGCAACTTTACTAATTGATGCATTTAATACGTACTATATTACAATTTTTATTGATAGGCATGTGGCATTTTGTAATGATCTATAAAAGATAATTATGATGTAATTAGTGTCTGCTATCTAAATTAATAATAAAAGATAGGAGTCCTTATGAGGGGATAATAATGAATAATAATGAAGTGGTTAAAAAGACCTTATTTTATGGAACTTTTATCTAATAATTTTTATAAATAGCCAACTAATTATACATATATTCTCTTGACATAGGGAAAGAGATCTCTATCCATTAATTTTTATAAGAATTCGGGAGGCGAGAAAGATATAATAAAGTTCGTAATACAAGCCAAGGATCCTTATCCTTTTGTTCAGTCTCAAAATGGTATTTTGCTTGCCCTATGTTTTTTAATATATTAACCAGCAGCGGTATGAGAGCCTTTTCTGCTTATTATTCACCTTTATTATTTTGTTAAATCTTATATGCTATATCATAATTATTAATAATAAATTGATATATGCAATGTTATGATCATTAATAATAGATTTAAGTATGCTATGAGATGATTATTAATGATGGATCAATCCCTGTTTATATGAATATATTTTTTTTATGATGGAATAATCTCCTTCAAAAGTTTGGAAAAAAAATTGAGATTAAATTTTAATTTAAACATTAATATCTTTATTAAAAAATTAAGTTTAATTTTTATTTGATTAATTAGATTATTTACTGATAAAATTAATATTATTAGAAAGTAGATTGTGATAGCTTTCTAATGGTACAGTATTTGTTAAATTTGAATTTAAATGGAGGGAGTTACGGTGATACGTACGAAATTTTTTTTTTTTAAAAAAAACGTTGTGGATCGCGGCAGACCATTTGCCGCATCGGGCCACGGGCTGCACCCATGTGGACCCCAACAAGCCGCGATGGTCGGTGCGACCGCGTGCTATGCGCTCGCATTGGGCCGCAGGCCGCGATCCAACGCGACGGCCCGCACGTGCTGCACGCCCGGCCGTCGCGCTGCACGCCAACGAGCGCGACAACCTGTGCTCGATTGTATGCCCGATCGCTCGCGCGGTAGGCCACGCGCCCGAGCTGTCACGTGGCTCGGACAAGCAACGGAATAGGAGGGATTTTTCTTTTTTTTGTTTTTTCTTGCCTCGTGCGACACTTAGGCTCCGACCCAAGTCAGCCTCCTTGCTCACACCCGTTTACAAATACGCATCAAGAACACAAAGACGCTAGATTTTACGGGAAACTCTCCTTCCAAGCTTTCTCTTTTATTCACTAACAAGAAAGAACTACAAAGGCCTCAAGTAGGCTACAATTTCTCTCAAGTTGCTCACAACCCACTCGCACAATCACACATGAAAACCTTTCCCCAAGAGCTTCAACGTGTCGCCTTTGATGAAGATCGCCTTGGCTTCTTTATGCCTCTCTCCCCATCTCTGATATACCTCCTCCTTAGCCGGCTTCCTTCTTTTATAGATGAGAGTTCACCATCCTTGGCCAACCTCATCTTTATCCATAAAAGTCTACTGACCGTACGTCACTGTGCGCATGCCGAGGTTGCGTGCGCGGCCTAGAGTCCAGTCCGAGATTTTTCGGCGATGTCCTTACCCTTATGCCGAGTTTTTCGGGCCAGTGCCTTATCCGATTGGCGCACCAATTTCTTCGGTCGGATGCCTTATCCGCTCGATGCACCGATTTCTTCGGCCGGATGCCTTATATCCGCTCGATGCGCCGATTTCTTCAGCCGAGCGCGTGCCTGCCATGCACTCGCGAGTGTTTGGCACTGCATCGCCTGTGCGCCCTTGTGCCCGCGCCAAGGCGTTCGTGCGTCCGCGCGCGTCCGCCCTTACTGCATTTGGTGGCACCTGTCATCGGCCCAGCAGTAACTTAGTATGGGTTCGGGCCATGCTTTGGCTTGGTTGGACCCATGGACGAGGCATGCCGTGGTAAAGGCACGCCCACATGCAAGACATGCAAGGCAAAGCGCACGAAGGAGCGACGCAAGAGGCATCGGGCGCGTGCAGATGTAGGCGAACATGCGCAGGATCGCGCAAGCATGCACGGGTGTGGCGCAGGAGGTGTCGGCACGTGCACAAGCACAGGATGGGCCACCATGCACAAACAGACAATGCTCCTCGTGATGTTGAAACCCCCGAGGTGGAACCTTGGTGGATGCCTAGCCAGTATGTTGTTGGAAGGGTGAGCAAGAACAATTCAGTGGGCCGGTTTCCTTGTGGATTCTTGCGGTGTCCATTGTTGCTTCCTCTGCCTTTCGAGCCCTTTGCAGGTGCCAACAGTCAGGAAAGATTGGTATCGGCATTGACTTCCCAACATTGAAGGGCTCATCCAAGAGATCTGAAGATTGAGGGTGAGCGGACGATAGGTCGGCACCGCGCGAGGTAAAGGCGTGCACACCAGGAGGGTGTGGGTCGTGCGGCAAGACAGCGAGAGCAAAGCAAGGTGTGCGCACTAGGAGGATGCGTGGCGCATGGCAAAGCAGCAGGTGCGCAGCGAGGCATGCACACCAAGGCGCGCAGGGCGCGTGGCTGCGAAACTGTGGCAGACTCAGCAAAGCCGAGGTGAGGCAAAGTTTGGGTTTGGAGCACTTGAGAGCTCTTGTTAGGGAAGAGTGGAGTGTCGGTCAGGTCAGGCCATCTTGTGTAATCCAGAGTTATATAATATTTATACTTTGGTTGGGGGCTTTGTCCTTGGGAAGGTTTTCCCCCGTACATCTTGTCTTTGTGATTGTGTTATGTGCGAGATGAAAAATAGGCTGGTTAGGGAGACGTCCTTAACGCCATCATCAGGGGCGCAAAAAAATTTTGCAATAGAGGAGCGACCCGGTGACAAGTTGGTATCAGAGCCCAGTTCACTTCACAAGCACAAGACATGACACTCGCTGATCGTGTGAATCGTCTGGAGGCGATCGTGGGAGATCCAGGCGATGTGACCGTCGTAGATCTGGCAGCCCAATGTGCTGATTTGGCTGAAAGATTGGCCGAGTTGCAGACATCACAAGCACAGATGCTTATGGCGCATGTAGAGCTGGTCCGCGACCTGGAGGATAGGCATGCGTAGCAACAACGGTCAGATATAGCCATGATGGAGCAGCTAGAAGGTTGGGCGCGAGCCTTGGAGGAAGAGGTGATGCGTCTGAGGCAGACCACCCAAGCCTCACCGCTAACCGTGCTTGCAGACGCATCCCGACCGAGGGCCAAGGTCCCTGAGCCAAAGTGTTTTGGCGGGAGCCGAAGTGAGAAGGAGGTAGAGAACTTCCTTTGGGACTTGGAAGTCTACTTCCGTGCGACAAAGATCTCTGGGGCTGATCAGGTGGATCGAGCCTCAATGTTCTTGGAAGGAGATGCCAAGCTGTGGTGGCGAACTAGGACCACCGAAGACACCATTGCTGGGCGACCCAAGATCGAAACATGGGATGCCTTCAAGAAGGAATTGAGGGAGCAATTCCTTCCCTGCAACACAAGTTGGGTTGCTAGGGAGAATCTGAGGAAGAGCTGCATGGACGGTGGGAGCATCGGGAGAGTATGTCAAGGACTTCTCCACTCTGCTACTCGATGTCTCTAATATGACAGAGGAAGACAAATTATTCAACTTCCTCACTGGGTTACAAGGGTGGGCCCAAGCCGAGCTTCGACGGAAGGGGATAAAGGACATCCCCTCAGCCATTGCAGCTGCAGAGGCATTGGTGGATTTCCGTGGGAGCACCTCGGGAGGCAATGCCAAGAAAAAAGGCAAGTGCAAGGAAGCCTCTCCACCGAAGACCCGAGGTCCTAAGAAGAAGTTTCCCCAAAAGAAGGCTATTGATCGCAAGGCAGCCATGCCAAAGGAAGTGGTGCAGCAACCACAACGGCCAAAGTGGGACTGCTACATCTGCAGCGGCCCACATCTAGCATGGGACTGTCCAAAGCGCGAAGCCCTCACCGCGCTCATTGCCAAGGAGTCGGGCGGTGGATCAAACCAAGGGGAAACTGGTCCATCCCAGGTGATGCCTCTCCAATTGCTCAACTCTATGTCTGCGGAGAGAGTCCCTGCAAATATCAGGAGCCTGATGTATGTGCGAGCACGGTGAACGGCAAGGATGTGCGCGCAATGCTGGATACTAGAGTGACCAACAATTTCATTGCGAAGCCAGAAGCAGATCGGTTGGGACTTCAGATTGGGACCAGCAGCAGCAAGTTGAAGGCTGTAAACTCAGGCGTATCCCCGGTGCATGGCATGGCTGAAGCTAATGTGGAGCTTGGAGCATGGTCGAGAAAGTGCTCCTTGATGGTTGTGGACTTAGATGACTTTGATTTCATCTTGGGAATGGACTTCTTTATTGTTGCAAAGGTTACCTTGATTCCCCATTTGAGAGGAATCATGATTGGGGACGAGGGGTCCCCATGTTTCGTGCAAGCTGATGAAGCTTCCCCAATGGTGGAGAAGGGGAAGGCTGAGATGGCATCGGCCAAGCAGATGACAAGGGGCTGCGGCGTGGGCAGCCCACTTACTTGGCGGCCATGGTCGAAGTACAGCAAGAGGATCCGAGTGACGTCCCGGATCAAGTCGAGGAGGCGCTGCGGGATTTCCAGGATATCATGCCCGAGCAACTGCCGAAGGCCTTACCTCCCCGACGGGCTATAGACCATCGTATCGAGCTTAAGCTGGGGGCTAGGCCTCCTGCCCGAGTGTCATACCGAATGAGCCTCGCCCGAGCTTGCGAGCCGAGAAAGCGACGGACGAGCTTCTGGATGCGGGACTGATTCAGCCGTCCAAAGCCGCACATGGCGCACCAGTTCTTTTCCAGAAGAAGGCAGATGGAAGCTTGAGGATGTGCATGGATTATTGAGTGCTTAACAAAGTAACCATCAAAAACAAGTACCCGATCCCGAATGCCAGTGACTTGTTTGATAGGTTAGCTAGCGCTGCGGTCTTCTCCAAGTTGGACTTGCGATCGGGGTATTGGCAAGTCGGTTAACGAAGGGGATGAGCCAAAGACCACGTGCGTGACACGATATGGGTCTTTTGAGTTCAAAGTAATGCCGTTTGGTTTGACAAATGCACCGGCAACCTTCTGCAATTTAATGAACGACGTGTTGTATGCCTTCCTAGATCACTTTGTGGTAGTTTATTTGGATGACATTGTGATTTATAGCAACACCATGGAGGAGCATGTGTCTCACCTGCAGCAGGTTTTGGAGATGCTAAGGAAGCATCGATTATTCATCAAAAAGGAGAAGTGCACATTCGCAACAAAGGAGATCAAGTTTTTGGGGCATTATATCAGCAAGGGACGGATCAAGATGGACCAGGACAAAGTGAAGGCCATAGTGGAGTGGCCGGTCCCTGGATGGATCATAGACTTGCGTGCATTTTTGGGTCTGACGAATTACTACCGGCGATTCATTGTGGGGTATTCATGGCACGCAAGGGCCCTTACTGATATGCTGAAGAAGGAGCGCACATGGGAGTGGACGCCCGAGTGTCAAGCGGCATTCGAAAACCTAAAGTCGGCCATGGCAGCCAAAGCAGTGTTGGCGCTCCCTGATTTTAGCAAGGCATTCGAGGTGGTGACGGATGCCTCAAACTGAGCAATAGGTGGTGTCCTGATGCAGGTGGGACACCCAGTGGCATATGAGAGCAGAAAGCTGAAGGACGCAGAGGTGCGGTACTTTGCGCACGAGAAGGAAATGACAGCAGTCATTCACTATCTGGAACGCTGGAGGTATTATCTTCTCGGCACCAAATTCACTGTGGTAACAGACAACGTCGCCAATACATACTTCACCACGCAGCGGAAGTTGACACCGAAGCAGGCGCGGTGGCAAGAGTACCTTGCCGAGTTTGATTTCACTTGGCAGCATCGACCGGGAAGAATCAATCAAGTGGCGGACGCGCTTAGTCGCAAGGAGGCGTAGGCCTATGCGGCGGCCTTGACCACCTTGCAGGGCGATCTAATACAACGCATCCGGGTGCAAGCAGGCACAGATGCGGCGTATGTGAAGCTGCGCTAGGAGATTAAGGCAGGTGAATCCAAGAGATTTTGGTGTGAAGATGGACTCATCTACGCACTTGGGCGACGACTATACATACCGGCAGGTGGAGGACTATGGCGGGAGATCATCCGCGAGATCCATGACTCATAGTGGGCTGGCCACCTAGGAGAGGAATGGACGATATCCCTCCTGAGCCGTTCATATTACTGGCCCAAGATGCGTGAGAATGTGGAGTTCCACGTTTGGACCTGCACGGTCTGTCAGCTGGACAAGACTGAGAGGAGGAAGCAGGCTGGATTGCTGCAACCTTTGCCCGTCCCAGAGAAATCATGGGCGTCGGTTTCCATGGATTTCATCACAGGATTTCCTGACGTGCAAGGCATGAGATCGGTACTTGTGGTAGTGGATCGATTCTCAAAGTATGCAGTCTTCATACCAGAGCCCCAGCCATGCCCAACAGAGACAACAGCCAGTTTGTTCTTCCGGAACATAGTCAAAGTGTTCGGGCTCCCAAGCGACATTGTCAGCGATCGGGATGCACGATTCACAGGGAAGTTTCGGACGACGGTGTTTCGCCCACGATGGGATCGGAGCTGAAATTTTCGACCCGCAAGCCACCCTCAAACGTGGGGCGGACAGAGAGGATCAATGCCCTACTGGGAGGACTTTCTGAGGCACTTTGTCACGGCGAGCCAAAGAAATTGGTTAGACCTTCTCGACACTGCTCAGTATTCTTACAACCTGCATCGGTCTTCCTCAACCGGCTATAGTCCAGCCGAGCTGTGCATGGGATTTCAGCCCATGAATCCGTTGGAGGTAGCACAGAGGAATGACCAAGGCGAATGTCCCGCAGCATACAGGTGGGCATGGGACAAGACAGAGCTCCTCGAGGCAGCACAGGAGAGCCTTGAGAAGGCGCGACACCGAATGAAGAAGTACGCCGACAGGAATAGACGCCCGCGTGAGTTCCAAATTGGAGACAAAGTGTTGTTGAAACTGACTCCACAGATCTGGAAGAAGTTGACCGACCGGTGATACCACAAAGTGTTGATCCAGCGGTATGATGGACCATTCGTGGTAACCGAGCGGATTGACAACGTGGCATACCGGCTAGCTCTTCCAGAAAGGCTGAAGATCCACCCAACTTTTCATATAAGCTTTCTTAAGCCTTATTATGAAGATAATGACCCAAGGCGGAAGCAGCCAAGAAGAGCCCCTCCATTAATTCGTATGGAATTCACTAAGAAGATCCATCATGTGTTGGACCATCGCACGGTAGGCGACAACAAGCTAAACCGATGAACAGACTTCCTAATCCATTGGGAGGGCGAGGATGAGTCAGAGGCTACTTGGGAGCGTGGCCCAACACTTTGGCAGTTTGAAGATATAGTCATGGACTACCTCCGGCATCGCTCGACGAGGGCGTCGAGTTCTCAGGTGGCCAGAGGTATGTCACCGACCCAGCAGTAACTTAGTGCTCCGTGGGTTCGGGCCATGCTTTGGCTCGGTCGGACCCATGGACGAGGCATGCCGTGGCAAAGGCATGCCCACATGCAAGGCAAAGCGCATGGAGGAGCGATGCAAGAGGCGTCGGGCGCACGCAGATGTAGGCAAACATGCGCAGGATCGCGCAAGCATGCGCGGGTGTGGCACAGGAGGCGCCGGCACGTGCACAAGCACAGGATGGGCCATGCACAAACAGGCAATGCTCCTCGTGATGTTGGAACCCCCAAGGTGGAACCTTGGTGGATGCCTAGCCAGTATGTTGTTGGGAGGGTGAGCGAGAACAATTCAGTGGGCCAGTTTCCTTGTGGATTCTTGCGGTGTCCATTGTTGCCTCCTCTGCCTTCTGAGCCCTTTGCAGGTGCCAACAGTAAGGAAGGATTGGTATCAGCATTGGCTTCCCAACATTGAAGGGCTCATCCAAGAGATCTAAAGATTGAGGGTGAGCGGATGACAGGTCGGCACCGCGCGAGGTAAAGGCGTGCACACCAGGAGGGTGTGGGTCGTGCGGTGAGAGCAAAGCAAGGCATGCTCACTAGGAGGGTGCGTGGCGCGTGGCAAAGCAGCAGGTGCGCAGCGGGGCGTGCACACCAAGGCGCGCAGGGCGTGTGGCTGCGAAACCGTGGCAGACTCAGCAAAGCCGAGGTGAGGCAAAGTTTGGGTTTGGGGCACTTGAGAGCTCTTGTTAGGGAAGAGTGGAGTGTCGGTCAGGTCAGGCCATCTTGTGTAATCCAGAGTTATATAATATTTATACTTTGGTTGGGGGCTTTGTCCTTGGGAAGGTTTTCCCCCGTACATCTTGTCTTTGTGATTGTGTTGTATGCGAGACGGAAAATAGGCTGGTTAGGAAGACGTCCTTAACGCCATCATCAGGGGCGTAAAAAATTTCGCAATAGAGGAGCGATCCGGTAACAGCACCCCTCTTAGCGCTCAGCTCCCAGCGCTAAGTTTTTTTGGATAACCTTGCCTGGCTTCTTCCTAGACAATGGCACGAGTCCGCTCGTGCCTATCCACGCCGCTGCCACACTGTGGCCTTGGTCATGCCCTGGCCCTTCTGCTCAGGCGCACGCCTCGTCCGATGCCTCTGCACATTGATAGTGCCATAGCTTCCTGGCATGGCCTTGATTGTGCTTGGCCTTTGTGCGTCGGGTCCATATCAAGCCCGACTTAGCAGGTCTCCGCCCGGGTGCCCCTGGCCCGGTGCCTGCCCTGCCCTAGCGCACGCTGAGTATCTGCATGTGCCGGTCCGCGCGCCTGCCCTCCGCGCGGTCATATCCTGGCCTGGCAAGCCCCTGCGGCTTGCCTCGCCGGTAAGGTGTCCGCACCTCGGGCCGCTGGCCTAGGTGCGCTGCTGGGGTGGTAACACAAGCATCCCATGAAGGGCTATGAGCCATGCTTGCGGGACCCTGTGCTGGGTCGCGCAGTAGGCTGAGCGCTGTAGGCCATCACCATAGGCTAGGCCCCATGCTACATGCTTTGAGTAAGCACAAACTAAGCCCCGCCCTGTACATTTGGCTGAACGCTACAGGTTTGACCCCTGAGATCGTTTGCATTACTCAAACGTAGGGCTATTTTACCTAATTAGTAATAATGCTAGAGTTCCATTGAAGAGAATTTAGGTACATAAATTATTAATTTGTAATTTTGGATCTAAATCCCTTTCTTATGAGGTATGGAAATTTCTATTCGATTAACTAATGTGCGTTAGAAACAAAGATTAGACATTGGTGCATGCTTATGATTATTCTATAACTATTCTAATATTATTTCATGAAAAACAATGAGTTGTATCTTATTTTTGTTATTGCTTCATTTAATAATGATGTTGTGGATTATGGGTATTTTATTCTTGATCAGTTAAACATATTATTCTACCCCCTATATTAGAAAATGATAATTAGCTAAATGCGATATTTTTTTATCTTAGTATATAGAAAAGAATTTTATGGTCTAATTAGACCAAAATAAATATAAAATATATATGCCTAATTTAATATTTGCACAATAAATGTAGTGAAATGGCATCTAATAACTCAATTGTTTATCTGATTAAAACTGATAAACTTGATAAAAAGAATTACGATATATGACATAAGAAAATACAGTACCTCCTTAATGAGAAGGAAGTACTTGAAACCCTATCCAACAATATAAACCCACCTACGGAAGGGCAAACGACCCAATACTGTCGTGACCAAGAAGCTTATCAAAATTGATATAAGAAGGATAGGAATGCGTGCTTTACCATGTTGAGCTACTTGCAAGATGTCCTAATTGAAGAGTTTGAGAACTTCCAGACTATCAAGGAAATGTGGGAACAGCTTAAGCTGAAATATGGAGGCACGACAACAATTAGGCCGCGAGCCCGAACTTAAGGTTCAATCAGTATATGATACACCCAAAACACTCCATAGTGGAGCATCTTAGGGTGATGTTTTCAATTATTAGAGAATTGAAGGCTGTTGGTAATGATCTCATTGATGAACAACAAGTTTAAGCTATTATTCGGTCACTTCCTGAATCCTCTTGGGCTAAGTGAAATTAGTGTTGACACACAATGAGGGTATTAAGACCTTCGAGGATATTGCATGCCATCTCAAGTTTGAAGCAGAGTAAAGAGATGTAAATTGTAGTACAGCACTAGTTGCTCAAGCTGCACAGTGCAAAGGAAATAGGCCTAAACGCAAGGGATAACAAAAGAGAAAACGCAGGAAATCTAGTACCCAAGAATGGTGGAGTAGCCAAGCACCGCGGGGCAAGCATGGTAAGAAAAACCTGAACAAGGTCAAGTGCTACAATTGTCAGAATATCGGTCACTTCGCTCATGATTGCACTGAGCCAAAAAAGGTAAACCCATTTATTTACTCTCTCTCTCTACTTATGTTTGTTCACATGTATTTGTTGCTCATCTTTTCTCTCATTAGATTGTAGACTTAGGAGCAACAAAACATGTAGCTTGAGATCGAGTAGGATATGTAGATAATTGTCGAGGACCAACAAGCAGCCGCTATGTCACTATGGGCAATGGCACGCAAGAAGAGGTGCTTGGCATTGGCACTTATCGACTGAGGATGCGCATGGGGCATGACCTATTGTTGCATGATGTATTGTATACACCTAGTATTCGATGTAATCTACTTTCAGTTCTACCACTTTTAGAGTTAGGTTTTTCTTTCCATTTTGAAGGAACTTAATTAGCTATCTATTTGGGTAGAAACTTTTATGACTATGGTCATTTGAACAATATTTTCTTTGTAATGGATTTAGTTTTAAATGATTATTCGGCTTCTTTAGTTATATCTTCTTTAGATGTTGTATCCGATTCTATGAAATGGCATGCAAGATTGGATCACATAGGACAGGATAGAATGGCTAGATTAGTTAAAGAAGGCTTATTGGGATCTTTTGCTAAAATCAACTTGCCTATGTGTGAACCATATTTAGTAGAAAAAGCCTACAAAAAACCTTTTGAAAAGGCTCTCAGGACATCTCAGCCCTTAGAATTAATCCATTCAGACATCTGCGAATCTATGAGTGTGAAGGCACACCATGGTGCCTTTTATTTTTTTACTTCTATAGATGATTACTTATGGTATAGTTCGTTGTATTTATTGTATCACTAGTCAGAAGCTTTGAATTATCTCAAATGCTTCTTGACTAAAGTTAAGAATAAAAAAAAAAAGAGGTTCTTCGCACTAATAGAGGTTGAAAGTATTTGTTTGATCAATTTAAGGAATTATGTGAGGAAAAAGGGATACTCAGGTAATTAATGATTCCTAGTACTCCACAATAAAATGGTATTATAGAAAGAAAAAATCATACACTCTTGGAAATGGTTAGATCAATGATGGCACATGCCAACCTCCCAATAAGCTTTTGGGGAGCATACTTTTGGCTATTACCTACATTTTTAATCGCGTACCTTCTAAGTCAGTTCCTACTACTCCTTATGAATTATGGAATGACAAAAAGCCTGATTTGGAAGGCTTATGCCTTGAGGATTAGCAGGATATGTTCACAATCCTTCTTATAAATATAAAAAATTAGGTTCTAGAGCATATAAGTATATCTTTATAAGATATTTGGATCACTCTAAAGGTTATATGATGTATGGTGAATATCCTGATGGAAGAATACTAAGCTAGAGTCTCACGATATGGATTTCCTAGAGAAGGATTTCCTCAGTATTAGTGAAGTAAAGAGGGATCTTAGATTATATGAGTTACAAGAACCTAAGGAAAACATACCTTTGTCTTAAGAACATAATGAGAAACAATGTCCTTGTCCAATCAATGGGAGTATACCACTAGAAGATTCTCAGGATCCATAGCATCGTAGAAACAAATGAGGAACAATTCCTTGTCGCCGATTTGAGATTAAAGGGGAATCCCTCCTCTATGTTCCGTTGGATGCTGATGAGCTAACTTCTTACGAAAAAGCTAGTAATTCATCTGCTTCTGAGAAATGGATGAATGCCACGAGAGATAAGATCATTTCAATGGTTGAGAATGATGTATGGGAGTTAGTTGACCTTCCGCCTAGGCGCAAGACTATTGGAAACATGTGGGTCTTGAAAATTAAACGCAAGGTAGATGGTTGAATTGATAAGTATAAAGCCTACCTTCTGGTGAAAGTATATACTCAAAAAGAGGGTATAAGCTATGAAGAAACATTCTTTTCGGTGGTGAGGTTTGCCTCTATTTGCTTAATTTTATTTATTGTCATGCATTTAGACCTAAAGTTATTCCAAAAAGATATACTCAAATGGATGGCTATTGTTATGATTAATGGAGAACTAGATGAGGAGATCTATATGGAATAACCAGTGGGTTTTGTGGCCAAAGGATAGGAGTACAAAGTGTGTCAGTTAAAACGTTCTATTTATAGCCTAAAACAATTATCTAGGTAATGGTATCATTGATTCCATCGAGCTATTACTTCGATAAGCTTTATGATGATTAAGGAAGACCACTGCGTGAATGTCAAAAAGATTGAGAAAAGAGTTTTTTTATCCTTTCACTATATGTGGACGACATTCAATTAGCCAAAAATGATATGGAGTTAATCATTACCACTCAGCGGTGGTTGTTATTTACATTTGAGATGAAGGACATGAGTCAAGCAGATTATATGCTGGGAGTTAAGATTTATAGAGATCACTCTAAAAGACTCCTAAGTTTGCCTCAAAAGACTTACATAAGAAAAATTTTAAAACATTTCCAAATGCATAATGCCAAGACCATTGATACTCCAATGGAAAAGGGTCATATTCTTAGCGTTGAACAATGCACAAAATCAAAAGAAGAGAAAAAGAAGATGGCTAAAGTTTTTTATGCTAGTGTGGTTGGGAGTCTGATATACGCAATGATGTGTACTTGACCTGATATTTTCTTTGCTGTTGGGATGATGAGTAGATATCAGAGTAATCTTAGTATTGCTCATTGGCAAGAAGTTAAAAGGATTTTTCGATATCTGTGAGGTATAAAAAACCTTGCCCTATGCTATCATGGTGGCAATCTAAGGTTGATTGAATGTATTGATGCCGATGGATCTACTGACAAAGATGAGAGCAAATCTACCCCAAAATATGCATTCATATTAGGTAGTGGAGTTGTTTCATGATGCAGCAAGAAATAGCCCTATCTTGCCTTATCCATAATGGAGTCAAAGTATATTGCTTATACAGTTGCAGTTTAAAAGGCTATTTGATTGAGAAGATTCTTGTAGAGCTTGAGCATAATGGCGCATGCAGATGATGCTATTGTGATTTATTGCAATAACACAGCTGCAATAGCTTATGCAAGGGATTTTAAGCATTATGGAAGGTTAAAATATATCGACACCAGATATTACTTCATTCAAGATGTGGTTAAGCCAAAGACAGGTGGTCCTTAAGTATATCTCAACTAGTGATATAGTTGTAAATCTTTTTACCAAATCTCTCCCTAAATAGACTTTTCATAAACATGTCAAAGGTTTGGGTTTGTATAGGATTTGATGTTTTATGGGCACCATAAACTTTATATGATATGGATATATTTTTTTTATATTTTAATACTTAAATAAGTACACTATATCTTTACAAAGTAGAATATTACTAGGCTTTAATTGGCCTACTCACACAGACGATCGCCTTGGCGTTGAGAGAGTGAGCATGATGAGACATGTTGATCACATTAGAGCTTATGGCAATGTAATGGCGATCAACTTAGCGCTTAGTTAGCGAGGAAGATTTAAAATATATATCGCTAGTAAAGCTAAGATGAGACTACATGAGTCGAAATGGAAATAATCCACATTTCCATTTAGCCTATAAATAGCCAAATATGAGTTTTCAAAGAAGGCACTGTAAGAGTGACTATCTTGAGATGCTAAGGTTAGGTGCTTGAGGAGTGACTAAACCAAAATTCGTATCGTGCTGTAGCATGACATGTCCTAAAAGAAAGCTCCATCATAACATACATATCATATTGTATGTGCTATAAATCGACCATTTAAGGAGTGACTGAATGAATTCCTACTTCGTCACTATGTGAACCTTATGGACTTAAGAATCCTTGCCTGTATCCTTTGAGACTTAAAACTATGTCATGAAATGGATACTTGATAATGCTACTTTAGCATATTATCCAAAGGCTATGAATCATGCGGTCTAGTGGAGCATGTCTAGCAAAGCGGTTAAGGATAAATGGATTGGCATAAGGGGTTAAGGAAAGACTAATTGGTATCACACTTATGATTTGTGATTCAGTGCCTGGGTAGTTAAGTTAGATAAGAAATTCGATTAACTATGAGCATAAATGTATTAAGTGAGAGGTCAAGCAAACCTCTATATTATTTTGAGGAATTAGATATGCTTGATCTAATGTGGCCAAATAGTTTGAGGTAGATGATGAGATATTGAATTGTAGTATTATGTTAATATGGTGGTGACTTAATATAACACTCCTCACCTTTATCTTTCTTATCTCGCACGCTCCATTTCCTGTATGAAAGGAATAAATGAATGAGAGATTGTTTGAGATACACTTTAATGCCAAATATGTATGAGTAGGAGATGTTGTAATAAGCATCCACATTGACATTTTGAGATTATCCATATGGGATAATTATAATGCAATAAGTATTTCTCTCTAAATTAATCATGAAAGAATAAGAGTCCTTATTTAATTATGATGGGACAATAATGAAGCAGTCAAAGAGACCTTGTTTTATGGGACTAAGACTCTTATCTAATAGTCGTTAGGTGATGAGGCCGATTATTTCTAAGAATAAAAAAAATACGGACATTCTCTTCACATGAGAGAAGAGATCTCTTTCCATTATCTTTCCTAAGCTATCACTTTTGGCTTGGGATTTGAGATGTAAAAAGCTTGTGGGTAACTCTGGTAGTCATCGCACAAGGTGAGAAAGACACAATAAGGTTCGTAATATAAGCCAAAGAACTTGATCCTTTTATTCAGTGCTAAAAAGGTATTTCATTTGCCCTACGTTCTTTTATATAGTAACCAACATTTATGATAACTAGGGAGAAGCAATCTTTGTATTTTCATAACATGTTATATGAATAAAATAATATTATAGAAATATTTAGATTTATTATGATTCATTTCTTTTATATGTTCAAGATACAAATAACTCAACTAATTATAAAATTCTGAGCACACAATATTATCGGAAATGTATCCTTCCTCTTAATTGCTAATTGACAATTATAAGAAGTATAGAATGTTCTACGCTATGAATTTGCTTCTATCTTAATTTATTTGTTGAGAACTTGAAGATAGCATTGTTGCTAACATATTGTGAATTTGCAGTTTTGGAATTGAAAAAATAAGCATGTAATATAATATGTTGAATGAACTAAATGGTGATAAAGATGATTAGAGAATTAAAGTAAGGGTGACAAGAATATGAGATGTTGTCAATTTGAGAGTAAATAATGAACTAGTCAGCCTTGATATGATCCTTCTAGATGAAAAGGTTATTTAGATTTTATAGTTTAAATTTTAAATATTAATTTGATTGAATTATTACACTAATAAGAAATTATTTTATGCATAGAAATCATATCCATGCAACAATTAAGAATAGATTTGTTCATCATTTTAGAGGACTTTGTGTAAAGGAAATGTTTAGATCATTAAAAATATCAGCGTTGTACCCAATAAAGAGAACTATGGAGTTGTTACTAATATTCATATAATACAATTTTTAACTACAACTTCTAAAGAATTACGAATGAAAGAGACCCTTATTTCAAAACATACATTTGAGTTCGTGCCATTTAATTAGCTAAATAGTTGTTGTGACAGAAACTTAAACTTAATAGGCATGATATTGAATTTCCATATAATCTACAAATTAGTAAAATATCTTATATTAATAAAATAATCTCAAAAAAATTAATATAATATTATGAATGTTTTTGCAGATACTTTCGAGCAAATTATAAGAATATCTACTATGGCTGACAAAGAGATAAGAGGAAATAGAGTGAACTCAAGAGCCATAGAACTTCAAAAAATAATTTTTTTAAGTTGGCAGTCATATTTGTTTTTATATGTAGGAACAACAAGTTTCAGATCACTCTATAGGTCAACTAATGAAATTATTAGTCATATTTGTTTTTATAAGTAGGAACAACAAGTTTCAGATCACTCTATAGGCCAACTAATGAAATTAATAACCGAAGAAAAGTGCTTACAGTAATCTAGTTCAATCATTGCCATTGTTGCCCCAAAAATAGTGAAGAAATTCATGAATAATTAATGCCATCCTATAAAACTTATATACAATATATTGACCTTTATATAATCAGAATTTTAACAGATTAGAATCTTATTGTAGGTCAATTACCATTGTTTTAATCAAATGCTTCAAAAGTTTATGCCAACTTGGATACTCCAAAAGTTGTAGAAATGCAAGCAACATAAGCAAAAATCTAAAGTGAGAAAATAAAAATTATTTTCTTTTAAAATAGCTAATAAGCAATTATGAAATTTGTAACATTATCTATGAGAAGACAGAAACTATTGAGTTATTAGATGTAAAAGAAAAAAAGAAAAGAAGAAGAAGAAGAAGAATACTTGAGCTTGAGAAGATGTCAATGAAGGAAAGAACAATACACCAAATTTTGGAATTCATTGCAAACAAAGAAAAGGTAAGAAGCAAAAAACAAAAAAAGCTCAAATTTATATTTCTTAAAATTATAAAGTTAATATGCCTATTTGTTTGATGAACTAGATGGATAACAATTTTGAAGAAAAAATATTCTACTACATATCAGTTGGATTATACTTGCCCAAACCAATTTTCAGCCATGGTTAACTTTATGTGGCATTGCCTAGGATAATACCACTTCAAGAAATTAAAAACTTGATGCATAAGAAAGAAGATTCACTTTAGATACACTAAAAATATAGTGTATAGATAAATTTTCAACAACCTTCCTAAGATCAGAAAATTATTCAATTATTCAAATTTAAATTTTCTATATATTGCCGCTATCATATATGTATGTGCGTGCACCATATATACTATTTATTTTATTATCTTTATAAATACTGATGCAAACTATACGCTAATTAATTTTTCAAGTCTATAAGTGACTCAATACCCAAATAATCAGTTTGCACATATGTTAAAAAAAAAAAAGTATGAAATTTTCTAAATCTTGAATTGAACTTCAATATATTTTTCACCTATTAAGTGATAGGTTCCTTATAATTTATTATTTTTTTATTATTCATTGATAGTGTTCTTATAATTCATTGGTTTATCTCTATATATCCGTGCATCACGTGCAGTAGGCGGCTCTACAACTAGCGGTGGACTTGCTGTGGGCACAATGGACCATTATTTGGAGGCACGAGAGACATGCCTTCTCCAAAGGCAACGTGTATTGTGTGCGATCCAACCGTGCTTCACAGAATTGTGCACCGTCTTCCAAACTAGTATTAAGTAATTTTTTTTGGGTCATCGGCACAAAATAGTCCCTATCGTTCAACTAATGACTGATTGAATTAATCACCATGGCTAAATAGTTTTCATGCGTCAGTTTTGTTTGGTGTTACAAATCTCATCTCTCTTTTCCTTTCAAAGAGCTGGTATTCTAATAAAATATTAACTTTTTTTTTTCTTTTTTTTTTTTCTAATCATCAAGAGTCTGGATGGTAGGGTTGGAAGAGGGGGACACATCAAAATCCCACCATTTTATTACTCCAACCACTATTGCGTGAAAGCGAAGTGTTTGATTATGATGGCACACCTGTTTGCTCCCAGAACTGTGGAGGCAAACTGAAGTGATATGTTTTTGTATTCATTGTTTGACTCCTTAGGTGGCCTTAAGTTTTAGGTGAGTTGTTGCTTGTGCTTCTACATTTCCACTCTTCCAAAGGCCAAATTTGGATTCTTGATTGTAACAGCTGTAAAGCAATAAATATATGGTGCCACCTGCCACATAAATTTTCCCAGACTTTTGACCCGGTATAATATCTGGGGTGCAAGATGGGAGCTCAATCCCAAAAACAGTATGTTCTATTATTGTCATAGGTTTGACATGAACGCACCATTCTGCTGAGGCGTTCCACAATTGGGATTTTCAGTACTAAAACTTCTAGCTGCTAATTACCGAATCATGATAGGGAATTCAACATCCGATCATATGGAAACATAAGAAGTTCTATGAAAAATGAAACCTTCCTGATGAGCAATTATCATTACCATGAGATTCAACCTTGTCTGTATCATACAAATGAACTGTAACGCCCTAAGTCCACCTGCTTGCCCAATTAACTTCATTAGTGGGCCGAAACCATATGGCTCAAAAACTCGAGTGGAAGTTAATGGTTAGCAAGTAGACTTGAGTTATAAGCAGATAATACATTTCTTTCACATCTAATGTGTGACTAAATTTGAAGTATCATAATCTCTCTACCTTATAATGTGACGTCCTCGTCGCATGTCACAAGCTAGCCAGAATCTACCCCGAGTCAGATCATTGGTGCTGCAAAGGTAGCTCCACTCTATGGCGGAACTCCATCACTGTTCCATAGGCAGTCCTTTCCTCATGCCCACTAACTTTTTCACACTTGAATTGATTCTGATACCATTTGTAACGCTTCAAACCCACCTGGTCCAATTAACTTCATTAGCAGGTCGAAATCACATGGCCCAAAAATTCGAATGGAAGTTAATGGGTAGCAAGTAGACTTGAATTATAAGTATATAATACATTTCTTTTTTATCCAATGTAAAACTAAATTTGGGGTATTACATGAACACACTGCACTGATCCTAGATAAATTGGGATAAATTGGATACGAAAGAAAAACCTCCTGACAACACAATGGACCACAAGCCTTGACGCTGAAATTGAATGACTAACAACACAATGGAGGGGGTAAAAGAAAATCAATTTGAGTAAATAATAATGAACAAATCAAAAAAGAATGAAAGAATCAACTCTTTGTCTGTGCAAGCTCAAGATCTGCCTCAGGAAGACCATTTACTTTCTCTTTTAGGAGACTTACATCCTCCTCATCCAATGCCGCCCTATAGCTCTTGACATGTGAAGACAATTTAGCCTGCTTTTCATGCTCCACTGCCCAACTGTAAACTATCATTCCTACCACAGCAAACAACATTCCTAGAATGTTCTTGACAGTAAGTGCTGAGTCAAAGAGTATCCATCCTAGTGTTAGCACACATACTGTTTTCATGTGACCCAAGACCTGGAAGGATGTTGCAGAAAACCTGCCAATGCAGAGGTATTGGCTAATGTTGCAGAAGACAGAGAGCGAACATGAGAGGAGTATGAACAACTGCAAGAGAATGGAAACGAAGATGTTCAATCATGAATAGCCCAGAAATATTTTAATGGGGCAGTGAAATAGAAACAAGTAAAAGATGCATGTTGATAATGTGCATGAAGGAGCCTTTCCTATATGCATTTATACAGCTCACTGAAGAAAACCATCATATAAATGTAAGAATTTCAGTATACTCATGATATATAGCCATCAAGTGGGTTGTGCCACTGAAGTAACACCTTTTGTATAATTGCAAGCAACTGGCAATCCCGTTAGATTTTCTAAAGCACTCATTTTTTTCAAAAAACCAAACTTGATAGCCTACTCCCTTATGGAAGTCTCCATCACTATAGCTGCACCATTATTTCAAGAATTAACATTTTCTCTTTATGCAGCACCTATTTTTCTGCCTATTAGTTAAGTTTATAATATGCATGCTATCTGGCATTACTTGTACCAGTCATCAGTTAGTGCATTCTGAATAGGAAAAATAAACAGTATGATGATATTTTGCATAATATAAAAGAATAAGTATTTAACCAGCAATAAAAAACTATCAACTATTCGATACAATTTCATAGGAAGTGGTCCAATTCTAAGCAAAATTTTAGAACTTACAGTTGCTCCTGTAGAAAAATGGTACTTCACAAGGGACTGCCCATTGAGGTAATAGTCTGCAAAAGGTCCAAATAAAAGAAGAGAGACAGCTTGAATTGGTGCAGTTTGGCTCAGGAGCTCAAATGAACCAATGTTGTACTTTTTCTGAAAAGACCCAATGGTCTAGAAAGATGAAAGTAACATTAGATTGTTTATTTACACAGAAACTGGAGAATATATGCAAAATCAGCAATCTATTTCCAAAGTATTGTGGTATCCAACATCTAACTTAGGCAAGAGTATATTAACTGTATTCCAATATGTAATATAGAAAACAAAGATTAGCAGAATCAATAAACTGGCCATCCTATAGGTTTTGAAAAAATAAGCAGTCAACATAATTATATTGATCACAATGATTACAATTAGGGGAATAAATGAAGGCAACCAGCATAGCATATTCTGCAACCAAAATCCTAGTGACAGTAACATGGATCACTACAACATGAAAGAATTTAAAAGATTCCTAGGTGAGTATTACTTAGAGGAATTTTATGAAGAATTCCATCATCATCATAAAAAAAGGAACCATAGTGCAGAACATTATCTACACATATAAACAAAAGTCAATTGACAAAATGTGATCGCATGAACCAGACTCCTTTTTTGCCCACTATATAATCTTTGATCCAGGAAGACTTCCTTATAAAGAGTAAGAATTTGCGTATATCTCTGAATGTTAACCAAAATCCTTAATCCATACAAAATAGCGCCAATACACAGTAAGTATCTTAGAACAACTACAGGTTATGCTTAAATGAAACTGCCACAATCCACCCATCATGGAAGAAAGCTTCCCTTAGCTAAAGCACTTAAAACAGGCATACCAAATGGACTATAATTTGTAAAAGAGTAAATAAAGACTACAATTGTAATAATCTAGAACCTCACCCAAAAATAAGTTAGTCGATTGCATTTAGTCTCACATTGATTATGCATTGAGGAGATCCAAAGTATACAAGGCTAGGAACTCAAATAATATATTTTAACTAACTTTTTTAAGTAAGGTCTTAGATTGTTATAAATGTTATAGGAGTTAACCCAATCCATGGCCTATATAGAATAAAAGACACTATAGCATAAGTCCAAATGGGGCTGACCAAAGGTCACTCAATATCTATAATTGGATTTGACTCATAGCTTGGTGGTGATGTCAGAGCTTAAATAAAAGTGTATGAGGATCCGTGCAAGCACATATTTAGTCCTTTATCAATTATACACTATGTGGAACTTGGATTTATATACAAAGATAAAGATTCCAAATAATACTTTCTAGCTAGTCTTTTTGGATGGGACCCTGATTCATTATAAATGGTATTAGAGCCAACCTAGTACATAAACTTTGTGAACTAGCAAACACTGCAACATGGGTCCATTTAGGATTAAATATACGTCAAACATGGTAGCTGTGATTAGATTGGATTGGATTGAATTTAGACTCTTGGCCTGACATAGACACTAGGATTTAAATAGAGTATGTGAGAGTTTTGTGCATGCATATATTTAGTTCCTCATCGATTGTATACTAAAGCAATCTTGATAGGGCTGGAAGTAGGCTTAGACTAACCCGTAGCTTGTTGGGTCGTGGGCTAAACCTAAATTAATTTGAGTTGGCTTTGCGCTTCAAGTTAGGGCCTACAAAAAAAATTCAAGTTGGGCTTGGCCGTTACTTGCCCTAAGCCAGTCTCAACCCGAAGCCTGAGCTCGTGGCTCAAAGCAATGACCCTTAATCACATCCAAATTCGGCCAAAATCTAGTCCCTAAACCTTAAAAAAGCGGTAGGCTTTTTAAATTTATACTGGATTTCTTGTGAACTATGTGCAAATTTTCTTTGAGATCTTTATCTTATTCGAGTGATTATGTATAATTATTTTAAATATTGCTAGTTTTTGCACCAACACTTAAAAACCAAAAATTAATTCAGTCAGTCCAATCTTTGGCCCAAATAAGTTATTGTGGGCCGAACTTAGGCTTGGGCTTGGGACTAGATTTTGCAAATTTTTTAGGCCCAAGCCTAGGCAAAAGCCTAAAAAAAAAAAAATTTAAGTTAGGCTTGGACTGGAGCATGACCCGACCCAATCCGGCCTACTTCCAGCCTTAGATCTTAGCTAAGAAATTCAAATAATATCTTTCAATTAATCTTTTTGGGTGAGATTGTAGGTCATTACAAAGGATAATAGAGTTGACTTGGCCCATGGGACATGTGAATTATGGGGCACAATAACATGAGCCCATGTAGGAGCTGACCATAGGTCAATCATGGGTTTTGTGATTGGATTTGATAGGATTTAAACCTTTCTCTTAGGGAGAATACTAGGACTTAAATGAAAGGAATGTGTGAGGACCCTATACAGGTGTATCTAGTTTCTCATTGATTATGCACTGGGAAGAGCTTGTATATATATATACATAAACACAAAGCATATATATACATACATATAAAGCCAAGGAACCCAAATAATATTATATATATGTATGTATGTGTATACGCCTGCACACCCTTGGATGCATGTATATCTATATAGAAAGCCAATGAACCAAAATAGCATCTTCTAGCTATCCTTTTTGAGTGAGGGCTTGGGTTGTTACAAAAATTAAATCATAGTTTTTTTTACTAGGAGACTCTATGAGGAGTTTTAGATATAATATGATAGAAAAGAATGTAAAAGCTAGAATACCCATTCTTTATTTATTTACCTAGATATGAAAGACACTTTAATTGCACATACATGAAAAGAACAAGCAGAAACTACAATTAAATATTTAGCAAGAATCCAAATGCCCTATTATTAGAACCTCATTCTAAATTTCTTCCAACTTCCTCTGTAGAAAAAGTGCCAAATTCATAAAATAAATGTAGTAAACCTCTATGGAGTCCAAAACCAACACAATTTGTCATTTGAAAAGATTCATGGTAAAACTATTGCTTATTTTTCTAGGAACATAGGGCTGTTATCTTCTGCTAAATGCTTCTTCTTGTAACACTCTTTTCACACTAACTTCTTGCTAATATTGATATTCATCCTCTCTTTCAATAAATGCACAACACTTTTGGTCATACAAAGAAATTTTACCCTTTGCAAATCAAAGGCACCTCTCTATTTTTTCCAATTATCTAACTCAAATGCACTAGCAACCCCCTTTGGTATTCAGAAATGCCTCCTTTATAGACTAAAATCTAATAAGAAGCTTGATTTCTGCTTTCTTTGAAATTCTAATTAGTCAATAGCTTCTGCTTCAGTTAAACCCTCTACACTCTTATCTCATTTATCAGAAGCTCTGCTTCTGGCTTCAGCAATATTTCAGAACTCATCCCAAGCAACTTTTAGCAAATGTGATTGAATTTTATCAACCTAATTTGAAGAAATGGGGACTTACTAAACAACTTTTAGCACTCAAGACATTAATCTGAAGTCAACATCTTATTATATACCAAGGTCATTACTTAAGTTGAACAAACACTTTGTCAGCCATGCTGCCAGTTTTGGTGCATTTAGTGGTTGTCACCCAGCAGGACTGTCAGCTGATTTTGCATATTGTCCATGAATGAACCAATGGCATAGAATCCATTTTAAACCCTCCTCTGATATCCACCACACTTATATGATGGACAATCTTCAAGCATATGCAATTGTACCGCAGCAAAAACACAGTATGACACCCAAAATACTCGAATTTTGAGATTCATGTTATTTTTAAACATGCAAAAACTTTTTGAAACAAATGAGAAAAGGGAGACATATCTTAGGCTGCACTCGGATGGCGTATGGACGTATTGCACTATTATTATTTTACTTCTGTTTTAGAAGTTATGAGTTATGGTGTTATAAATTTAGGTATGCATTTGCCCAAGAGAGTTCATAAAATTCTTGAAATCACGGAACTGAAAGCTACTGGATTAAAATTTTCAAAATTCATGTTTCACTCTGAATCACCATACATATTTTCTATTTATAAACCTTCTCTTTTCAACAGGCAAACACCTCCTTAAAAATCTTGACTCTCAATATTCAAAAACTTTAAATACAGGAAAAGGATAAAACAATGATTTTGAAATTAAAAAGATCAAGCTGTGTCAAATCCAACGAGTGACAGCCAACATTTCATCCAGTCAGCATCTACAACTATCAGTTTAAGGAAAAAATTATCACTTTCGTCACCCCATTTCTTCAAATTTTGGGAAGTATTTTGCGTATATCAAGCTTGAAATTTGCAAATATGGAAAGGACTAGAAAAATAATATTTTTGACAAATTTGGCTTTCCTAGATATTTAATCTCACACAGGCATTTAGACCACCATGTGTTATACTCTCATTGATTACATAATGTGTGTAAAATGTGACAGATGATTGTTCATTTTTTCTTTAAAAAGATTAAAGTTTTGCATGTTCCAGTGAAAAAACACTAAAACAAATACATCCACAGGTCACCAATAATACAATTATAATGATGTAGAATTGATTTCATCATCTTGTTTTATTCTGTATTTTTTCTATAATTTCCTAATTTTTGATAAACAACCACAAATGGAGCAGAAATTGTTGAAACCAGCAAAATCAAAATCCCTTTGGTTGGTCAATCAAAATTACAACCAATGCCATATTTTCAAATTAAGTTACATCATTAGCTATCACTGCGTAATTAGTTGAATAAAAGTTAAATAAAATGAAATAACTTGTAGAAGATAGACAGGAGACAATAACCATTCAACCTGCAAATACTTTAGGCAGCATTTCTTCTTTTCCAATATAAGTATTAGCAGTGATACTTGATGAGATTCATATTCCAATGATAATGTGTAAGATTCTAACCCCAAATCTTTTTAGATGTGCGAACAAGAGAAGTAGAAACATATTAAATCTATTATCAAGGAAATGTTTATTTTCAATGCCAGGTAAGCCATTTTCTGGACCAACTATTAGCATCTTGTCCAGTTAATGATTAGATAAAACAATCTAATATAAATTTGCCTTCCAACATTTTTCTTAAAAATAGGAGCCATATTTTACTTTGCAAAATGGAGGATACATCACATAAGTTATGCAATTGTTAAATGATGTAAAATAGCAGTTTCCTACATTCAATTGCATTTAAATTTAAAGTGCCCACTATATGATACCAGCAGAAAGAAATGAATAGTGAAAGTCATAATTATTTATGATTAAATTTAAAAATCTATGTTCGAAAGGGAAAGAATGTTAAGATGCTCACAATCTGCTGCAGTGATGTGCAGAACACCGCCACACATGCACAAAGAAAACCCTTAGCATTAATGTCCACATCAGTAACCGTGCAAACCCCAACACCGAAGGCTACCACAATTACAGACATTATCACTCTTGGAGAGTAGCGTTTGCTGTTGAGTAACCATTCCATCACGCAAACCACTGGTATCATGCTCAACTTAGAGATCTGCATGTTTCCCAGCAGAACTCAGGTTGAGAAATTTATTGATCAAACTCAAGAAACTGGATATTTCTAGCTGAACTAGGTACAAACCAACAGACCTGGTAAAACCCCACTGAGTTCAGCATGAGACTAAGGTTCATCCCTGTAATTGATAGATTCGCAACAATGGAGAACCAGAAGAGCTCCCAAAAAGGAACATGCTTGGGTACAGACAAGCCAGACGCATTTGAAACATATCCAATAATCCCCGCCAGCGTAAAATGAAACCCTGTTAGTGTGGTTGCTGCAGAAATTCATGGAGCATCAGCAAAATTCATTTGAACTTAAGAAAACTAATCACCAAAAAAAAAAAAAAATCCACAATGGTACATGGCATGGGTTAAGTGAATCTGAGTTACACCACAATTTCCATCAATTGGAAAAAAAAGAGTTAATTTTGACATCACTAGAAATCACCGCAAGCTATAGTTTCTATTCTCCTAAGTCCTCATAAAATTGCATCCATACAAACTCCTTCAAACAAAATCAATCAAACTATCCAAAATCAAGATTTCCAAGAAAAGGTTCCAAGCAACGAATTTTTTGTGCTTCTCTAATCATTTAAAATCAAGTGAATTCCAGTTTTCACAGAGGTTTACCAATAGATCCGAGATCAGTTTAATTTATCAATTCATAGTACAAATCCACGCTGAGATCTATATCATCTTAAACTTTTCAAAAAAACAACACCCATAAACCAAGGTCAATCGCATTTTTTCGACATAAAAACCGAATCTTTGTGCATTGATGTCATCGCACCATACCAAGACAGGGAGGGAGTGAGAGAGGGTGTACCAAAGCTGAATCCATAGCCGCCGGAAGACATGAGCTGCTTGTTGGCCATGATGAGCCCCACCGAGCTGACCACATTCATCGCCCACGCCCCCATGTCGGAGACGACGACCTTCTTCTCCATTTCCATCGCCTATTCGCCTGCTCCCAATCCCCCTTCTCAACGAAAAACCCAGTCCCTGATCCCTTCCCCCACCGCCCAGAACCCCAATCGGCCCGACTAAACCCTCCAAGGAGGCGAAAGTGGGAGGGCCAGAGGGAGAAGAAATCAGCAGTTGGGAGTGAGACTGAGGGTTCTGCGAGGAGAATGATATCGATAAGCGAGCGAAAGATCGAATCTTTCCACTCGTTGACGCTGGCGTCAAGGGAGAAGGATTCAAACCAGAAGGATAAAGAGAACTGGAGATAATCCGGGGAGGGAATTAGTATGTCTCCGAAGGTTTCGGAGATACAGAGGGGGGAGGAAGAATGCAGAACGGCATAGAGGGCACGAGGATTAGGTGTCCCAGGCTGGATGCACCTGGAATAGTGGGGATAAGCCGCTCTTCCGCAGGCGTATAGGCTATCCAGGATAAGAAGGGGACAAGGCCGTTAACCGTTTTGTCGGGCCGGCTGCTGGCGGTGTGGTCCCCGGTCAGAGGTTGGAATCCGGGCCGGGGCCGGCATCGCCATTAGATCCGAATATTTTACTCATAGATGGTACGAGGTAAATTATTCCATCCAGTGTAGCGTATTCTGACGCCTAAAGCTTTAAGATAGGCATTTCTCCCATGTTGAACGGCTCAGTTTGTTGATATAAATAAGATGATCTTAAAATTATTAATTTTTTACAAAAAAAAAATATTATTATTTTATAATAAATATAAGATAAAAATATATTTTTAGTCTTAAAATTTTTATTAAAAATTTATTTTAATTCTCAAACTTTTAGTTATTATATTTTAACCTCTCATAGTTTAGAAATATTATATTTTTGATATTTTATTACATAAAATTAATTAAAATTGATTAATTTTAATTGATCTTATGTAATGGAACGTTGGGAATTCGATATTCTCAAAATATAAGAGATTAAAATGTAATAACTAAAAGTTTGAGAAGTAAAATGAATTTTAAGTAAAAATTTAAGAATTAAAAATATATTTCTATCTTAATATAATTTACTTATTTATATAAATATAATATAATATATTTTAAATAAATATGCGTGCTTAGTTGCTAGTATATTTGTAAATTATGGATACATATTAAAAAATTTATGATGCAACAGTGATCTTGGCAAGTGTTATTCTAATAGTGAAAAACTAGATTTTTAGCTCTTGTGACAAATATTTTTGGCCTGAAACATTGGCATGAGGATGACATAGAGGCAGAGGCTCAACACTCCATTTGGAAAAAAAATGCTATTGGTGATCACAGAACATTTGTGACAAATGGCAATTTTGATTCATATACTTATATTTATTACATTAGAATAGGATGAAAAATGTCTTAAAAGTTACACATTTGTTATTGAACAATACAAGATATATTCAGACCTGTCAAAATGATCTATACTCATGATAGAAGACAACACATCATAACACTTGAGCACTAACCTCATATCGCAAAGGCTAATTTATGTCTAACTAATAAGAAAGTTATGAGACCTATGTATTTAGAATTTATTTTTTTAAAAAAAATAGTTGAATTGATGGGATGGTGTTGCTGCAACTCTCTTTTAAAGCCTTTCTTTCTTGTTTTTCTGTAAGAACTCCTTTCTTTTTTATTAAAGCTTTATTTAACTTGCTGAAGTAACTTCTTATGACCTTTGTTAGTGGAGGAAAACTATACGATATTTTAACAGTTTGGAGCTTTCTCTGCCACTTGGGCTTGTATAAAATAATTGTCATGCGTATCCTATGATCATTATTGTGGCTTCTCTGCTGGTAAAAGCTGGCTTTTCAGAGAGATATATATATATATATCGGAAGGACTCACATGGCCACTGTAGGCCATGATGCAGCTTATGAGGACCATTATAATGGTAATAGATAAAATGACTTGTTTTATTGGGGTACAAAGTTTTGTTTAAGAACACTTTTTCAGTACAAGCCAAAAGGTTCATTATATTTAGGGCATCCAAGAAAATAATGTTCAAACCGCCCAAATTGATCAACAAGTAATAGTTAGCATGTAGCTTGGCAGAATTAGAGGGCAAAGAACGTGATTTTTTTTTTTTTTGGGAGACTAAGGCTAGATTTGATATATAGCAAGAAACGAAATAAAAAATAAAGTAAAATAAAAAATAATATAATAAAAATTATTTTATCTTACATTTGGTATAGAAAAAGATAATAAATCAGATAGAACTGTTATATTTTTAGAAAAATAATAGTTATTACTGAAAATTAGAATATAAAAGAAAAAATAAAATAGTAGTATAATAAGATAAAAATAAAAATACTTAGGATAAATTATCCTTCTCTCAACGAGTTTAATCATCCTATAGAATAAAATTTTCTTATGTTCTTATGGAAAACAAATATGGAAAAGGATTAAAAGAATTTTATCTCCTGTCTAATGATGTGCCAAGCGAAACTAAAAGTATTGGAAAGGCCTGTTTAATCTAGTTCATACACTTGCTAGGACTCCCGTTAGTATTAATATTCTTAAGTTCTTCATCAGAAATATCAAATAATATGGTCTATTCTTGCCAATATATTTACCTACGCTCCCACTTATTGAAACTATATTCTATTTTTATTAGAAGTTAATTGAATAGGGTTCAGTATATAACTAACTAGCATATATATAACTTGTATGATATTATGGATGTGGTCCTTTTTTTCCTTTTTTAGATATTTATAAAATAAAATATAGAGTATGTCAAATCATAGAATGTTCTTAATATGTAATTTAGTGGAAGCTTTTGTCGCATCAATATTTGTCTTAAATTCTTTTTTATAAACTAATGATGTTATTATGTTATATGTCATTACTTTTATGATATAGTATTTTTGAAATATGATATAGAAGAAGTTTCCATCATTATATATTGTTGACCTCACATTGATTTTGATGATCACAAAACAATTAAGTTACTAATGAGTTTTGTGGAAGATCATATTGAAATGCAGGCATACATGAATCATCAAGATGATTAAAAAATATTTCAAGCTCCTAAATGGGTTTATGATTCAAAAGAAGAATTTTTGTAGAAGACCAAGATCAACCTAGAATGATTCAAGCTTCAATTCAGTAAAATTCAGATGGTTGAGAGGTTTTCAAATAAAGAAAGTTCAAAACTATGAGAGTTAGATTGATTCAAGCCTCAATTCTGTGAATTTCATATGTTTGGGAGGTTTTTAAATGAAGAAAGTTCAAAACTATGATAGCCAGAATGACTCAAGTCTCAAGTCAATGATTTTTAGATGTTTTTGGAGGTTTTCAAATGAAAAAGTTTAAAACTATGAGAGCTAAAATGATTCAAGCTTCAATTCTGTGATTTTCAGATGTTTGGAAGGTTTTCAAATGAAGAATGTTCAAATTATGAGAGCTGAAACAATTATCTTCTTCATTTCAATAGATTTTCTTGTTTATGGAATGTGTTTTCAAGTTTTGGAGGATTTAGTCAACTCCTACAGCAGCTATCAGCACTTGGAATGAAAGATTGAAGCATTTGGCCAACTACCTTGGAAGATATCAAGTTAAAAATATGCCACAAGAGAGTTAACAGCAAGTTTTACCAAGTTAGCCAACTAATTAGTCAGCTACTATGGCAAAACAGTGAGAAAAATCAAGTTAGCTGACTAACCAGCCGGCTACTATGGCAAAACAGTGAACTCCCAGGAGTTAGCTGATTCTGGAGTCGGCTACTGTGGCTAAGACATTGAGTTTCCTGAAGTTAGCCGACTTTGGAGTCGGCTACTGTGGTCAGGACAGAAGTGTTAACAAAAGTAGTCGACTCTAGAGTCGACTAACTTATCCAGAAATGCTGTAACGGCTAGTTTTACGTCTCAACGGTCACAAACGGCTAGTTTAACGTTCCAATCCCACAGTAAAGTATAAATACTCGTAAATGGGATTGATTAGCAAGAGATTGGAAGCATTTTTGAGGGATTACAAGTGAGATATAAAGAGGAAAGTAGAGGAAAAAATCAAGAAAGTTTCGGCCTTCCAGTTTTTGAAAAGATAGAGAGCTGCAGTGTTCAAAACTCCTCAAAGGCTTATTCAAGGTTCCTTCTAACAACCCAAGAGGCTTCTTAAAGTGCTCATTACTCTAACATTTAAAGAGGAGAAGCTCATTCAAAGGGAAAGGTCTTCTAAAAGTGTAAAGTGCTTTTATTTCTGAATTTGCTCACTAAGGAGCTGTAATTTCTGAAACTCTTTTCATTGTGAGTTTGTTTGAGTTTCAACTTGGTTGAAACTTGTGGAGGGTGTACCAAACCTATAATTGGTAATTTGTAAGGCTCCCTTGTGCCCAGAAACAAGAAGTTAGCTGAGAAAGCTAAAGAAAGGCTCTCTTGTGCCTGTGAAATAAGAAGCTAGCTGGGTTAGTTAGGATTGTAATCGTTTGAAGAATGATTAGTGGAGAAAATTCTCAAGGAATTCTTGGAGAGTAGATGTAAGTGCAAGAAGTAGCACCGAGCCACTATAAATTGTTGTGTTTGTGTGTTGTCTCTTATTGTTGCTATACTTGTTCTTTCTATCAACACTTCACACTCACATACAATTTACTGCTTTACAAAATTGCACATACTTGTTAAAAATTTTCAAAGAACCCAATTCATCCCCCCTTTTGGATTGCTTAACTAGGCAACAAGTGGTATCAGAGCTAGTGCTCTTGTTTCTATTTGTCTTAACCGACAAAGAGCTAAAGATCCATGGCAGTCAAAGTAAGTACCTTGTTGACTGAAGGTCAGTCTACAAACAGACCTCCTTTATTCAATGGCACAAATTACACATATTGAAAGGCTAGGATGAAAATTTTTATTCAAGCACTTGACTATGATCTTTGAAGTATCATAGTTAATGGCCCTCACACACCTATTCTTAGAATAAATGATATTGATGTTCCCAAACCGGAAGCGAATTGGGATGAGCATGATAAGAAAATGGCACAACTTAATGCTAAGGCCATGAATGTCTTATATTGTTCTCTTGATGCAAATGAGTTTAATAGAATATCTACTTGTATTTCTGCTAAAGAGATTTGGGATAGACTTGAAATCACCTATGAAGGCACAAATCAAGTGAAGGAATCTAAAATCAATATGCTTGTGCATAAATATGAACTGTTTAAAATGGAATTAACTGAATCCATTACTGATATGTTTACTAGATTTACTGATATTGTGAATGGTTTTAAAAGCCTTGACAAATCTTATACTAACAGTGATCTAGTGAGAAAAATTTTGAGATCTTTGCCTAGGTCATGCGTGTTAGATGTGTGCCCTAGAAAGCCAATTATTGGCATACACATTATATATTGTTCCAGAACTTTTATTGTACATGATCATGTTTATATTAATAAAATTGAGTATTTTTCATACAAGTTAATGTGTCATGTATCGTCCTTGGGGTTAATGGACAATGACATGTATTTTCAAGAGTTAAAAATTTGAGACACATGTCATAATAGATTAACTCCTAAACACTCACAATCAATTGATCAATCACGAGGATGGTAATCGATCCGATCAGATTGGAGCATGGATCGCCTTAATACGAGTCTCTAGTATGAGGTATGAGATACCAAGGCAAGAATGCTGGTAGATGTTTGACATCGGTACCGAGCGTGACCATACAAGAAATCAGTAGGATGACTACTAACTCATTAATGACTTCTCGGCAATGTAGTAGTGTAAGTGGTCCTTGACCTATAGTACTTCGATTACTCACACTAGGGTCATTGCAGTTTGACTGCATATTACCTTGATCCTTTTAGACATCAAGGACTTTGTTATGTATATTGGCTGCAGTGGTCGTAATGTAAGAGTAAGGAGTATTCATGAGGAATCTATCAGCCCTAGTAGATAGGGAGAAGTCTTATGCTATTTAGGAGACTGAGTTCATGAGCCCGTGGCCACGGCAAGTGATAATGGAAAGAAGTTTCCATTGGAATCATAAGTTGAACTCAAGTCAAATAAATATTGCATATGACCGGTGCTTAGGGTTTGACAAGTTATCCTTGACCTAGCACCCTGTTGGGACTCTTGATAGAAGGATTATACTACACGGTCACTGCATTTTGGATTCTTTTCTAACCTGCTGGCTTGCCACTACATACTGCTAGGTGTCATTGGTGGATTGTGAGAAGCCCACTTGGAATCGATTAGGATCGTTGATTCCAAGTTATGAGTTGAGTCGAAATAGTTTCGACCCACTGAAGGAGTTTCGGTGCAACCCTAATGCTGATTAGGGATTATTCTCACTACCAGACAGGTTAGAACCTATGGGGTCACACGCAATAGGGGCTGAATTTCTCATTTTAATCCTTACATTAATCTGATTAGTATTTTGGATCAAGTTCTTTGAAGATGGATTGCTAACTGTTAGCAACTAGGCCTGATAGCATCACTGCTGACCCAATTTGATCAGATCGAATTATTTTCTATCTCCTTAGAATGTCCAATTAGCTTTGACCAAATACATTTAGGGTTGATTTGAGTTGTCCAAGACTCAATTGGAACTTTAGTTTGAGTCTTATGTAATGAGATTCAACTCAGACTCGAAATCCATTCCAATTGGATTTAAATTTGACCGTAGATGTAGAGTGCTAGTGGATTAAGACTCTTAGTCTTCCTGAAGTGATTAATGTATATTAAATTCCATCTCTCATTTAATGTATAGAAATGATAGAAAACTCATCGATTCATTAAATGTGAGAATATGTAAAGGGTTTTGACTCTTTAAATTCCAAAATAATAATTGTAGCATTAATAGCTATTATGATGGAAGACTTTTTGGCTAAGAAAGAATTAATTGTAGCATTAATAGCTATTATGATGAAAGACTTTTTGGCTTAAAAAAGAATTAATTGTAGCATTAATAGTTATTATGATGGAAGACTTTTGGGCTAAGAAAGAATTAATTGTAGCATTAATGGCCTTCATAGAGAGAAGACTTTTGGGTTACTCTTGAAAGTCTATATAAAGGGTTCTTAGTCTGGAAAAGAAAAAAGAAAAGGAGAAGGCCAATGAACATGTCCATCTTATATGGCATAAGGCTTTGCATAGGCTTAGAGAAGTCTTTGTTGTTCTATTCTTCCACCTTATATTAAATCTAGTTGGGCAAAAACAAGTGATAAGTTCCTGTTAAGGAGATCAGGCACAAGAAGGCTGATTCAGCAAAGAGTTTGCTGCACCATCTTTATCAAAAGGATCTGCAAGGTGCTAGCACTCGGTGATCCATCCAAATTTAAGGAGTCTCATCCCTGCGTGGATATTCATAGAGGTCGGACGTGTGAATAGCTCTAGTTCAGGATCCAGTGATCCAACAGGATAAATTCCAGTTACATATTTTAACTTGACAAGGTAAAAAATTTATATTTTAATTTTTTTCCGTATTAGATCTGATCTTTGATCATGCTATCACTGAGTAAATAAGTTTTAGATGAGATTTAAAACTTATTTACCCAATTATAAAATTTTAAATTCATTTCTTCCGCTACAAGATACTGATAGTACCCATCTTATCCATCAATTCAGTCCTTCAATGGGAAGCTAAGATGACTGCAATTCAGGTGGAAAAAGACCTCAACAATCTTCCTCTATAAGAGCTCATGGGATCATTGATGACCCATGAAATTCAAGTTAAACAACATCAAGATGAGAAAGAGACCAAAAAGAGGAGGACCATGGCTCTAAAATGTTCAGACCAAAAGGAGAAATGTGATGAATCATCTGAAGAGAGTGATGGAGATGATGAGCTAGCTCTCATCACAAGAAAATTTAGAAGATTCATGAGGAAGAAGAAACATGGAGTAAAGAGGAGGCCTTTTGTAAAAGGAGAATTCAGCAAGAAAAAAGAAAAAGAGCAGCTTCCTATTTGCTATGAATGTAAGAAACCGGGATACTTTAAGGCTGACTGTCCACAACTTAAGAAAGGTCCCAAGAAGGCTAAAAAGAAGGCTATGATAGCAACTTGGAGTGACAGTGATGATACAAGTTCAGATTATGAGAAACAAGAAATAGCAAACTTGTGTCTCATGGCCTGTGAAGAAGAGATATTTTCTAACTCTCAAACTGAATTTATATTTGATGAATTGCAAGATGCATTTTATGATTTACTTACTGAATTCAAAAAGTTAGGTGCCAAAAATAAAGCTTTGAGAAACCAAACCCAAAGTTTAGTTTTTGAAAAAGAAAAGCTTTCAAATGAAAATTCTGCTTTAACCCAAGAAAATCTGAATTTGAAAAATAAGGTGAACAAACTTAAGCTCATTGTTGATAAATTCACCTTGAGCTCTATAAAACTACAAATGATTCTTGAAAATCAAAGGGTTGTTTTCAATAAAACTGAATTAGGCTATATTCCCTTAAAGAAACAAAAATTTTTGAAAAACATTTTTGTTCCTCCAAACAACTTGCCAAAAATTACATGTTTTAAATGTGGTAAATCAGGACATAAGGCCTTTGCATATAACTCTCACATCAACAAGAATATTAAGAAGATTTGGGTTCCTAAAGGAACCATTCATGCTAACCCCAAAGGACCCAAGAAAGCTTGGATACCTAAAAACATTACTTAAATTTGTGGGTGCAGGTGTGTCTTGTGACCCGAAATGCAAAAAGAAAATGGTACTTAGATAGCGGGTGTTCAAGGCACATGACGGGTAGTGAATCTCAATTCATCACTTTAGAAGCTAAGGATGGAGGAGTGGTCACTTTTGGAGACAATGCTCAAGGAAAGATCATTGGCATTGGTAAAATTGGTATCACTTTCCATACTTTTATAGATAATGTTTTTCTTGTTGATGGTTTAAAACATAATCTGTTAAGCATTAGTCAATTATGTGATAAAGGTTTTAAAGTTAATTTTGAATCATCTATTTGCATGGTTACAAATCTTGCTGATGATAGCATGAAATTTATTGGTCATAGGCATGGAAATGTTTATGTTGTAGATTTGAACGAGCTAAATGATCAAAATATGGAATGTCTAGTTGTCATGAATTCTAAGTTTAATGAATCTAGCTGGTTATGGCATCGTAGACTTACGCATATTAGCATGGATTTGCTTTCCAAACTAATCAAAAGAGATTTTGTAAATGGTTTGCCAAAACTAAATTCTGAAAAGGATAAAATTTATGATGCTTGCCAATTTGGAAAACAAACAGAGTTTCATTCAAATCCAAAAATATGGTTTTAACTACTAGGCCTTTGGAGCTTTTGCACATGGACTTGTTTGGACCTACTAGAACCACAAGTCTAGGTAGAAAACGCTATGATTTTGTAATTATTGATGACTTCTCTCGTTTTACATGAGTTTTATTTTTAGCAAGTAAAGATAAAGCTTTTTCTAAATTTTTAAAGTTCTTCAGAAAAACTACAAATGAAAAAAGTCTTCAAATTTTATCTATTCGTAGTGATCATGGAAAAGAATTTGAAAATCAAAATTTTGAAAGTTTTTGCAATGAAATAGGAATCAATCATAATTTTTCTCCACCAAGAATCCCTCAACAAAATGGAGTAGTTGAGAGAAAGAATTAGACTCTTGAAGAAATGGCAAGAACTATGTTGTGTGAAAGCAATCTCCCAAAATATTTTTGGGCTGAAGCAATTAACACAGCATGCTATATTTTAAACAGAGCCTTGATAAGACCCATTTTGAAAAAGACCCCATATGAGCTTTGGAAAGGTAGAAAACCAAATATTGGGTATTTTTATGTTTTTGGGTGTCGATGTTTTATTCTTAACAATGGTAAATCTAATCTTGATAAATTTGATGCCAAATTTGATGAAGGAATCTTTCTTGGCTACTCCACTAATAGTAAAGTATATAGAGTTTTTAATAAGAAAACTTTAGTGGTAAAAGTATCTATACATATAGTATTTGATGAGACTAATGACCTTTCATTAAGGAAGAAAGAAGCTATTGATGATGTAGGATTACTTGAAGAAGGAGTGCAAGAGATCATATTCAAGGACAAAGAAGATACAAATGAGCAAATCAATCAAGAAGACACCATTGAAGCCCTTCAACAAACTGAAACTCAAGGTACACAAGGCTTAGAAAAGGAGTGGAGGTATGTTCACAATCATTCCAAAGAACTAATCATTATTAGTCCATCTCAAGCGATAAGAACTAGATCTTCACATAGAGATGCATGCAATCATTTAGCATTTGTTTCACAAATTAAACCTAAATGTTTTGATGATGCTAAAGATGACCCTGACTGGATAAATGCTATGCATGAAGAATTAAATCAATTTGAAAGAAATAATGTTTGGACTTTAGTTAGTAAACCAATAGATTACCCCATAATTGGCACTAAATGGGTTTTTAGAAATAAATTGGATGAACATGAAAATATCATTAGAAATAAGGCAAGATTGGTAGCTAAAGGTTATAATCAAGAAGAAGGCATTGATTCTAATGAAACTTTTGCCCCAGTTGCAAGATTGGAAGCTATTAAATTATTACTTGCCTTTGCATGCTTCATGAACTTTAAATTATTTCAAATGGATGTCAAGAGTGCATTTTTGAATGGTTATATTGCTGAAGAAGTATATGTTGAATAACTATCCGGTTTTGAAAATCATGAACTTCCAAACCATATTTTTAAATTGAACAAAGCATTATATGGTTTGAAACAAGCACCCCGGGCATGGTATGATAGATTGAGCAAATTTTTGATAAATAATAATTTTGTTAGAGGAAATGTAGACAGTATATTATTTATAAAAAGTGAAAATGATGATATGCTCATTGTGCAAATTTATGTAGATGACATTATTTTCGGTGCTACTAATGAACTCTTGTGTCAAGACTTTGCTAAGCTCATGCAGGGGGAGTTCGAGATGAGCATGATGGGAGAACTTAGCTATTTTCTTGGACTCCAAATTAAACAAGCTGAAGATGAGATCTTTATTAGCCAAAGCAAGTATACAAAAAAAAAATTTAAAGAAGTTTGGCATGAAGAATTCTAAGTGTGCTGGTACCCCTATGAGCTCATCATGCAAACTTGACTTAAATGATAATAGCAAAAATGTTGATTTAAAGCTTTATAGAGGCATGATATATTCTTTTTTATATTTAACTGCAAGTAGACCTGATATTCTATTTAGTGTATGCATGTTTGCTAGATTTCAAGCAAATCCTAAAGAAATACATTTAAATGCTGTTAAAAGAATTTTAAGATACTTAAATGGCATTAAAAATCTTGGACTTTGGTATGATAAACACTCTTCTATTGATTTGATTGAATATTCTGATTCTGATTTTGCTGGTTGTAAAATTGATAGAAAATCAACTAGTGAAACTTGTCAATTTCTAGGAGTTAACTTAATCTCCTGGTTTAGCAAGAAACAAACTTCAGTAGCATTGTCTATAGCTGAGGCTGAATACATCGCTCCTGAAAGTTGTTGTGCTCAAATCTTATGGATTAAGCAGTAATTAGAAGATTATGACATCAAACTTAAAAACATTCCCATAAAATGTGATAACACTAGTGCCATAAACTTAACCAAAAATCTAATTCAGCATTCTAGGACTAAACACATTGAAATTAGACATCATTTCATTAGAGATCATGTTCAAAGTAAAGATATAATTCTTGATTTTATTAGTACTGATAGGCAATTAGCTGACATTTTCACAAAACCCCTTGATCAAAATAGATTTTATGAAATTAGAAGAGAACTTGGCATGATTGACCCCCTGATTAAATGAGTCAGCTAGATAGATTGAATTTTTAAATTTTTTTTGGGCATTTTTTTAATGATTAAAAATCATGATAATTAGCCCAACTGACCCCCCTAGATGATCATATAATATGCATAACCATCAGAAATCATTTTGCATAAAAATCCCTGATCAATTTGGAGCCTAGGCGCCATTTCCCCTATTTTTGAGCCATTTGAGCTAACGGCTAATTAGAATTAGCCGGCTCGTGAGCCGACTAAATCGCCCGATCGCTCGTGTTATAAGGGCAACCGAGCGACCGTCCGACTCCCTCTCTCCCAAAACTCCATCCAATCTTCCAGATTTCTTCCCTGAGCCTTGATCCCTCCAAATCCCTCTCATTTTTTCCTTAGATTTTCTCTTCCAACCGTCCACCCTTGCGTGATGGCTCCACGAGCGAGAATCCCCCACACACGGCAAGGAGAAAGCTCGGAGGACCTGCGAGAGAGAGCCACGCCTCTCCCGGCTTTGCCCTCTTCCTCCCGTGTCTTCGGGGTTCAATCTTTGTCCACGAGACCTATCTCCAATGGGTGGGTAGTCGACTTCGGCTTCCTTGCTCATGAAGGATTCGGCATTGGAAGAATGCTCCAACAAAGAGGATGGTCATATATGTGTAGGACTGAGGTCCCTATCTACCCCTCCTTAGTAAGAGAATTTTATCAAAACTTGTCTGTTGATTCATGTCTGCTTCATCAATAGTGAGGGGAGTCAAAATCAATTTGGACCATGATATTATTGGAAATATTCTAAGAGTGCCAGTCAGTGGATTTTGGGATGATCTCCCTAAGGGAAGGGCATGGTGGATTGAAGCCATTCTTGGTATAGATGATGGGGAGGGGATTGATAGAGTGCTAGCCAACTCCCTGAGTGTTGAGATGAGACTCTCCACCACATCATATCTAGGATTTTCATTCCTCGTGCTGGGAGCTTTCACTTGGTCACTGAGAGAGATCTGTGTTTGATGTATCATCTGATCAGTGACACCCCTTTTGATTTTCCTGAGCTGATGTTGACTATATTGAGAGAGACAGTCAACAGACTTAGGACTGCCCTGCCTTATGGTATGCTCCTCACCCACTTTTTCAAACACTTTGGAGTAAGACTAAGGGATGAAGAGACAACCAAGTTGCACCATTCAGATGTTTACAATGAGCATTCTCTTCGCCGAATGGGATTTGTAAAGGTTGGTGGCAGATGGTCTAGAGGGAAAGGTAGAGAGGATGAGATTGAGGTATCTACTGAGGGACCATCATCTTCTTCTCATAAGGAAACCAGACCCAGATCTGAGCAGCATCCTGAGGATCCCCCTGCACCACAGAGGACATCAGTTGAACTTAATCAGGAGCAGCTGCAGTATATTGTGAGGGAGGTGACCTCAGCTATCTTCAGTAGAAGTTCAGGGGACAGTGGTTCATCTACTGGTGAGTTTATGATGGTACCACACATTTCTATAGTGAATGAGATATTATCCCAGATGCTGATGAGATTGGAGAGGTTGGAGCACTCCATGAGTATTCTGAATGGAAGGCTGCTGCTTCAGGAGATGAGAGACCATGGGGAACGATCGAGCCGTGACTCAGCGGAGACTGCACGCATGTCTGAGGAGTTGAGACAGTTGCGAGCTCAGATCATGGCCTTTGGTGGGAAATCTGAGAAAGTAGAGATGTCCATTGATCTTCTCCATCATCTAGTCTCTACTATTAGTGATCAGCTGGCCCCTGTAGCATTTAGACCTCCATCCCAGCCATTTCAGCCTCCTCCATAGCCTACTCACCCCCGTGCCAGGCTACCTCATGCATCTTATCGCCCTTCTTCAAGAGGACGTGGCACTGAATCATCCACTTAGCCCTCTGTTGTATCTTCCTCTGATGAGGAATAGTTTAAATTGTTTAGGTTGCTTTGTTTTCTTTTAAATATTCTAGTTCGCTTTGTTTTGATTAGAATGTACTAGGTTTTTCTGTGTATTTAAATGTTTGTATCAGCACTTTATGTATTTAATGAAATCTTGTGTCGCTTTGTATGAAATTTTATCTTATGAATGTTACTTCATTTTTATGAAATCTTGTGTTACAAATGTGGTATCAGATTTGCTATTTGTTATGAAATCTTGTGTATGGAATTATCTACTAAATAAAATGTTCTTTTTCATGAAATTTTGTGGTATCAAATATTAATTGTGTGAATTCTTTTTACTTCAACTTATGTATCATGAATATCCTAAAATTGAACTATCAAGGGCGAGATATTCAAAATTAAGTGCATAACTTCTCACATCCTTTTTGATTGATGACAAAAAGGGAAAGAAAAGAAGCATACATTTAAAAGGAGAAGAATTCTTATTCATCATGTTTCAGAAGAGAAAAGAAGCATACATTCATCATATTTCAGGAAGTTTTTTCAAAAATTCAGAAAGTTTTCATCATGTTTTAAAAATGTTTTAGTGAAATTCTTAAAAAGTTTCAGTGGTTTCAAAATGTTTCAGCATGTTTCAATAGAGTTTTTAAAAGTTTAGTATTTCTAAATGAGAATAATGTAAGCATATGTTTAGGGGGAGAAAAACTGTAATTCATGCAAATATTTCAGCAAATTTCAACTTTTCAAAGGAAAGAAGAAAGTTTTTGAGAGTAAGATTGATTTTACAACAAAAGAAAAAAAAGAAGCTTGTTGTTTTTCACTTAAATTTTACTTGCATTTCAAACAAACAAGTTCTACTTAAAATCTATTTTAAAAATTGAAACTTTTGCATCAAAAATCAAAGTTTCAGTACACTATGCAAAATTCTGGCACACTTTTGGCACGCCTTTTGCACAGACTGAAACTCTACATTTTTAAAGCCAAAATTGTTATTACAGCACAAAGACTCAGTTCATTGGTACAATACTTCATTTCTAGAACATAACTTGTCTTTAGCATTAAATTTAGTATTTTGGCACAAAATTCAACTTTTGTCATAAAATTCAGAATTTCAGCATAAAATTCAGATTTTTGGTATGAAACTCTCCTTAAATCTTTTCAAAAATCTGTTTTCTCTGAATTTGAATATGAAAAATGTTTGTCACATTGTTTTCAAAAATTCTGATTCAAAATTCAAACTTTTGGCACATGTTTCAAAGTTTTTGGTACAAAATTCATACATGAAACTGATTTCTAAATCCTCTCCTAACATGAGCTAAATTATCTCAACCCTATGAACAAGTTCAATATTGCACTGCTTTATCTTGTTGAATTCATTATTTTAATTGTATACTTAATGGTTTTGTCATCATCAAAAAGGGAGAGATTGTTGACCTCACATTGATTTTGATGATCACAAAACAATTAAGTAAGTTACTAATGAGTTTTGTGGAAGATCATGTTGAAATGCAGGCATACATGAATCATCAAGATGATTAAAAAAGATTTCAAGCTCTTAAATGGGTTTATGATTCAAAAGAAGAATTTTTGTAGAAGACCAAGATTAACCTAGAATGATTCAAGCTTCAATTCAGTAAAATTTAGATGGTTGAGAGGTTTTCAAATGAAGAAAGTTCAAAACTATGAGAGCTAGATTTATTCAAGCCTCAATTCAGTGAATTTCATATGTTTGGGAGGTTTTTAAATGAAGAAAGTTCAAAACTATGAGAGCCAAAATGACTCAAGCCTCAAGTCAGTGATTTTCAGATGTTTTGGGAGGTTTTCAAATGAAAAAGTTCAAAACTATAAGAGCTAAAATGATTCAAGCTTCAATTCTGTGATTTTCAGATGTTTGAGAGGTTTTCAAATGAAGAATGTTCAAATTATGAGAGTTGGAACAATTATCTTCTTCATTTCAATGAGTTTTCTTGTTTATGGAATGAGTTTTTAAGTTTTGGAGGATTTAGTCAACTCCTACAGCAGCTACCGGCACTTGGAATGGAAGATTGAAGCATTTGGCCAGCTACCTTGGAAGATATCAAGTCAAAAATGTGCCATAAGAGAGTTAACAGCAAGTTTTACCAAGTTAGCCAACTAATTAGTCAGCTACTGTGGCAAAATAATGAGAAAAATCAAGTTAGCCAACTAACTAGCCGGCTACTGTGGCAAAACAGTGAACTCGCAGGAGTTAGCTGACTTTGGAGTCGGCTACTATGGCCAAGACATTGAGTTTCCTGAAGTTAGCCAACTCTGAAGTCGGCTACTATGGTCAGAACAGAAGTGTTAACAAAAGTAGTCGACTCTAGAGTCAACTAACTTGCCCAGAAATGCTGTAACGGCTAGTTCTGCATCTCCAACGGTCACAAACGACTAGTTTAATGTTCCAATCCCACAGTAAACTATAAATACTCGTAAATGGAATTGATTAGCAAGAGATTGGGAGCATTTTTGAGGGATTACAAGTGAGAAATAAAGAGGAAAACAAAGGAAAAAATCAAGAAAGTTTCAGCCTTCCAGTTTTTGAAAAAATAGAGAGCCGTAGTGTTCAAAACTCCTTCAAGGCTCCTTCCAACTATCCAAGAGGCTTCTTAAAGTATTCATTACTCCAACATTTAAACAGAAGAAGCTCATTCAAAGGGGAAGGTCTTCTAAAAGTGTAAAGTACTTTTATTTTTGAATTTGCTCACTAAGGAGCTGTAATTTCTGAAACTCTTTTCATTGTGAGTTTGTTTGAGTTTCAACTTGGTTGAAACTTGTGGAGGGTGTGCCAAACCCATAATTCATGATTTGTAAGGCTCCCTTGTGCCCGGAAACAAGAAGTTAGCTGAGAAAGCTAAGGGCTCCCTTGTCTTGTGAAACAAGAAGCTAGCTGGGTTAACTAGGATTGTAATCGTTTGAAGAACGATTAGTGGAGAAAATTCCCAAGAGATTCTTGGGAAGTGGACGTAGGTGCAAGGAGTAGCACCGAACCACTATAAATTGTTGTATTTGTGTGCTTGTCTTTTATTGTTGCTATACTTGTTCTTTCTATCAACACTTTACACTCATATACAATTTACTATTTTGCAAAATTGCACATACTTGTTAAAAATTTTCAAAGAACCCAATTCAACCCTCCTCTTGGGTTGCTTAGCTGGGCAACATATATTAATTAAATAATTATATTATATGTTATTATTCTTGAAATTTGATTTAGCAAAATCTTTTATAATTATTACCAATATCTACATGACAATGAAGAACATTGCATTAGTTAAGCTTCCATTCTAAATATATACTAGCATATAACCCCATGTAATGCATGGGGTACAATATTTTCTCCTATTTTTGATTGTTCTTAAAATATAATATAGTAAAATAATAAATTATAATAAAGACAAAGGTTATAGTTGTCAGATTTTGTTGAACATAAAGTAATGAATATTAATGATGCTCGAGAAGAAAGTCCCATCGTTAATACCAATATTATTAATGCTGGCATCCACATAATGAATGGATTTATAAAAAAAATCATCAATTAACCTAACGAGTTTAATTGAGAAAATTTTTAATTGAAGTCATATCTCATTTGTTGACTTAAGTTTAAGTTGGTGCCAATTGAACTTCTCAGTTAGAGTGATGACTTTAGAATCACCATTCTAAGTTCTCTCACCTTCAACAAGTCAAGGGATAGATTTTTATCACCAGTTATCAGTTAAACTAAACAGCTATTGCTGACTTTAGTTCAATTGAAATTGATCCTTAATTTGCATTGTCACTAGATTCACAATAGAAAAGATCACCATCCTTAAATCTATGCCCTTATCATTAGATCCATTATCAAAAAATTCAACATTGCCAAATCCATGTAGGGGTAGACCATTATGCTTTCTTTGTCAATCTAAGGAGAACAAGATATTTCACTAGATTGGAATTCATCGTCATTAGATTTGAGAAAGAAGAGAGCCAAATAATGAGATATAGGAGAGGGCAAAGAGTTTTTTCTTCTCTTCCTTAGCTCTCGCCTCCTCTCCTCTCCTCTTCTCTCTTCGTTATATATTTTTTCATTTTTTTTTTTTTTTTTGTAGATGCTTATATGTATTTTAAGTTTGTGCCTAGGGATTGTAGAAACTATGATAAGAGAGAGAGTTTGTCTAATCTATTCATAGTTGACACACTATTAGACCAGTAACTCATGACCTAGCCAGGACAATGTTGGACCAAGAAAGTAGGTTCAAAACATTGCTCTTGATAACTTAAAATGACATCTCATTATTTATATTAATTTAATTAAATTATATCATTTGAATTTTTTCCTCTTTGACAAAGAAGTTGTCGATGCATAGACTTGAACTAAAATGTTTCATATGTTAGGTTTGGGGAGGGATTGCACTCTTACCATGGTGAAGTAACTAAAACAAAGATATGGCATTGTCTCATAACCAATTCAACTATTAGATGCTATACTTGGCCCTTTTTGGCTATAAGTTCAATTGTATATTAATTATTGCAAACCAAACAATGACATCTTTTAATTTATTTCTTGCAATTTCAGCTGCATATCTCAAATTAGTGCCAACTAGATAGTTCCATAGCTTAGGTAAGGCATTTTGTGTCACATAAGTGAATAAATTAATAGTAGATTCACATCCTTTATTAGCAATTTGTATAAATCATATGCAATATCTTCTCATGTTATTTATTTTCAAATACCATATACTCTATACATATGGTGCTAAATCCATTAATAAAATATCAAATATTAGATAATTTGTTATATTTATTTTATTTTATACTTCACAAGATAAAAACTCTCTTAATGACTTTTCTAGATGGCATTTGAGGAAAAGCCCTATAGCATAACTAGGAGTGGCTTTTTTTTTCTTTTTTCTTTCTTTTCTTCTATTGTTAAAGAAGGAAAGGGCCTAACCAATATGCAATGTAAATAGTAGAAAAGAATAAATGGAGCTACAAGAGATCAACTACATCTAAAACCCATTGCATGCACACATGCACTTCTCTAAAATCCAGTCTCTAATAAAATTCTAAGCCCCTCTTCCCAATGAAGAGATGAATGTCTCTCACTAGAAAGAATATTAACAAATAAAGGATAGGACTAAACTCTCATGACCTCAAAAAAAAAAAAAAACCAAGCTTGTTTTTTAGAAGAGAGCAAATGGTCAATCATTTCCTTACGTCACTGAGCAAAAGGTATGATTTTTAATGGAACTGTAATGCTTTCAAGCCTAAATCTCTTCAATTGCCAAGACAAAAGGATATAGACATCTTGGCTTAAATGTTTGTAGAAGTCTAATCAATCTATAAGATTCCAGAAGCATCCCATTGATATAGTTACTAAGGAAGATAAAAACTTAATTTTTTAATTAACAGTTAGCACAAACCTCTATTGGGAAAGTAGTCATAACTTCCTGTAGGAAACTTCAAATTGCACATAGTTTCAGGCATTGAAAACTAGACTTTTTGATCTTTGCATTAATATTAGATTTGAATGGAGAAACCTTTTGAATCACTATAGATTTTTGCTAAAATTATACCTCATTTTTTGATATTTGAGTTATGAGCTGTTAGTGGAAGTTGTTGCCACATCTATTATCTTGTAGTTTCACTAACTTGAAACCTGCTATCTTTTGAAAGTTGCAGTAGTAATATTAGTGTTTGAGTTGTATATTTGTTTATCTTGTATTTTGAAAATTGAAGTAGTCTTTAATGTATTAAGAGCTTATATAAGGGGGAGATAGATGCTAGGAGAGGGCAGCTTAAAATCATTTCTAATTTTATGAATGAAAAAGTCAACTATCATAGCTCTTATTTTATCTCTTCTTCTCTTTGTTGTTGCTTTGATTTCTATTCCTCTCTTCTCCTCTCTCTCTCTCTCTCTCTCTTGCCTCTATATCATTCGATATTAGAGCTCATGTATCACTTTTGGTCAAACTTTCCTTTATTCTCTTCCCTAGCGATTAGGAGAGGTAGAGGACATTGCAGCAATCCAATGATCAGTGATATGAGAGATGAAAGAGATGATGAAATTCAAGCACTTTGAAGATAAGTTAAATATTTTGAATGATCAGAAGCTTGTAGCAAATGTCATTTAAGTCATGGTGATGACTCTAACTTTGTGAATTCCTTTACACATTGAGTTTGTGATGAAACTATGATGCAAAGGAATTTTCAAATATCGGATGCCATCAAAGTTAACTTACTAGAGTTTCATGGTCGACTTCAACCTAAAGAGTTTGTTGATTGGCTTAGCGCTATTAAGAAATTCTTTGATTATAAAGAAATTCTAGAAAATCAATAAGTTGGTGGCAACAAAATTGCATGGCTATGCCTTAGCATGATAGGACAAAGTTGAAGAGATGCACTTATGTAAAGAAAAGTAGAAAATTTTCTCTTAAGAAAAGATGAAGTCTCACCTCAAAGAAAAATTCTTTCTTTTCGATTTTGTTCAACTTATCTTTTCTTAGTTCAACAACCTTTGCCAAGATCAAAAAAATAGAATTAAGTACACTGAAGAGTTTTAGATGCTGATGGCTCGAAATGATTTTCAATAAAGAGATCAACAACTTATGGCAAGGTATGCCAATGAACTTAGGTTACCTATTTGAAATGAGGTGGAATTACATCCATTCTAAAAATTGAATAATGCTTGTGAGTTAGCCTTGAAAGTAAAGGCTCAGTTGTCACACATTGGTGTTAAAAAATATATTGATGCTCGTAGCTCCTATCCTTCTTTTAAAGGCGAATCTTTAAGTGGTGGGAACTATAGCTCAAAACTTAAAATTTTTACCAAGAATACTTAAGTCAGTCCCTGCAAACTAATTTGAAAGACAAAATAGTCATAATATTCAATTGCTCACTTATTTTAAATATGGATAGCCTTGTCATCATTTTAGTAAATATCCTAAGTAGTGGGTGAATCTTGTTGAGGAAGATGAAGACTTGCCATACCTTATTGCCTATTTTTGATGAAGAAGGAGACATAGAGCATGAAGAAATTGAGCTCCAAGAAGGTAAGAGCTTAGTAATTCTAAGAGAACTTGCCACACCTAAAGCAAATTCTGATGAAGATTAACTCCGCTCCAACATCTTCAAAATTTGATGCCAGTGTCATAGTAAGGTTTGCACTCTTATCATAAATGGTGGAAGTTGTGAGAATATTGTTTTCTAAAAAATGGTAGATAAGCTTCAACTCAAGAGTGAGTCTCACTAAAACTGAATTGCTTAGTTTAAGATAGGCAATAAGGTAAAAGTTTCTAAATATTGTCTTATTTTATTTTCTAAGGGTAAAAATTATAAAGACCAAGTTTGATATGATGCAGTTCCTATGAATGTGTGTCAAATTCTTCTAGGAAAACCTTGGCAATATGATAGAAATATCACCTATAATTGTCATAAGAACACCTGTACCTTTAGGATGGTACATGAAGAATGTGTGTGGACAGCTGTGCCATTAATCGGATCATTGTGAAATACTAGTTCCCTATTCTAAGAATTGATGATATGTTTGACATGCTTATGGAGGCTCAGATGTTCTTTAAGATTAATATGAGAAGTAGATACCATCAAATCAAAATTAGACCAAATGTTGAATGGAAGGCAACATTCTAGACATATAAAGGCTTATATGAAAGGCTTGTGATGCCCTTTGGTTTCTCCAATGCTCCAAGTATCTTTATGAGTATAATGAGTCAAATTATTCGACCATTGCCTCGGTTATATCTATATATGCGCCAATTTCAAACAAAATAATTTTTAAGAAAAATAATTATCTCAATTAATAGGATTTATTATACCTTATGAGAAATATTTGAAAAAAATATTTACATAGACACATTGATGCCCATGTGGGTGAAAATATCAATCATTAGTCTATTGTAAAAAGATCATGTTATGCAAGCACTTTTAAACCCATTTATGATCGGCTTAATTTATTTAAAACTTGTTTAATCTATATAAGATCTACTTAATCCATTTAATTTTGTGGAACCCGTTGATCAAATAAGCTATAAAAATCAAATTGGGTAACCTATTTAATAAAATATTTAAATTTAAATCTGAATTTTTGTTCTATATAATAAATAAATTTATTCATTAAATAAATTATATTTGGATTGATTGCTCCCTCAATACTTGTCTGGTTGGAGGAAAATAAGAGAAAAATTTTTTTGCTCTTATTTTCTAAGGTTTGATTGAAAAGTGGAGGAAAAATGGATGGTGGAGCTCAAATATATTTTCCTTCACTAAAAAAATATTTTTATGGGAGAGGTAGTAGTATTTTAACTTTTCCAGCCTTATAGAAAAATTTATAGCATCAAAAGTTCAAAATTTTCCTTCTGATTTTATTTTATTTCCTTCTCTATTATATTTATATTACATTACTATAACATAAATAATATAATATTATATAATATAGTATATTAAATTATATCATAAATTATAATATATAAACTAATATTTATTATGTTATAATATTATATACATAATATAATATAGTATGATATATTATATTGTATTATATTATATTATAATAGACAAATTATAATATAATATAGTATAATATATGATGTTATCATATATTATAATATAATATAATAATATTATATTAATTCTTATATAATCTTTATTCCATGAGCATTCTAGTCAAATTGATTTTTTTTTATGTAAAATTACTTTCAATTAAACATAAAAAAAATATTTTAAATTTATTTTTTATATAAATTTTCTATCAATTAGACGTGATAAAATTTATTATTTTATAAATTTTTTTAAAAAAAAATGAGGAGAAAACATTTTTCATCAATTTTTTTTTTTTTTTTAAAAAAAAGAACGAGCTCTCAGTTCAATCTATATTTGACTTCGACTGGAGGCGATTGCCATCACTTAAATTTATCTCTAGCAGCCATGTGCGGGTTTCCCCTTCCTACCTACCCCGGCCCTTGGAACTGTCTATTTAAACAAAGCGCAATCCCTGCTCGCTTGCTTCTCGAATCAATGTTCTCTCCTTTCGATCCTCCTACATAGCCGTTGAACCCTAGAATTCAAATAAAAAAACCGAGCCTTTCCATGGAAGCCTCTCTTTCTCATCTCCGTTTCCGGCCGTCGTATACTCCCCTTCTCCACAGAACGAGGCAAAGGACTGAACTGCCTTCCCTTCAAAACCCTAGGATTCGTCTCATGGTTCCCTCGACAGCGCACTTGGGCGGACGCCACTCAAGGGTTGATGGGAGCCGGAGTTTTCTGTTGCCGAAATTTTCGAGGAAGTCAGCGGTATTTCCTCTGACTCGAGCTTCGAAGGGGGAGGCAGAGCTTTCTGACAGCATCGATGCGCGGATTTTGGTCGGGTCTGCCATCACGGTTCTCCTGGCGGTCTTGAATAGGGTTCTATATAAGCTAGCTCTTGTTCCCATGAAGAATTATCCCTTCTTTCTGGCCCAAGTCACCACCTTTGGGTAAGTTTCTTTGCCTATTTGAGTTCCATTGCTGCTGCTGCTGCGGGCCTGGTTGTGCGATCTGATTCAGGTCAAAGACGCAATCTTGTTCGACCAGAGAAGATTATTTTTTCCCCTGCCCACTTTTAGTTTCAGTTGGTGTTGCACAATCCTCTTTGTTGATTCTTCTAACGCTGCTTTGTTGATGGGTTTTTTAGTTGAGTTGATATTGATTGTTGATTTGATGTATCTCCGTAAACTTCATATGATTGGTGATTGTTACAAAATTGCTATCTTAATGGGCTTCTGAGTGCATAAAATTTCATGCTTTTGATGTCCTTGATATCAATCTGTCTATTTTCTGACACCACTCTGTTGATGGATTTTGAGTGGAAGTATGTCCTTGTTCTAGATATTGATTGGTGGCCTGCTGTGTTTCATATATTGTTTGCTGATCCGCTTGACACAAAATGCAAGTGCTTTTTCTGGTTGTTTGATGTTTGTTGCATCTTGCATCTGAATGCTTTTCTTTTGGGCTGGTGAATATTTTACCAGATGCTGGATGAAATCTACATGGCTAATGTTCTTCACTTGAAAGTTTCTCTTTCTAGCTTCCACAATAATGATAATAGTTTCTAGATTAACAGATTAAAATATCTGCTAGGTGTTTAGGTACAAGAGAGAAGAGAGAATTGTAAAATGTCAAGAAGTAGGAAACTTCTATAACTAACATCGTTGATTCCATTGTTTTAGACTGAATTTATATAACAACATACCTATTTGTATATGGTCATGACCATTAAATTCAAGTTACATGCAAAATCACAAAATATCATGATTTTGCACCATGCAATGGCACCCACTTGTTGAATGAATCCAATACTAGAATGTGGCATATGCAGTGCACGTGTTTTTTAATTTTAAATAAAAATAAAAATATTTAAATAAATAATAATACTGGAGAAAGCACTTGAGTTTCCAACCTTGGGGTTAGCAATCAAATGCTTTAGTTACCTATACAGGTTTGACCAGATGGGAGAAACATAAGGGAAACATAGGATGGAAAAAGGCAAGGTAGGAAATGTGGATGGTCAGACACACCTCATGTATGGACATATAATGGAAGTTTACATATATTAGAATGGATATTTGTTGATGTGACATGCTGATGTATTTGCCTTTTCTTTATTTTCACTGAACAAGTAATATATATCTTGTGGCAATTTCATATGTATTGCTGATACTGGTAATATGTTATGACTGATGGGTGGATTTCCTTTTTCTCTTTCATGATATCTCTTTAATTTATAAAGCAGTTCTTCACCTATGATTTAGCAAGTTTATATTTGTATAACATGTCAAATCTAACATGGTTCATCACAGATATGTGGCAGTATATTTCTCTATTCTCTATATCAGATACCGTTCTGGGATTGTGACTAAGGAAATGTTGGCCATTCCAAAATCTCGTTTTATAGCAATTGGTCTCCTGGAAGCCCTAGGTGTTGCTTCAGGGATGTCTGCTGGAGGTAATTGTGGATTTTATGCTTTTCTTGTTTAAATATCTTAATTTTCTCTTTAGTTTTTCCTTGGATGCTGAAAATCACCATTGCATTTCCAGTTTGCTGAATGTTAATGCTTCTTGTACTCTCTCAAAAAGGTTGACTCATGGTAAAATGAATGTGTGTCAAAATAAAGCTAATCAAAGATAAGATTCTTAATGTATCTTCTTTGCTTAATCTTTAGGGTTATTTGGTTTTGATTGACCTACTTATATGAGGACATTAGCAAAAGATGGTGATATTGCCATAATAGATTACGGACTGTACTTTACAAATAATATCTTCCTTTGTATTCTATGCAGCTATGCTTCCTGGACCTGCCATTCCTATACTGTCTCAGGTAATGCGATCTTTGGTCAATTAATTATTTCAAAATTATTAGTACTTTTTCTTTTCTTTTTTTTTTCTTTTCTCAACTTTCATTCAGTTTGCATTTTATTTCTTTACATGTTTGTTTTACATCTGTCTACCATAATAGACTTAGCTATTATTTTAGCTATTATTGTATATCTGTATATGCTTACTTTATTTCCACTCTTGCAGATACCACTAATAGCATTTTGCTCTATCATTTTTTGGCTCAAAGTAGTTTCTTGTGTTTGTGTCACAACCCCCTATTCGGAGTTCGATCCGGGGATAATCACGCTACGGCCGCATACTCTTAAAGCGAACCCTAAGAGTATGCAAGACCTACTAAACCTTAACATATACAATGTAACGACAATCATGATAACATCAATAGAAGCTATATCTCATATATCCCATATATCTCAAAAATACCGACACAATGTCAATATACTAGTATATAAAAGTGTCTAAGTGTCATCTTCAATTTACATATCAGAGTAGCTAAATCAACATTAGATCATACAGAAAATAAAATTTAAGTCTATTTATTTAAGTCTTACTCTTAGTGCCCATGCCCAAATATGAATCCAACAAGTATGCATCATCGTCCTCTTAAAATTGTAGGGGGATAATGAGTTACAAAGCTCAGCAGTAATTTTACACATACCATTATAAGTATGTCAAGAAAATCAGAATAAAATATATATCAAGATAAATTTTTACTGAAAGTAATTTCCACATATCCATGAAACCTATTACGAAAACCATAAACCAATCATAATCAAATGCCAACATAAACAATACCAAATACCAACATAACCGAATACTAACATAAACCATATATCCATATCATAATCATTTGTATATTGAAAATACATACTAACAAACCTCAAGTCAGTAGCCTGTGTCTAATACGTTGAGGGCACACGGACTACTGATTTGAGATTTATCAGTATGTATCTTCAGTATGCGGATGATTATGATATGGATATATGGTTTATGCCAGTATTCGGTTATATTGGTATGGTTTATGTTGGTATTTGATTATTTTTAGTTTTATGGTTTTCACAGCAGGTTTTGTAGATATGTATATGTTATTTTCAGTAAAAATTTATCTTGATATATATTTTATTCTGGTTTTCTTGGTATATTCATAATGGTATATGTAGAATTGCTACTGGACTTTTTAGCTCATTACTCCTCCTTCCAACAATTTTTCAGAGGATGACGATGAGACATACTTGTTGGATCTAGATTTGGGCATGGGCACCAAAAGTGAGATTTAGATTTTGTTTTCCATATGATCTGATGTTGATTTAACTACTTTGATATGTAAATTAAGGATGACACTTAGACACTTTTATGCAATAGTATATTGACATTGTGATGGCATTTTTGAGATATATAGGATATATGAGATATAGCTTTTGCTTATGTTATAATGATAGTTATTATATTATATATGTTGAGGTTTAGTAAGCCTTGCGTGCTCTAAGTATTCGCTTTAAGAGTATGCGGCCATATCGTAATTGTCCTTGGGCCAGGCTCCCCCCAACATCAAGATCCAAGCTATAATCCCATTTGAAAAGATCTTAATCCTACTTAACATGCTGCCTCCTAACAGCTATTGGAAAAATAGGGGAATCTATAGAAGTTGACTTACTCGGTGGCTGCCCGACTATTGGCAGCGGTGATCGGCAGCATTGAACTAAAGATGGACCTCCCACGAATCCTCCCTAGCCGTCAATTGAGCCAATTCCTTTCCCTGCCCATTGAATTAAAAATCAAAATCTAGAACAGAGCTTCACAATCAAAATAGAGTAATTAGATTGCTAATTCTTCACCAACTTTCCTTCCCTCTCTGGCACCAAATCCGGCGATGGCTCAGCTCCGACAAGGGTTTGGCAGGGCCCTGCTAGCACCAGGATCAAGAGAGAAAGAATGAGAAGAGGAGGAGGAGGAGAAGAAGAGGAAAACGAAGAACAAGGAGAAGGAGAAGAGAAGGGACTGGTTCGGCTTCTTGGCTCTATTTATAGAGGACTATGGTCCTCAAACCCACCTTTAATTTGATGTCCATTAATGCGGAACAGGTTGGTTAGGGAGATGGTTATGCAATTTTGCTAATAAAGGAAGGAGATGGCCGGTGGAGTGAAGCTGAAATAATGAATAAAATCAAGCTAGTTTAGCAATTAAACTGGGTTGGTTTGGATGAAGGGGAAGTTGGGTTTTAGTTTAGCTGGTTTAACTAAACCCTGGGCATGACTCAAAGACAAAGTCTCCATTAGCATGGAATTGTTGTTCTTAAAAAAGAGGCACAGTATCACTCGTCATCTATGATTATTCTGTGATTTTTCTTTTTTTTTTTCTTTTTGGGGGGGGGAGGGGGTTGTTAGGTTATCATAACTCTAGCAGTTTGTATTGCAATTATGTGTCATTAACGACAACAAAAACATAAATGATGCACTTATGTAATTGAACATTTTGGCTTCTGTCAAAAGGACTGTCCAGTGACTGGTTACACCCTTGCTGAAGTTAGTACTTCTGCTGAAAGTTACAATTCATTTCACTTACATATATTCAGTAGGCAATCCAAGTTAATTCATCCTAATTATTATCTGGTAGATAAACCTATTTCCCCCAGGGCTATTTTGTTGGGTGATGTACTCTTAACCTGCTGCAGATATTTAAGCTTGATAATGATGAGCAATTATCTTTCAACAGCATGTGTTCTGAAACTTAAAAAATAAAAAAATAAGATCTCATTTCGCTTTAATGGATGGGCTGACACCAGTTGAAATAACCTTTTCTTCTTGCCATCCAGGCATTTTTTAGAACTATAAAAATACGTTCTGCAATTCACAACCTTTGATGCAGAAGTGTTTAGTGCAAACATCATATTTTAGTTTACCTTTTCAGGGTTGTCATGGAATTTAATGGTTAATCTTAATGGAGGACAAATTGAAAGTCTTATGACCCAAGTTGAAGAAAATCTAAGCAAACACAAGTAGAAAATATTCAGGTTTCTAGACTGCAATTTTAATGGATAAGATTTGGCCCCATAAAGAATACAGTTAGAAATCATATGTAGCTTTGAAGGATAAAAAATCGGTCTAGGAGGATAAGATTTAATAAAGGACTTAACTACAAGATGTTACTTTAAGGATGAATCCTAAAAAGCATTATATTGTTCATTAGGAAGAAAAGAGAAACGTTCATAACTAAGGACAGAAGTAATAATTTTGTGTGTACATGTGTGTGCGTGTGTATGCGTGTGCATGTGGGTGTGTGTGTCCGCGTGTGTGTGTGCACGCGCGTGTGCGTGCGTTCGTGTGCGTGCGCGCGCATGCGTGTGCGTGTGCGTGTGCGTGTGCGTGTACGTGTGCTTGTGCGTGTGCGTGTGCTTGTGCGTGTGCGTGTGTGCGTATGTGTGCGTGTGTGCGTGCATGTGCATGCGTGCGCGTGTGTGCATGCGTGCGCGTGTGTGCATGTGTGTGTACGTGCGTGTGTGTGTACGTGCGTATGTGTGTGGCCCCATAAAGAATACAGTTAGAAATTATATGTAGCTTTGAAGGATAAAAAATCAGTCTAGGAGGATAAGATTTAATAGAGGACTCAACTACAAGATGTTACTTTAAGGATGAATCCTAAAAAGCATTATATTGTTCGTTAGGAAGAAAAGAGAAACGTTCATAACCAAGGACAGAAGTAATAATTTTGTGTGTACGTGGGTGTGGGTGTGGGTGTGCGTGTGCGTGTGCGTGTGTGCATGTGTGTGCGTGTGCGTGCGTACGCGTGTGTGCGCGTGTGTGCGTGCGTGTGTACGTGCTTGTTTGTGGCCCCATAAAGAATACAGTTAGAAATCATATGTAGCTTTGAAGGATAAAAAATCAGTCTAGGAGGATAAGATTTAATAGAGGACTCAACTACAAGATGTTACTTTAAGGATGAATCCTAAAAAGCATTATATTGTTCATTAGGAAGAAAAGAGAAACGTTCATAACCAAGGAAAGAAGTAATAATTTTGCGTGTAAGCGCGCGTGCGCGTGCGCGTGTGGGCGTGTTGGCATGTGTGCGTGTGCGCGTGTGTGTATGCGTGTGTGTGTGTCCTTCTGTAACATATGCTACATATGCTTTAGAATAGGAAAACAAGTACATCCTTTACCATCAATAATCTTGAAATCAACATCAAGGTCTCTCTCACCTTCAAAACAGGACTTCGTAAAAGAGAGAAGCAGTTCTATGAAATTCTCACTTGTAGCTTTAGAAGAGATAAATACCAGAGAGATCAGAAAATAATTTCATTATGTGGTCGATAGCATCTAGATATCACCATTTCCATCTAATATATTACCTAATTCTTGCAAACAATAGGCATAAAAGGGTTCCCCAGCTAAGTAAATAGCCACGAAAAGAAATTATCAGGCATAGTTGGGTTCAAACATGGCTAGTACCTGATCCATTTGAGTTATAGTTCAAGACTTCATTTGAGATTCAATCCTGAGTCCCAACTGGTTGGATAAGTCAAATTCTATGAAACTAAGATAAGCTTTGGTCAGGCCAGTTGTGGTGTGGTTAGATATGATTTGTTCAAGTTTATATTATTTTCTTTTTATTTTTGTGTGTTATTTTTTTGTTTAGATTGTGTAAGTTTGTTTTTATTGGACCAAGACCTGATCCATATCAGTACTAGGGTAATGCTTGTGATCCAGTTATGATTGATCTGAAATGTTTGCATCAAGTGGTCAGTCATAACTGACTCAGCTTTATTTTAGTCATGGGTTGCTTCTGTCCATTTGCCTTATTTCTCACTTAAAGTGGCTTCTCACTTTAAACTCTATTGGAAGCTCTTTATGGCTATCTTTCCTGGAATCCTTACCCCATAACCCTAGTTGTACAAGATATGGTGTGATAGACCTAACCCATATGTATGGAGCTGGCTTCATAAATCCCCAGGATCGAGTACAACTTGTAAATCCTTTACCACCAAGCTTTACATCAATGCCAAATTCATGAGCATTATATCGATGGAAGATAGAAGTTGCCTTGAAACATGGAAGGCCCAGTGGGTAAGGAGTCTGTCATGTCAAGTCTGTAGGCTAAGCTCATACGGAACAACCAAGAAGCAGTACTCCAAAGTTCTCCTAGACTTAAAAATTTCTAGACAATGAAGGACAAAGACAGGGAGACAGAGAAATGCATGTATTTCGCAATAGCCCAAAGAACCAGGTTATGGTGCTATCCCTTTGAATCTATGAACCCAGCTAATGTAAAAACATCATGTGATAACTTAAAAAATCCCATGCCTGACCTGTCTAAAAGATTGTCCTGAAATGAATATCAAAATATTGTAAACTTTGGAGGATGAAAATTCAGAACTACATATAGACCCTAGACTTCAATGGAGACCACATAACTCACCTCTTGTAGTTGCACCTGACTGGCTTACTGAAACAACAATAGCACTTTTTTCCTCTTATTCCACCTTTTTTCCCTTTGTTTTGGACAAACGTTTTCTTAGGATTCATCCATCTTCTTTATAATTTATTTGCACAACTATCCTTGTTCCTGTTCTACAATTACTAGCTTGATGTCCAGCTAAAACCTTGACAGGATCACCATCAAATTTCATTATATCTTTAGCTCATATTCGTGGTCTTTGATAGCAGTTATGAAAGATAATTATGGTATATTTCACAATGCAAACGATGCAAACAATCTTGAAGTGATTTGCTAGAGTAACAAATTGCTAAAATTGAAGTCATATGATGTAGCACCTGATTCCAGTGCTAAAGAAATATTCTATACTTTTACATGATGAATGCCTCAACTAATATTTCCATTCCTCAATCAAAAACCTTGACTCTTTTCCATATTCTACAAGTATGAGGTTTGGGTATTTGCTGTAAAATGCTGTAACATTGCCATGAAAGATATTATACTTACTGTTGTATCTTGCAATCTTTGCTTGCAGTAATTGATGACATATGTTGCATAGCTGAAAAGCTTAAAAAACATTATTTTTCCCTCCTTCCCCTTTACTCTAGATGGTTTTTAAGCCTTGTGGTAATTATTCTCTAGTATTGGTACAAGTGATGGGCCTTAAAAGATATGGCTCCTTGTTTTCTTCTGTTTTTCCATCTTTAAGTTCCTTCCTTTTTGTAACAAATTCCTGGTATAGGCTTTGGACCTTATGTCTCTTTTTAACTATTACTTTATATAACTTCTCTTTGTTTCATGGCTTTCTACAGCATCTAATTAACATATGAGAATTTAGTAGGTTGCACGCACGGATTAAGTAGGGTAAGATTTAAGTTGTTTTCCTCTTGATTTTTCTCAAAAAAAGCCACCTTCAAGGTTGAATGTAGATGTTACCCTTCCTGTCTAGTTAAATAACATGTTGTTTTCCTAAGTGAACATGATTTTTTTTATAGAGTTAACAAGCTGTTCTATAAGTACTTTATCCAAAGAGTGCTAAATTTCACATATTCTATATTCTGATATTTTGTTATATCTCCATCTGCTGTTTTGCTTGTTGCAGTCTTTCTTGGTGTGGCAGCTTATCTTATCTGTCTTAATTTTGGGAAGGAAATACTCATTCAACCAAGTCTTTGGTTGCTTACTAGTAACTGTAGGAGTGGTTCTAGCAGTGGCAAGGTATGTTTTTGGGAGATTTTTGAGACCAAGCCTGATAATTCTTGTCATCTTTGTTTTCATTTGGTTATCCTTTATTTGCAGAGTTTGGTACTCATTTCATTTTACTGATAAAAAGCATTGCAGTAAAGACATGATTGATTGGGACCTTTTTTTTATGGTTCTAATTGTATGGGTGTTTACTTGTAGTTAATATTGGTCCAACTTTCTTAACATGGAAACATTTAGATAATCAGTTCACTATTCTCCCATGGGTCAGGAAGGGTCCAAGGCACGAATTTATTCTCTCTCCCAGAAGGGTTATATGCATAAAGATAGGACATTTCATAGACCAAGGCTCCTTTTCTAAATTATTTTCTTTTCATTAAAGCAAAACAGTTGGATTCTCTATCTGGCGTCTGTCTCCTTGATCTTCAGATACCTATAGGGCAAACGTGTACCTGCTCTCATGTGAGTTGTGGACTAGAAAGTGCTATAGCTCTTTGAGATGTGCTTTTCACTTGCATATGTTGCCTTGTTACCTTAGTGGGCTCACTGAAGTGTGCATCTCAGCATATGCCCATGGTGCACCCAAGAGTATCCCTGAGGATTAAGATTTGGCATGTACTAACCTTGATCTGGCCTTTGTGAGCACAGTTGCATTGTGGGCATGAGATTTTGTTGCATGCATTTTGCACAATTAGTTACTGAGTTCTGACTTGACGCAGACTGCACGGACTAGCCCATTACATATGTTGTTGTCTCATGCTTGGCCCAAGCCCTGTGGAGTAGACTTGCCTTTCTGGGCCTATACATAGGTGAGTTTTGTTAAATAAAATAAAATGGGAGGGAAAATCAAGTTTACCCAAAAAAGATCACGATGCAAAAAGAAATAGAAGTGGAAAGAAACATGAAAGCTAGAGAACAAGTCTTCTTGTTGCAGGGAGTTGACAAGACCATGAGAAGCTCTACATCCTTGCAAGCTAAAACAGAGGCAGCGCTTGATTTACCAAGGAAAATTCTCCCATAATATTTCTTCCATATTCTCCAGCAGATGGTAATCACCCATTGATCCCAAGCTAATATTATCTGTCATGGGATTCTCTTCTTTCACCGAACTGTCCATAGTGAAGTAAGAGATGAGATGCTCCATACTTGATAAGTAAGAGGGCAGAAAATAAAGAAATGATTTGCCATTTCATCACAGCATCCACAAAGTTCACTCTCCTGCAGTTAAGCCTTTCATATGCAGGTTCTTTTGGTGATGAGATTATCTTGAAGTGCCAGCCACATAAAGATTTTAATCTCATCAGGGGCACTTGATTTTTAATGGGTATTGAAGAAAGGGCAATTCAGTCCACTGTTATCAAGAATTTTGTAAAAACCTCTAAAGTAAATTTTCCATTATTGCCTTCCCCAGATAGCTTATTCCAAGTCACTGTTAGACCTAATATTTGTTAGTAAACCAGAAAGAAGAGTCCATTTTCCATTTTCTTTAGACTTGAAAGATCTGACCAATTCGATGTTCCAGTCTCTACTTCTTTTGTTAAACTTGAAGTTAGTGTTACATCTTGCTCACAGGCTGAAGAAACAGATCTGGAAAGAGGGAACAGAAAGTAATGTCAGCCTACGTAGTGAGATAGTTGTGTTGGATAGCTGCTGCATGTATTGGCAACTTCAAGCTAGTCCTTGCATACTTCCTAAGTCCAGTAAGATACAGGCCTGGTCCATGTTATTTTTTGCATCGCTGAAACATTCCATACATGAAAACGCCAACATACATAGCAAACCTCTATCATTTCCCATCCTTCTGTATTGAAGAAAAAGGCTTTTGTCCAAAGCTTTTGCTTCCGATCACTGGTTCAAAGCTCATCTCTTCTCAACTACCTTGTTGATCCATCATGCTCCAGTGTCGCATAAGTTCTTTTTCCCCTTTCTTGTGCTAACTAGATTAGAATTAAAATCTAGTTCTATTTTCAGCACTTTAACACTTGACAGAACATGAAATACTGTTGTTTCACTTCTTGAATTTAGATGATCAAGATTTAGAGTTTTTCGAGCTTCAGCTTTTCATCTGCTAAATGAACTTGTTCAAGTACTAGATTGGCACGTTCATACTCTCTCCTTGTGGTGCTCTCATTTCATTTTTACTTTCTCTGCTTGTTTACCCACTTAAGTTAGCTGGATCGAGCAATTTATTATGCTGACCTAAGTTAAAGAACACCATGTGCTTAATCAAGGGGGTTTGCTTTCTGATTATTGTCCTCAGTTAGATATCAAAGTGCTTATTAAGTTTTGTTGCTCATATAAAGCATCTGCTAGACATGCAGGAGAGCTAGTGAAGCATGTAGGGTCATCACTACTTTGAAAGATGTTGCTTTACATCATTTAGTTTGTACAAAGGGTTTGAACTGTTACCTCTTAGTCTATTTGGTTCTTTTCCTTAAAAGCCTATTGGAGTATGTGAACTTCAAGGAATCTGATTCATGTTTGGTTTTGGTGGATGCTCCATAGTGTAAAAGGTGGATAAGGGTTTTCATGAGCACTCACTCATTGGTTCCATACTTGAAGAATTTCTCCTTCACTAGTATCATCAAGTTAATTTGCTAAAAGAAATGCAGTTCGGGACTAAAGTTGTGAGAGCCCATGCTAACATTTGTTTAGTCCCACTTCGGTTATGCACTGAGTAGATCTTAGGTTGAGTCAAAGGGCTCAAATGATACCTTCTTGGCTAGTCTTTTTGAGTGAGATCCTGGATTATTATAGATGGTATCAAAGCGGATTCGGCCTATAGCCCATGTGGACTAGGAAACACTATTGATGAGCTCTTTTGGGACTAAGCATGGGCGGATTGTGGTGTTTGTAATTGTGATTGGGTTTAATTGGACTTGGTTTTGGACCCTAAGCTTAGTGGTGATTCTATAACTTAAACAAGAAGAGTATGTGAGAACCTTTGTAGGCATGTTTAATCTCGCATCAACTATGCACTGGATAGATCTTGAGTATATATACAGAATCAAGGGCTCCAAATATACTTTCTTGGCTAGCCTTTTTAGGCAAGGCCTTGATTTGTTACATAAGCTTTGAAGAGAGTATATTTAGTGTGTCTCGAGTGTCTATCTCTGCAAAAAAAGATTTTAGAAGGTCGAGAAGTCTAAACTTGTTCTTTCTTTGGATTTTTTGTTCAGAAAATTAACACACATTGTACATCCTACATTGACATTTGTAATGGGAAGAACCTTCTGTTTTTTCATAAGAGAACCTATAACAACAACTTCCTAGTGACCCCTTTTCGTTCGCTCTTTTGTTGCTTTTTATTGATTTTCTGTAAACTAGAAAAAGAATTGGAAGTAACTTTTTGAAAAGAATTGAGCACTGATGTGAATGATTAATTCTAGCATCTGAACCAATCCATGATTTTGGATCCTTCATCGATCGAATCTGAATAAAGTGATGCTAGAGTAAAATAAGGGCATTTCAGTTGATATGGTGAATTCATGTTCACAAAATTTGGCAGAGACATTACAATTATTGTAGTTGATGAACGGTTATGCACAATGCCCACAAGTTTTTTTCCCTTTTTGCTAGTCAAGTTCAATGCTATGAATCATATACAAAAAAGGTTGGCACTTCTGTTTCGGTCAAATGATATTTGATGGTAATTATGTGTGCAAGTTATCTTGTGTTTTATGTTATTATTGGACCTTTATTTAAGTATGAGGTCTGCTGCTGACATATGTTTTTTCTTTTTCTCCTTTTTTTTTTTTAATTCACAACGAAGATCTTATAGGCTTCAACTTCTTTCTCTTGATTTACTGTAGTGGGGCAAATACGGGTCAATTTCTATCTGAAGTTGAATTTCACTGGCCTGCACTAATGGTGGCTTCATCTGCCTTCCAATCTGGTGCATCCATTCTGAAGGTTTAAGTCTCTTCTCATTATCAAGGTTATATTATTATTTCAGACTGAAAATACTCTAAACCACATAAAAATGGCAGGAGTTTGTTTTCATTGACAGTGCAAAGCGCCTTCAGGTAATTTTTGTTTGTAATGTTGTGAAGAAAGTTTGTCATTCATTTCATAAAATCATAGGTGGAGTGATGAACAAGTGCAGAATAAATAGTTGTCTTATTTTTTGGCCATTTGGAATTCTTTACAACCTTCAGCATCTTTATGCAGGGGAAGCCTCTTGACATATTCGTTGTAAATTCTTTTGGATCAGGGTTTCAGGTATCTTTTAAACCTTTTCAGTTATTGTTCCCCTTTTCTGTATTTATTTGTTTCTGAAAAATTCTAGCACATGCAATTGGTACGCCTAACTCCAATTTAGTTGGATCTAGTTTTGGCAAAATGTAAAGTTTCAACTTGTAGTATTTATTTGATTTTTCCTTCAAATATCTCACTAACTCTGAAAATTTTGACCAGAGGTTTAAGTTGAGGTTCCTGATTCTCTGCATATGCAGGCTCTTTTTGTCTTTCTTCTTCTTCCTTTTCTTTCAAACCTGAGAGGAATTCCTTTTCCTGAACTTCCCTCATACCTAAAAAGTGGCGCTGCATGCTTTTTGAATTTAGGAGGCAATTTAACAGGCAAGTTTTCTTACTACAAAAATATATCTTCTTTTAACCTTTGCTTATGTTCATTTGTTTGATATGTTCAAGATTCCATTGAGTATCTGAGTTAGTTGCAGGAACAGATCATTACTCATTAATAAGTTTAAATATTAGAATCCCATCAGAGGTGATCTGGAAAATAAACTTATTATCACATACCTCCTGATCCACACAGCCTTTACTTTTTTAAGTTGTATCACATGTAAAACCTCAAAACTGCTGGTTGTTATTATCCCTACACTAGTTATCAGAAGGTTTGTGCCAAGATTTTAAAACTAGTTTCAATTTTGTTTGCGGCAGTTTCACTCTGAGATTTGGAGTTTGAATTAAAAATAGCAAATATCCAAAAATAAGAAACATTAAGAAGAGTTATTTCAAATCATTTTATTATTTTTGAGTTATTTAGGATCATAACTAATGTAGTATGGGCAGCTTGAGATTGAAACTAAATTGTTTTAAACTTTAATGCATTAAATGCATTATACTTTTTCTCTTATTTTTTTTTTAATTTTCTTATGCTTTGTTTTAATTTTTATATTGAACTAAACTTTTCTCTAAGCATATTTTATTTCATTTTAATAAGTTGTCTAAGCAAGAGAAAAATCATTTGAGCATATTTCATTATATTTCATTTTAACAATCCACTTAAGCAAGAAAAGGTACATCCAAATAAATATGAGAAAAGACAACCTCTTTAAGTGGGGAAAAAAAGAACCATAGGAATACAATTCTTTTGAATTAGTAAAGGCACTCATCAAAGTTGCATCTTGCATACTATAATAATAGAACTTAGTCAAAAATAATATAAATGAGATCATTAGAGCCTTAGGTAAATATATTATTGAATTATAAAAAAAATTTAAAATTATTATAAAACATCAAACATCAATATCTGTTAATAAGAAAAGATTACAAATTCAGCTTTAGCTGGTTTTGGCTGAAAATATTGAAACTTGGCAAAAATTTAGTGTAACTGACTAAAATAAAAAATTTTGGTTTGTTTCAGGCCGGTCTTGATCGAAATCGATTAGTTTGCCATTTTGATAAAAATGGATTGGTTTTGGCTGAAACTTCAAACCTTTGTTTTTACTGGAAGTTTATGAAGGACAAAGGAAAATGCAACCTAAAGGAACAAACATATAAGAAAAAGAAATGTTGATGCAGAATAATAATGAATTGATCTTTTTTCCTTTTTTTTTTTAACTTTTACAATTATGAAAGCAACAAAAAAAATTTGTCTATGAAAGCATGAGGCAAGTGATACTAGCATTACAATATGATTTTCATGCATATAAAATATATTGAGCTAAATATAACTTGAATCAATGCAAGTGAAACCTAGTATTAAGGTTTTAGGTATCGATGGAATGGGTAGGCCGTATCATACCACTCCAACAAGGAATCAGCACTCAGGTGGATGTGGGACATTGCTCTGTTTGTGGGTTGAGACATCCTTCCTATCCTAGCCAAAACTGGTCAATATTAGCTGGTACCAAGGCTGAACCCAACTGGTACTAGGTATGACTTGACCTGCTTAATTTTTGTTAAAAAAAAGAGAAGCATAGCAAACTGAGTATTAGGCAACTCGGCTCAACTTAATATGTCAAAATAACTACAAGATCTCAGCTTGAGCCCAAGCTGAGCTTCATATAAAGTGTTCAAGTTCGGCTCAGCTAAACTGTGAGCTGAGCTTTAGGTGAGCTAAGCTGAGCTTTTCCATTCTTTTTGAACAAAGCTGGTGTTTAGGTGTGGCTTGTTTATGGAGACAAACTTTGAAAAATATTTGAGCTTGGCTCATCTATTAGCCGAGCCAATCTCAAATGAGTAATGAGCAAGTCGAGCTTGAGTTGCTTATTTTACTTAAACTTATTATTCCGATGTACATAATATGATTAATAAGTTATATTTCACTTATATTAATTGATATTTTTTAATTTTTGTTTCGGTACTACTACCCATGTTTCAAATCTTTGTAAGACGTTCCATGGGACATCAGGATGGATAACCATCCCAATTGTCGAGATGAAACTATCCTACCATCATATCAGTGTTCCAATCGACGCGTCCTGAGACATCCCCATCTCAAGTGTTGGGACAAGATAAAACGATGGCGCATCTCATTTCATAAAAAAAATAGGACAGTCATGAGACCAACTATGCTTTATGGCATAGAGTATTGAGCAGTTAAAAAAATACACATACAGAAAATGAATGTAATAGAAATGAGAATGTTAAGATAAATGTGTGGTAATACAAGAAAAGATAGAATAAGAAATAAATCCATTCATAAAAAGGTAGAGGTAGTTCCAATCAACGATAAATTAAGGGAAGGATAACTTAAATGGTTTGGATATGTACAACGTAGACCTAAAAATGCATCTGTGCGAAGGAGTGACTTGATAGATGTAGAAGAAAAAAGGGGTAGAGGTAAATCGAAAATTACATGGAAGAAAGTGATAAAGAAAGACTTAAAATCTTTACATCTTACAAAAAATATGACCCAAAACAGAGCTAAATGAAGAAAAAAGATTCTTGTAGCCGATCCTAACTAATTTGGGATTAAAGTTTTGTTGTTGTTATTGTTGTTGTTACCTACACTATACACCCTATTCTAGACTTAAAATCATATCAATATTCTCTAAAATTTTATTTAAGGTAGTAAAGAAAAATTGGAAAGAATTTTTTAAAAAAAGAAAAGAACAAAAAAATGGCATCCCAATATGGTGCTGGATGCCAAACCAACCAAAGAGATGGGTCAATAGCATCTTGATAACATACTGTTCTCAGACAAAACCTGTATGGGGCTTAATACCAGCATTTTAGTCTTTGCCCATTAACTAATTTATGATATTTTCACTTGTAACCTCTATTTCTTATTGCAACTATGTATGTGTTCTACAAATTCGTCTATATGACTATTTTAGTTGCAAGGGAACAAAGGTGGAAAAAAAAAATCTCTTTACTAATCATGTCTGTAAAGAATTCTCTGATAATGCTAAGTGATTGTTATAGAATAAAAGAAAGAATGAGCAAATTGTTCAGATGAAATATCTCTCTTTGAAGTTATTATAAACTAACCTGACTCGTTAGTCTGTCATACATCCCTTTCAAGACCCTTGATTGCATCAAGACTGCCCATTTATGGATTCCCATGCAGATGGTGGACCAGTTGTTCCGGAATGCAGATTGGCTAAAATTTATTTTATGACAGATCTGTAGATCCAGGCCACTAACTGATTATTTTCTTATATGCAGAGAGCCATTATTATTGAACTAAAGGGTAGTTAACAATAATAGCAACAGCGCAAGACTTCTTATCTACTTCAGGGATTATATTCGCATCCATCATATGCATTTGTGTTAGAAAATTAGTATCCAATGTAAAATGAAAATCATCTTTTAATTCAAATACATACCATGTTTGATTAATCTGAGCTCACAGTCTGGATGGGTATCTGATTTTCTTTTTAAGAACTTTATCAATATAAATCTCGTAATGAGGTGAATCTTTTAAAGTCTGACAAATAGAGCTTCAACTTGTAGAAATCTCTAATTAATGCAAGGAATAATGAAAGTTCATCATCATCTTAGCTAATTACATAATCAGCTTGTATTGTTAAATAACAAATATACCATATCTGTTGAGTACTCATAGAAGAATATACTTGTGGCCTGTGTAGTTGCTATATATTCACTTGGAACCTCTGGTCTCATCCTAGAATGGGTCACAACCCACATGCAACTCCGTGTCATCAAAGGCACTGAAACACACATTAGCACCTCTAACTCCATACCTATCCTTCAATCATGCATTCAACTCCTTTCCCCTCCTGATGACAGTTGTGTCATGCCCCATATTTCGGAGTTCTGTAAACTTTGGATCAGCCTTTGCAAATGCCCATTGAAAAGATTTGTCCTTTGAAAACATCTTGAACTGAATGGGAAAGGTGCATTGGAGTTGATTTTATTTATTACTCTACTTGCACTGCCACTTACATTAATTGATCATCTTCTCTCTTTTTTATAGGAAGAAACAATTCATCAAAGAAGTGGATGCAATTATTAATTGACATCTTCTGTAATTTTCAGTGGTGTTATCTGACTGAGATTGTTAACACTGTTGTTCAGGTTGTGAAGGAGCTCCATTGTTACCTCTACTTTTTATAACAATGAATATGGCTTTCAACATATCTTTGCTTAATCTGGTGAAGGTTTCATCTGCATTAGTTGCTTCACTTGCAGCAACACTAGCAGGTTCTCTCTCTCTCTCTCTCTCTCTCTCTCTCTCTCATACATGTGCACGTGCACGCACACACACACGCTCTACAGTCATAAATGCACTCATGGGCTGGTTTCTAAAGCCAATTTACCACATCGAGAGACTGCAAGTTGGTGTGTGTTACCCTAAGAAGTCAACTGCATCACCTGCAGAAGAATGAGACTCATTGAATGAAACAAGTATTCTTATCTGGAGATTGCTTATTACAGGAGCAAATTCCAGATGTGTCGCACTACAATGGGCTTTTCTGAATTTATTATATGCTATCATAAACTAGGTTCCTTTCTTGGACTAAAAGGTTTTTTTTTCCCCTCTAGTGCCAATTTCCATCTATGTTCTTTCGCTGCCATTGCCTTACATCCCTGAAGGCACAAGCTTGGACACATACTTCATCATTGGTACTGCAATTGTTGTGCTGGGTTTGATGCTCTACAATCTCCCTGAATCAGCGGATCAGTTCCATAAAAATGACTAACCTTATGCTTGAAGCAAGACTCTGTGCCATATGTTTCCAGGTCAGCACTAGTTGCAACCAGTTCGAGGTGAAGACGGAAAGATTTTTGGTTCGTTGGAGCCTTGTCATTTGGGTCATCGACATTGATTCCCTTGAGGATTTGAGGCTAGATCAATATCACACTGCCGGCCATGCTTCATTTGCATGCAGGTAGCTCTGCAGTCTTCCATTATATAATTTCTAGATGCTATCAATTGCTCATTTGTTACAAATCACAAAAGAGTGAGGATCATAACTTATTGTCCACAATCTCCTGATGACGTTTATATTGTGGTACAAGGAAAGAAAGATTTGAGCAGAACTTTGGTCTTCATAACGGCATTGTTCCAGTATAACAGACCCAACTGAAATTTTTATTGGCCTTGTAAAGGCTGTTATTTTAATTATTTAGTCTAAAGTAATAATTATTATGATAGTTGTTGTGATAGTGTCATAATAAAATTAACAGGCCAACTGGTGCTAGTTGGATGGTTGTTTGGTTGGATTCAATGATTCAAGTCTCAGTCGTCCTGTTTTGACCATACTATTTTATAATATTAATTTTAAATAGATCTAATTTATCATATAAAAATATAAAGAGATAATTTTTTTAAATTTAAATATATTTAAAAATTAAATAAAATACTAAAATTTTATAAATAATTTTTTATTAAAATACATTCTAAATAGGTAATAGAATGTTTGATTAGATCGAGGTTTGAGATGAGATGAAATGTGCGATGCTATGTTCGGTGAATAAATGGGAAAACTTCTATATTCATGTGATTTAAAACTCTGGTTGGATTTACTTTTGAGAAAAGTCTTTTTGGGAGAAGGAATGGTGGCTGACCAGATAGGGGACCAGGTTGTTTTGGATAGCAGAAATTGTATGATAGAGGGAAAAAGCTGGCAGCAGGCCCTTTGTCTTCTTCCTCTAATTCTCTCTCTAATCCTCTCTTCCCTCTAAGCCTTCTCTTCTCTTGTCTTTTTTCTCCTTTTGAAGCAATTATATTCTGCTGATCAGATCTGAGTTCAGTTCTTGGGCCTAGTATTGCCTTAACAGCAGAAAGAGACTCCAAAGTGCTCAGAAATTCAGATAGATCTCTAGGATCAATCTTATAGCATCTAATCTTTAAGGAGGTTTCATTGGTGACCCCAAAAAAGAATTTCAAAGTATCATTTTATTTACAGAAACATTAAAAATATAGATAATGGCCATCATTCGTGTGATACATTTTATTTTAACACAAAATAGCCTGTTATGGTTGAAGGTGTTAACATCCAAAATCCACGTCCGAACATTAACTGAAGTGCTTGTCAGAGAGGTAAGACCATCGATGTGAAGCAAGATTTTACCAAAAGAGAGAGATTTGCTGTCATAGTCCTGGAGAGTCTCTGATTACCACGTGTCATCTTCTGATTGTTGCCTAATTTATTTATTTATTTATTATAGAACATAGGTGTTTAAAACACTATCGAGGCCAGAGATGGTGGGCCAGATTGTGTGGGCCCCAAAGGTAAAGAAGCTGACGACACTGGGGAGACTCCTGCTCGTACTACCCACCGACTTATGCGACAAGCAACGCGTAAAATCCAATGTAGCGCTCTGACAGTACGTGTGAACGGAAGACGGCTGAAAACTCGGAGGTCCCACTGCCTTCATCTACGTTTTTTTATTTACGTTTCTTTAATCACATACAAATGGTGAGCATTAGCCAGCTCTCCGTTGCAGCCATCTCCACCGAATGTTTGGAAGAAGAGGGCCGCACTCCAGTGCTTTTTTAATTTAAAAAATATTAAAATCTAAATCGTACATTTAAATTTCTTATTAGTTTATTGGTTGCGCTGGTTGCAACCTTTTTAATCCTAAAATTTACGAATTTTATGGGTCAAAATTCAATTGGGATTCTAATTGAAGTTTATCTCTTTTCTATTTTGATCCTGAAGTTTGGAATAAATTATGGTGTCAGTCATTTTTCACGAACTTAACTAATTAAATCGATTACCGCTATGAAATAATTTAGACAGTCCGTTATTAAAGCTCATGATTAAAATTTAAAATTATTTTATTTTTTTATTAAAAATGAAAAAAAAAAATAATTTAGACAGTCCGTTATTAAAACTCATGATTAAAATTTAAAATTATTTTAATTTTTATTAAAAATGAAAAACATAAAAGAAAACATTATACTTTAAGACTAACCATCAAATTAAGAACTCATCTAGGTCTGTTTTGCCTTGGTTCAAATTGAAAGAGCTTGAAACCCAAACAACCACTTCGGGTCAGCCCGGACGCCACTTCCGAAAGCCACGCTGGCGTTGGCTGCAGTATTTGCCATGAGGATGTGTAAGGATCGTAATCAATCTTTGCTTGAGCTTGAGCTATATTCAATTAAAAAAATGCTTGAGCTTAGATTGTATAAATTTTGAGCCAAGCTTTCGAAACTACTCGTGTTTGGGTCTAACTTATTTATCAATTGAGCTTTTAATGAGCCAAGTTTACTTGCTTATGAGCAACTGCATCCATTTGCAGGCCTAGTTTCAGGGGTGCAAACATTGAGTGCTCATAAGCAGCCTAATCTCGCCTTGATTTGAGTTTGGTTGAAATTTGGCTCAGCTTAAAAAAAAAAAGGGGGCTAATTTTTGTAACTTAGCTCGTAGACAAGTGGGCTTGGACTCGGCTTTGAATTTATATGGCTCGAATTTAAATAGTTGAAGTCAAGCTTTGCCGGAGGGAGCAGCGTTTGAACAGCTCATTTAAGCTGAGCTCAAGCAGTCTACTACATGGGCTTGCTTGGCTCCAATGGTCTGCAACCTTACAAAAGACTAATATATTCTTAATTAAAATTAGATCCTCATGATCAATTCATTTGGTCCCCCTAATCTAATAAGTATTAATTTGCGTAGCCATCCAATGATCAAAACTAGGTCCTCTTGGTTAGAATTCCATCAACGGTCACCAACACCTGGATCCAATTTTCTGGATGACGATCTCCGTACTTTTTGACGGGGAGACCCACAAATATCCGTAGACTCGGTCAATGGCCTGATGAAACAATCCTGACCGTCCACTGGTGGAACACTCCAGAAGCAACGAGAGAGTCAAATAAGGCCCCACCCGCTTCCCCCTAACCCACCAGTCTGCGTGATTTGCTGCCGTGGGTTTCTTTTCGGGTCTCTTTTGTTTGGTGACATTACTAGCGAGGGGGAGCTTCCCCGAAGGATGGCCGAGGTCCCGGGACCCACGCAGACCGTAACATGCCACGTGTGGCCACAGTGGCAAAAAAAATGTTATTTTTAATATCAGGCGGGGTAAATTCGTCCACATATTAAATCCCACTTGTTTATTTAATTTATTTAAAAGTACGCCGCTTTGTAACACCGTTATCTTTCTACGACGGCCAAAATCGTTACAGGTTCGCTCTACGGTTCCACGTCCTAATTTGGTGGCAGCTGCTCTCAATTTAAATAAATAAAATAAAGTAAAATAATAATCTCTAAGCTCCATTTGTTGAATAATATGTTAAATTAGTTTAAATTATACACTATAAAAAAAAAAAAAAAAAAATCCTGTACTAAAACAATGCTAGTGTTGTAAAGAATAATAATCTATCTAATTACATGGCTTAGCAGATAATAAGCTAAATCATTTCTTAATCATAATTTATACATATACTTTAAATACCTTAAACCTTCAGGATAAAATATTCAGAATGCACATCTTGTGAATTATAAAATGCCTTCATTTATAATTCAAGACATTATAAATGCCAAAAATTCATGAGAATAATTGATTTTACTCCATATCTTACGTGGCACATAGTATGTGCTTGAATTATTGGTTTCACAAAAAAAATAATAAAAAAATTCTAATTTGTCATATAGAAGAGGAACAACAATAATAAATAAGAGAAATTACAGGAATGATGACGGCTATTATAATTTTAAATGAAGATAAAAAAAATGAGATAAGAATGATGATAACGTATAGATACAACTTTAAATAGATATAAAATAATCTTAAATAGTGATTTTTGAGCCTTACATATATAATGGCATCCATATATTTACCAATATTTTAAATCAATTTAGAATAATATTAAGGTGGACAAATTATCTTGGAGTAAAACATGATTTGTGTTCAATGTAACTACTATATATCCAATTGCTTGGCTTGATGAGTTAGTTTTCATGCTACATTACAATGCCTGCAACCCAAGTGCATGCATCTTGCAAAGCCATGGAATTGTCAATTAATAACCTTTTAAACTAGTTATGCTTACAATATATTATAGTCTTCATTTCTTAATTACATTATCAAGCAAATTATGAGAGGCAAATACTGGAACTAATTCACCAAGTGTCAAGAAACCACTCCATGTAGATAGTATGATGCAACACAAGCTAAGTCACTCCTAAATCTTTCTCAAATTATTATGTTTAATTTTAAAAAAGATTTATAGGCTAATTAGTATGTAGAAATATTTCTAAACGTTGGGAGACAACAGCTATCGTTAAGATTTCTTCGTCCCCTGACGGAATGTGCTAACGACCGTCATAAAGCCGTTACGATTTATAACAACTTAACGAAGGATGATGACGCAGATGACGGCTGTATATAACATGGGCGACGTTGACGTCATATAGAAGGAAGGGAGGGGAGTAGCAGAGCACTGCGTTAACTGCGTGCTGACTACGGTACGAACCATGGTTAGTTGCCTCCCGCGCTCTATAAATACCCCTTCACTTCGCTTCTGCCCCTATTCGATACCCAGCCCAGCGAAGCCAGGGAGATCGGGAGAGAGGAGTCGTCGGTCACCCGTCGTCGATCGATAGACTCTGAGGTGAGATTGGAGAAAAAAAATTTCGAATTTCTTGATTTTGATTGATGGTTTGAGATAATTTGATGGAGAAATCGGTCAATCGTTCTTGAATATGTTTTTTGATTCTTGGTTTTTTTTTTGGAATTTTGGGTGTGGTTGATGTGGGAAAGGAGATTCGGGATTTATTTGGTTGTTTAGGGTTCTCGAATCTGGAACTTTTCTTTTGTTCGATGGGATATTTCTTTGAATCGTATTAGAAGTATTCTGCAAAAAGAAAGATTGGGTTAAAAAATTGTTGTTGAATTTTTGTGGTGAATCTTGACAGCATATTCAAAAGATTTGAGGAATTTATTCTTGAATCGGACCATGGTATTAGTGAAAGATGGATTAGTTTTGGATTTTTCTTCTTATGAGTGAATGATATGGTATGGAATCATGTCGATTCGTCTCATTTTTTCGACTGAAACGAAGAATTTTCTGTTTAATATTATACGATCTAGAACCTTTGGATCCATTGCAGAAGAATTTCTAGATTTCTCAGTAGATCTCTTTCTTTTCATTTTTATTCTCTTCTATTTTAAGTTTGCTGTTTGGGACAATTGACGAAACGCCTGCGGGGAAACGTCAACTCGGGAATTTCATTATATTTAACATTTTTAAACCAGCGAAACCTTGATTTTGAAAAAAAAAAAAAAAATCGATTTAGCTCAATTTCCTTGTTATGGTTTCATTTTTCCTCTTTTCAAGCGCCTGCTGGATTGGATGTCTTGGGGAATTACTTAATATATCAGCTTTGGTTGTCATTTATTTGATTTTTTTTTCTTTTTTTCCAAATCAGGGTCGCCATGTGTCCTTCAGCGCCTGTCTCTGTGCCACCAGATATCAACCCGTTTTCGACTGACGAAGAACTCGTACTGTTCTTGGGGAGAAGGAAGGTTGGGGATCCCGTCCCAACCAACGTGATAACTGAAGTGAACCCCTTCAGCATCGAACCATGGGATTCTCCTGGTTAGCATTGGATCATACTTAAGAGTTGCCTCTTTAATTCCTTATCCTACTTTGCATTTGGTTACATGGAAGGTACTTAAAATTCAAACAGATTTATCTATGTGCTTAGTTTTCCCTTTATTCTGCTATTTATCTTTTATATTGGTAGTATTTAGACGACTGTATCGTGAAGGGATCATGGTTTTTGCTGTTGTTGGGTGAAAAATTATGATCTTCTGCCATCTTGTATAATTGGTAGGTTTTCTGAGTCTACAGGAAATCCAGAAGATTTATGGAAAGAAGATTTCCTTACAAGTGAATTAAGCTGAGTTTCATCTTTCTATTTTAATGCCTGTGTTGCACTGGTTTCATTCTTTTGCTGCTAATATTTTTTTGTTTTAGGCACTTAATCTGCCATTATTTTCTTAGATGCTTCGGATAGTGACTGTGTGCATATAAACTACTTGAGGGAAATATAGGAGATTCTGTGTTAGCTTACTCATGAACTGGTAAAATTGAGAGGGATGAAGTGGAAAAGGAGGATTTTTATGGCTTCTTACATTCGCTGTACATACACAATGCTTATATGCATTAGCTTTCTAATCACACATCTGAAATTTTTAAGGGTTTTGTAGACACACAAATCGTGAATATAATATTTGGAACATTTATTTTTCCAAACATTTATGGCTTTTCCCCTGTGTGGATGTGATGAGACAGAAAACTTTGTGATCAATTGAGTCAGCAATGATGATGGAGTCGATGTCTATTGTAGGCTTGAAGTTTGTTTAACTAAATAATTTTGACTTCCAATTTTTAATTTTGTTCTTAAATTATTGGAAGGCTGTCAGTTGAGAAGATCCTTTTCATAATAAAATGGAATTTCTAGGGGTGAAAATTGTGTTGTATCCTAGATTAGCATCAAAGAGTATCTTTCTTTCAGATAAAATTGCAGAATTTTGCATCTTTCTTTATTGCTTGTAGTTGCATTTTATGATCCTTTTATAATTGTTTTGGGATGGCTGCATGAATGGGGCTCGACAATTGCTATCCCCAAGGTTTTAATTTCATGAGATGGAACCATTCTGGTTTTTTTATGGAACGGAATGTGTCGCCATCCGGCTTCATCCTAACACTTGAGGATGCTTGAAAACATATGGATTGGATGTTGGGATGACGGTGGGATGGTTCTATTCTGATACGGTGGACCATAGAACGCCCCATTGGGATTTGAAAGTATGGCTATATCCCTCTTCTCAGTAATTGCATTAGGAAAATGTCAAGGGTTTGAACCTCAATTTGATGAAGATTTATGCGTCTTTGAGAATTACATCATCAAACATAGCCCGAATTCTAGATGATGCTGAAAACTGAAAAGATCTCACAAAATACATTTGGAGAGCTTCTTTCTTTTAGTGCTTTTTTTTTTTTTTTTTTTTCCGGTGGGTAGGAGTGCAAGGTTCATAATCACGTTGTCTGGTATTGGTACCATATTGGTACAATGTTAGTATGCTTATTATGGGAGCTAGTTTGGCGTATCAAGACTTGGTATACCCCCAACTCTCTCTATTGAGTCTTAGTTCAATACTAGTATGTTTTGGTATATCTGGTACACACTAGCATAGCATACTATGAGTGATATATATGGCTCATTCATAGATATTCTGTGCATTCCTTTTTGTTCAGGCACCCTTGATGCAACTTTTTCCTCTTACATGTGATTCTTTCATGATTGCTACATATATGGCCTATTGCCATCTTGACATTTGCAGTTACTTCGGTCTTCAGCACTCTACAAGTTAGGAGTCAAATTCAAAGGTTGTAGAACTGGAAACAGTTCAGTTATTTGTAAAAAATATCAGCTATCAGATTGATTCATGGCATTGCTAACTCAGTTGTGGAGACCTTGCTTTACTTGTCTCTTCATAGGACTGGTGAATTTCAATATTTTTAATTTGTTAGCCTATCTGAAGTTTCATGAAGTTTAGTAAAGTCTCAGGACTCTGCGCCTCCTCATGGAAAATTTGGGGTTGGTCTTAGATTGTTCTTGTTACATGTTTGCATTGCTTTTCTTTGGGCATATAAATAGTATTCGGAGATGATTTTATGATGTTTCCTCTATGATTGAAAGAGTTTATATTTCAGCCACTTATGCTTGTCATGTAGCATCACATGGTCAGTGGCTAGTTCAGAGGGTTTAAATTGCTATAAGATGTTGCTATGTTGTCCCTTAATATTCCTGATAATCCTTTAGTTGATAATGTTCTTGTCACATCTTTCTCCTTTTGCAAACTCCTTGGTTTTGTTCCACAGTTTGACTAGGAGTCTTGAAATCATATCATGAAATGATCTTTGGTGTTTTATGTTTACTTAACATCGTAGAGCTCAAATTATATGATTTCTAGGCTTTTTGATTCTTCACCTTTCCTCTTTCCTCCCCCCTTTTAAGTGGTGTACAGGGTAGAATTGGTATCTTTGCTGGATTGTGCTTTAAGTGTGGCAGCTTTGGATTTCAATTGAAGTCCTGGATTTGATATTTTGTTTCATTTCTCAGAAATTGACCGAAATGACATGCTGTCCTACTGACTCTATCAATTCTCTGTGAGTCTGTTTGCTATCTCAGAGCTAAATGATCCAGACAAATATTTTTTCCACCACTGCTTGGTCATCACGGCCTTTTGGTAAGTTTTAGTCATCCCTCACCATTTTTCAGGCCTAGGGTCTGTTGGCTTGTCCATGGTTTTCATCAACATTGAACGGTGAGTATTTAGAACTTCATTGTGAATTCATTAACTGTGATATCACCGTTCTGACAAATAGGCAACTGATCAAAAAACAAATCTTAGCGGGTACAGTGTGATATGTTCCTTTCACTCTTACTTCATTTCCTTTCTATGCATGATTGTCATGTGAACGAAAATTAGTTACATGGTCTTTATGTGCCTCCATCATATACGAGCTTGCTGTCAAAAAGACCACATTTTCTATACGGCACCATCATATGCCAGCTTGTGGTTATCCTTTATCTTGGCAAATTGCGCCATATCATAACATTTGAAATGCTTCATTAGGGTGTATCCTACCTAATAATCTTCCATATCTACGAAAAAAAATTGGAAACACCTTTTCTTCCCTTCTTTAAAAGTTTATGCTAAACCATCATGCTTGTGCAATTTTTGAACATAGATGCATTAAATGTTGTGAAGAAAGGATTTTTTTTGATTCAAGGCAGAGTTGCAAATTTGATGTTGGTAAATTCATGATGAACCCCATTACATGGATGGTTCATTTGTGATGCGAACTAATCATGCTGATCAACTCCTTTATTATTCCCAAGAAATCTCGATCATCACTTGCCCAAGTACATTCTTTAGTGGCTTGGTTGGCAGTTTGAGCAATTTTATCAGTTCCAAATATCTACATTACTGTTCTATATTTTATGTTAATAACTTCTTAGGTAACTGGAGATAGCAATATCCACATTATTGCTCTATATTTTATGTTAATAACTTCTTGGATAACTTGAAATAGCAATTGATCTTGTGGTCATGCCATAGGCCTGCCTTGGAAGCTACTATCATTATGTGGCCATGTGGTGAATATTCAACCTAGAATTTGGAACCAGAAATTAATGTGATATAGCTATTAGGTTTGGCCACTTGAAGTTTATAAGGAAAGGGTTAATGGCTTTCAGGTTTTTTGACCAAAGGGGAAGAAAAGAGGAAAAAAAGGGTTAAAGAAGGGAGAATCCTAATGATAGGTAGTGGAGTAAATGACTGCATATTAGGCTAAATAAAAATAACGCTGTATTGTGAAGAACAAGTAATTCAGAGAGAGTGGATGAATGACCCTAATGGAAATCCAACTAAAGTAGGAAGGTGAACTGCATAAAAATTGAAGCAACCTGCAAGAAAAGAGTGAGGAAGATATCTTTTGATGAAGTCTTTGCCACCAGGAACTACTATGAGACGTTGCTTGAGATTTAACCTTCGAAAAGAGAATCCTTCAATAATGTGAATCAGATGTCGTACATTAAGCAATAGCAATGGACACTCATAAAGGGACCAAAGTTCATATGAAGGATTCAAATGTCTGAAACTCAGGCTGACCAAAATTTAGATGACTTTCCTCGGTAGGCTCCCCGAAAGCAATATGTATTTTGAGCTGCAACTCATATCTGAACTGTTTCTATTTGTGGAGCAAAGGGCAATGTTTTGTAGTGAGCCTTGATCTCCTAAAACCAAAAAGATTCCTGAAATCCAATGCTAACTGATCATAATGGTTAGACAATTTAGATATGGTGTTTATAACTATCATCTGGATTGTGCAAGTTATAGAAAATGAGAAATTTTAATACTATCAACTGGCCATCTAGCTACTAGATTCTTTTATCATAGATCCTTTTTCATGTCAAGACACAAAAGTTTTAACTTATTCTGGCATCAGAACTTTCCTCTGTTTACATACTAATAAATTATAGTTAGATTAGAAAGTAGCTGACACAGTTCAACCTGTTGTGCAGAAGATGTGTGGTATTTGTACAAGCCTGAGGAACCACAATCTCTGAATGGTGAAGGTGAAATTAAAGTGACAAGAATTGGGTACTGGAAATCCATGGATGATCTCAGAATATGCGCAAATACTACCATGGGCAGAAAAACAACAAGGGAATTTTATTTAGGGAAAACACCCAATGGAAATAGTACTAGGTGGATGATGCATGAATATCAAGCAGAACAGAAGGCACACCATGGAATTAATAAAGAGAAGGTATCATTACATATTTGGCAACCTGTACTTGGTTTTGAGCTGATGCTTTTTATTGTTTGGATCTTTTCACTACCTTCCAATAGGCTGTTGATGTGCCCATATGATTTTTACAGGACAACATTTCTCTGTATAGAGTCTTCTTGCAAATTGATGAGCCAAATTATGAGGAACAGCATAATTATGCAATTGCAGATGGTGTTGATGGTGATAACCTTGATTATGTGTTGCTGAACTTTCTAGAACAAGAAGAGAACAATTTGTCCGCTGCAAACAGATCCCAGGTAGAAGTCATTTCTTTTCTTGTTGATGGGCCTTTGTCTGACTCAGTTGATTTTTTATGGTGCTTTGTTCATGTAATGAACTCAGTTCGCTTTTGAATCCTGTCAATTTTCATTATACCCTCTTGTTTATTTTTAAGCGTAGCTTTTAGTTGGTATCCTCCTATTTTCTAATTTGGGTCATTATTGGCATACCAAAAGTTTTGTTTTGAACATGCACATTGATGATTTGCTTTTGGTCCTTTCATCACGCTGTCTGCTTGTTATTCTATATTGGCATTCACTTTTTGGAGTATTATCATCTTATATTGCATCATCTATTAAGAAGAAGGCACCGACGCTTTTAATTTTATCCAATCTTATGAGAGCAATGTCTGGTTAATTTCATTTATTATGTGTATGTTTACTTTGGGTTCTATATTATCCCAATGTAGATGGTTGGTGGGGATCTACAGGGGCAATCAGTATCATCTGGAACGAGTGTCACTGGTCCAGCAACTGATAATTTTGGGGACATATGTGCTACTTATGATTTTTCTAAGGGAGACTACTTGGAACTAAATGACTTACAGAGTGAGACATCTTCATCCAGTTCTGATGATTCCAGCCTCATGTCAGGAAATTCTGATGAATGCTTTGATGCTGATGCCTTATTGAGGGATATTGAGAATGAACATAACATGAAGGTGGAAGAAGAGCATGTAGATTGCAAATACAGTGTCTCTGCATCCATCAAATCAAATCAAGTGGTTATCAGGCCACCACCACAAGGTATGCTTGTTTCCTTCTGTGGTCATGCATGCATCAAATGCCATGCATTTATCTAAGACAGTATCTATATAAATATAGGCACCTCAAGAGGGCTACTGGCCTAATATACCCTTTTATTCTGTCTGATTGTAAATTCTTCCTTTGATACGTTTTATTTTGACTTAGCCTATGGTTCCCCTAGTTTCGTAGCACTTGTTAATTTATACAACCATAATCAGCAAGCCTCTTCTATGTATGATTGCAGCATTTGGGGTTGTGACTCTGACCCTGAGCAAAACTCACACTTTTAATGTTTTCCAAAATGTTCCTTCTCAAAAGGTCAAGGCATGGTTCCTGTCTCACAGTCATCAAAACCGGCTTTCATGTGCATTGCATTTGTCAAACTCTAGTGCCATTTAATATGCTAAATGGTTTCATTATTAGCTGCTATTAGATATTCTTGATGGTGTTTCTGCCACGACTCCCTTATACATACCTGAGGCCCTCTCTTTCTCTTTCATAACACTTAAAAAATATATCTAACTCCTCTCCTTATCAGGGCATCCTCAGATCCTTTCCAGTTCAGCTTTTTCTTCATCACCAAAGCCTTGATAAGTAAGACTTATACATTTCCCCTTTGATACTCATTGTCTAACCCATACACCAGAAAGTTCTCATCCGGTGAACTTGTTTCTTAGTTGTTGATATAGCCCAACCATTTTAAGTTTTTAACCACACAGCATCCTGGGCCTTGTTGTCCAAAAGGTTTTATTCTTCAAACTGAAGCCTTGCCAATCACATATCACCCTGAAACTATGCCTCTACTTCATTCAGCTCTATTTCTTTTCATTGTGTATCCATCTCTCCTTTTTGTGAATTATATTAAAAAATAATATTAGTGATCACTCTATATTATATTTTCACCATCAATCATGATTGGGGGTGCATTTTTGTCGCTAGTTGCATTTTTATTACTATTCCTTAATTGCATCCTGTTTAGTTTTATTTTCCTATTCATCGTTAGATCCTGAATTGTGAAGGCTTGCCATGGCCAATTTCCACATTCTATCTTATATAGTATCTTCAATTAACTTATTATCATCGTAAAATAATATTTTGCCAAGTCACCTCCTAGATTTGAGCAGTCTATAAAAATGTGTACTCTTTGTTTAAACTTGAAATATCCTTATCTTGCCTCTCCTCCTACTAATTTTCATTATTATCTTCTTAGTATATGCTTTACCAATAGTAATCTTCTGTGCATAATCTATATGCAACAACTCATTTCCAATTATACCAAAATAGGTATTATGTCGTATTATTTCCTCTAATTTTAAAAATACATATGTATATTCTCTTCTCTCTCTAAGCTTATGCACAGGTAAATTATGTATGATTGTATCCATCATTGACTTTTATACCGTTAGGTTGAATTATCTATTAAATATTGCTGTCATTTTTTTTTAATCTTGGTTCTATTACTCAAACACTTAAAGCCGTTGATTGGCTCTCACTTGTTGGCTTCCACTGTAGTTGTGATTTTCTACTCATCCATGTCCATTTAAATGGCATCACATTAATTCTTTATTATTCATTTGCCCCATTGGAACACTTCAACTCAATCTATATCATTAGTTGATCTCTTCTCATCTTATGCTACTATATATTCTTATTTAATTTCCTTGGTCATAAATGAAGACCAACCTATACCAACATTACTAACGTATGGCCTTTTGGATTTCCTTTTGGTTTTCCTTTTGGTTTTACTAAGCCAGAGCTCTGTTATTTCCAATAGTCTGTCTTCATGGGCTGACTAGTCAGGGTTCTTTATTTGTTCCTCTTCATTTGCGCAGTGCTTCTTTTTATTGGTTTCCTTCTGATCTATATCTTGTGACCGTCTAGTTTCTTGCTCTGTATGGTGCCAGTCTTCAGATTCTTCTTAGGCTCATTTGGCACTTTTGCAGCCTCAGTTTGCAGTAAATTCTGTTCATCTCTTTTGCAGGCTCGGTTCGCAGTAACAGTAGCAGTAATCTGGTGGTTGAAGAGGGCACATCTGCCAATCCAGTGCCTAAAATCGCACGGGCTTCAGACTCCTCTTCTGCTGATGGGCCATCTCATAACAGAAAGGCTTCTACTTCTGGAAAATACACAGGCAGTCATTCAGACCAATCTTCTTCTGATAGTTCACATGGCAGCAGGACTCCCCAAGGTCAGGGATTGAAGTCTGTTGGCAGGATTGCAAAGCTGGGGAAGAAGTGCTGTTGCTGTTTTGGATCATTTTAGCCTAACCCTCACTCCTAATTTATCTGAAGCTGATTATATCAGATGGTTAGTTTGGAAGGTGCAATTGTCTTCATTTTCTGTGGGTGCCAAGATTGAAAGCCTGGGAGACAACTGCCCACAAGAGTAGCGTATACTTAATATTCTATCAGGTGTTGAGTCACGGACATACCGCTTCTCTGAAGCATCTTAAAGCTACCTCAGCATTCATCTTCAGTCTTGCAGACAAAATAGTGAGTGGCAAGTACAGCATCAATCTTCTGTTCCAGAGGCAACTGCTGAAGAAATAATTGCTGCTCAGTGAATCTGATGTATTCTACTTCGTTCATATTATGATCTAGCTTTGTTACAGTCATCAAGTCCTAGGGATTGGACAGACTTACTATTTGAATGTTAAAAAAGAAAAGAAAAGAAAGAAAAAAGAAAAAGAAAAATCTAGGGTTTCTGGTCTTCTATGTATATTAATTATATTATGTAAGAGCATCTCCTCCCCTTAAAAAAAAAAAAAAAAAAAAAAATCGATATTGTTTTCTATGTTGATCCGGATGCTTTTTAATTATTATTTTATTTATTTATTTGGTGGCTACTGGATTTGAAGTTGTTGATACAGGAACAAGCATAGTCTCAGTGTGATTCTCTGCTCTAGGGACGGTGGAGGTTCTATGCTTTCTAATAGCACAGAAAGTTACATTAAGGCTATTCCCAGATAACAGTATTCCAACCGGAAATTCGATGACTGCAGAACCTTTCACAGTAAATAACGGCATCTTAATCTATTTAAGAATTCAAACAAAAGTCAATTAATGGAGTTCAGGTGCGAAGAAATCATCTATATTTTTTCTTGTTCCACACTGCAAAAGTAGGTCTCATCCAATCCCCTGCTAACGCCAACCTAGGCAATTCTCCTGAATGTTTGCTGTAAACGGTTGCCAATAAGGTCGACCCATACAAGTCTGGATCTGGCTTATGGCGCAATGCCTGAACCCGGTCGGTATCCGGGTAATCTGTAAGGTTGGGCCAGCTTTACTTGCAAAGAATTTTTAGGCCCAGATTTAGCTCGCCGTCTTATACCATCTGAAAATTTGACAATGGAAGCGAAAGTTGGATTGGGCTAAACTCAAACCTTACCAGTCCAATCAGGTTGGACAAGTTTTTGTGAGTTTCGAGAGGTTCAACGGCTGCCCCAAATGGGCTTTTAAACCATTGGATGTCATTAAAACATTAAAAATTAAGTGATCTGGATATCGATAGATTATACATGAAATAAATAGTTTGAAAAAAAATTATGTCATGTCATTTAAGTTGTCTAATTTTTTTGATTGCATGAGATAAGTTTTTTAAATCACATAATTTTTAAAATTTAAGTATTTAAAAAAAATATATATTACATTCGATAGCTCAGAATTATTAATATGAAGCCCTCAATATCCCTTTTAGAATTCATCAGATTTGAAAATTGATCGACTCAAATATGATCAAGATATATATATATATATATATATATGTATTTCTATGCATGTGTTTGTATGTGTGTAAGATTAGTATTCCACGGCTTACCTTACCCATACCAATGCCACCATTCATGAGATCGGGACAGGGGTGATCAGAAAGCCATTGTTGTATGAAATTGGACTCCTCCTCTTTGCCCAAAGAAGAAAGGATTACACCATCCAAATGAAAATTCAATGGTTTCACCATTCAATTCCTTTTAGGATTATGTTTGATATAGAACTTCCTTGCAATAAAGCTGTGAGATCTGGTTGAACCCAAAACCCTAGACTTGGTTCAATAGACTGGTCTTGGTTAGATTAAAAAAAGAAAAGTAAAGAAAAGAATGGGACCATATCCGAATGGAAAGGCCCAGAGAGTAGACGAACTCCTCTTTTTTAATCCTATGCCATGTCCTTCTATCAATTGAAGAGTCTAGATCTCATATTAGAGGGTGAGGAAGAAAGAAAAAAAAAAAAAAAAAAACGGAAGAAGTCATCTGCTTCCTCCCCTCTGCGCCAAAATCCCAACCGATGAGTTCTAATTCCATAGGTTTTTCTATATAAAAATACCCTCATAAATTGATTTCTCTGATAGATTATAGAGGCTAGTGGGGATTACGATCTAAAATGGGGCTTTTTTTTATTTTTATTTTTTCCTCTTGTTGTGCTCTGTTTTAGGGAAGATTAGAGCAGAGACGTTCCTTATCTATTCTTTTCTATTATTTGATTTTTTTGATCTCTGGTATTAACTCCAATCCTTGATTGTCTACTACTTAATAGCTTTCCTTCTTTAGGTCATATGTATCCTTGTTATCAAAATTCAGTCTCAATCATGATATCATAGCAAATAGGTTCAGGCCTTAAGATAGGGAAACCACCTTTAACGTTAAGCTTCATGAATGATCGACCCTAATGTTATAATGATTTGATAGGTGTAGGTGAGCAGTGGACTCTATCTTGATCAAGCCTACTCCATTAGACAACAAGGTGAGTAATCCTAAACATGATTATAGTGTTTTCAAAAGAATAAATAATGGTAATAATTATTAAGATTTAAATTTTAGCATTTTATAGGTATTATAATTGATTTCATGAAAATTCTGATTTAGTTAAGTTTGCTGCATATTATTGCATGTTGAAATTCATATACTTGATTCTATCAAAATTTTTATATTTTTTTATATTAAATTGTTTAAAATTTAGTTTGCTTAGTATTTAATGTTTAAATTTAATTATTTGAGATATGTGTTGGAATTTCATAACATAAATGCTGAATTATTAGTTTTTATGAGTTTTTTGTCATATTTTGTTATTAAAAATTAGATCAAGTAAGTTTGTTACAGCATATGCTTTGCTTATTTTGATGAATTATTGATTTATTATTGTAATTTACTTTTAAATTTATTAGCATATAATACTTGAGCATGAAACAATATGAAAATGATGGGACCTTAAGTAAATTGTAACCTATTAGTTATAAACAAGCTAAGTTATGTACATAGATATATTAAACTCTCGGTCAAACTTCATCTCGTGTTATTTGTCCCTACCTTTTATGATTGGTACCAAGCCTTTATGATATCAAGACTTAGTCCACATGAGATATACATGGTTCATGTTTGTAACCCATGCCACAAGGGTTACATGTAGTTTTTATTTTATGGCCCTCTCATAGGGTTTGTATGTGGCTGTAAATTATTGAATGTAAAGTTATATCATGAGTTTTAAAACATAAAATCAAGTTTTATTATTTCAAAAATTTGATTTCAAATGATATGCATTATTTGCAACTAAAGCTATTTATATAAATATTATTTTGGCATATTGTGCTTACATTTTTATGCTTACTTGATCTGCTAACTATGCTTAGGATTTATTCACTAGGTTTTAGCTTGTGAATTTTTTTTTTTTTTCAAAGATCGAGAATTAAATAGAAGTTGCCGGTAGCTATTGGCCAAGGAATTAGTAGAGGCATGAATTTATTTTAATTGAAATTTGAGAGTAGTTAATATTTTGTCAGGATGATAAATTTTTGTGTTTTTAACATTATCCAATATTGTTTGGACTTGTTGGTTTGAATTTAATGAATAATTAGCTCATTAATAATAGTTAATACATTCGATGTAACCATGTATTTTGCTAAGATGCTTTGCATATTATGGGGTTTGTTCTATATATAAAGAGAAAAGATCACAAGGTCCCGTGGTACATTTGCTCCCATAGTGCCAATAAATCTGCTGCACTGTTGGCCTCACCATAAATGTATCGAATTTGCACAGCTTCAAAACGTTCCATTAGCTTGTGACAAACGGCGATCTTGGCACTCGGGTTGGAAGGGATGGCTCGCTCCATTTCAAGATGGTTAACAGGGTAACGCGATTGCTTTCAATGATAAACTCGAAGCTACTGCCTCTGGGCTGATTGAAGGAGGCCTCGTGGATAGCCTAAGCCTCCACGAGAAGAGGGTGTTCTAAGATGAGAACTGCCACACCGAGTTCCTAATGCCAATAGAACCTCATGCAGCATTAGATCTTACGGCCATTCATGTTAATTTTAAAATGATTAGGAGAGGCTTCCATTTAACCTCAATACAAGAAATCACATAATCCATGATATTATTTTAGTGACACTTTTTAAAAATACCTAGAAAAAACACTTTACCTCACATTTACAGCATCTCATCGGAAACAACAGAATCCATGATATTATTTCAGTTCTATTTTTAAAAAAATATTGAAAATAATATTTTGTCTCTATTTATTATAAATTGCTGAAAAATTATGAAATCCATGATATTAGTTTAGTGCATTTATAAAAAATGCTAAGAAATAATACTTTAATCTATATTTATAATAAATTATCAAAAATTATAGAGTACATGACATTATTTTAGTAACTTTTATTTTTTAAAAAAAGGAAATAATATTTTATAGTGGATCTATGATAAATTTTTGGAAATTAATTTGCTGGTTTTATTTTCTATCAATAAGTCAAGAACATCTTTCACCATTCCTTCCAAGTTGGACAAGAGTATTAATTATTGATCTAACCAGATTTTATATTCAAATTTATTTAAAATATAAATGATTTAAATAAAATAAAGTATATATTAAAAAAATTACATATTAAATACCGCTATTAGTCTTTAATTGCAGTACAAATAAAATTATCTATTTTTTAGATAACTTGTATGAGAAATTACATGCAAATATAGGAATTCATTGAATTTATTGATACTTTTTGATATTTTAAAAAATAGTTTTGAAAAAATCATAAAGAATCATGAAAAGTTATTCATATGTTATTTTTATCAAAAGAAAAGGATTGATTTTTTGTAGAAAAATATTAAAATGCAAAATAACAAAATAAATTGCAAATGAGTATATTTTATAATGATCAATAAATTTTAAATAATATAACAAAACTTAATTTTAATAAAAAATAATATTGTCATGGTGGTTAAATGGTTGTTTGCCAATAAAAGGGGTATATAATCGGCTGCATTTTTATTTCATTTTTTTGCTAATAAAAGATGCTACAGTAAGAAAAAATTTAACTTATGCCACAATATTTTTAAGGGGTCCAAAATTAGTTTCCAACAACAAACCTTTTACCTTTGAAGCTTTCGAAGGATTGTTTATCTTTATCGCTTGCCTGAACTGTACGTAGATGATTTTATCATCAATCCGACATATTCATGTAGAAGATAAGTATACAAACCCAAAATTCTTAGCAATCTAGGCATCAAAAATTTTCTAATTTCAGTCATATTCTATTTGTTAATAATAATAAAATCCGTAACATAAATTTCATTCATATCATATATCTAAAAGGCACATCAAAAAGTCATGAAGGATGATCCTGATCAAATTTCTAAGCACACCCATGAAAAGCCTTTTGGCAATAGAGGAGCCTTAAAGATGGTAGGAAATGCCACCCCTTGGGCATTCGTAGATAAAACATAAGCTAAAAAATCTGGTGGAGCCTTAATCCAATGTACATCTTAAGTAATTGAGAGAGAGCAGTGGAAGCAAGGAGATCAGCTATCTTGTTTCCTTCCCGAAGAGTATGTTGCACAATGGATGAAGATTGAAAAGGAAAAGGCATGCGATGAATACTTCTGAGCTTAAGGTGGAAGCAAACAAACTCTGAAAGAAGTTGATGAATGACAGTGGAGGAATCACCTTCAATTATGAAGCCTGATCTTAGAGGCATAGAGGTTAATTTCTTGATACCAAACTAAGCAACCATAAGCTTAGTCTAAGGAATAGTGACATTTATGAGAGGAAGAGCATATGCAGCCAAAAATCTTCCAAACGCATCATGAGTAACATAACCAACTCCAACCATGGATTATCTCACAGACCCATCAAAATTCAATTTCAACCAGCCTGGTGGAAAACACCAAGAGATATAAGTTAACGAAAGACCTATAAGTGTAGGTAACAAGTGTCCTTAGCAGCTAGGTAGAATAGTAGAACCAGATGCTAAGAGAAAAGCCTAAGAAAGGAGTAGAGTATGTAAAGCAATGCTATGAGCACTTTGAGATCTATTTTGGAACAACTCCTCATTACGGCTTATCCAAATAGCTCATAAAGTATAACAGAGATTAGATTTCAATGTGCGCTGCTCCAGTGAGTGGGAAAGAGAGCAAAGAAATTGCATCAAAGCTTTGATAAATAACCTAGATATGTAAAAACCCATCCCAGCTTTAGACCATACAGCAACAAATTTTGGATAGAAAAGAAAGAGATTATCCACTGTTTCATTCACTTGATGACAACACCCACAAACAAAAGAGATGGAAGAAATCCTGCTAGATAACAATGAAGTTGTAGGTAGACTCTGATGTATGAGATGCCAAAGAAAGGAAAGAACCCTTTAGGAAACAACAAGATGGTACACCAAAGCTGCTTTAGCACAAAGAGGGTGCTGATCACTGAATTGTGAAAGGTATACATCCTTCACAAGAATTGACACCATGTATCCTTGATCCCATATAAGAATATCCTTATAGTCTACCTCACTTTTGGGAATAAAAAAAATTTCGTGAGCCAGGATAGGATGAAACATCTGAGAAAAAATATCAACTCACCAATTATCCTTTAGGTTGAATAGTGTGTTTACAGGAAGTTCAGAAACCCATCGTGAAGCATCATAAAAAGTAGGACATTGGAGAAGAAAAATACCAGAGACCCAAGGGTCCATATATTATCAAACTAATGCTCCATTCCCAATAGACCACCTACACTCACCAACAATTAGACTTGATGCTCTGACAATAGATTTCCAAAGTAGAGAAGATGTACGCTTAGGGTGATAGTCAATCCATGAACACTGAAATATACTTAGAGGAGAGCTAGGGAGATAAAAGAGAATGAGATTGCAGTATCATTTTTTCAGCAATCTTACTCAAAAGTGCCACTCACCAGGAGAAGAGATAGTAGAAATGCCCAGACCACCAAGCTCTTTAGACATACAGATAATATTCCAGGAGATTGTGTGGACAACTTGACTCCCATAGTCATATCCCTAAAGAAAGTTACGAATAGCTCTTTTGAACCGATCAATAAAAGAAGTAGGAAGAATAATATGAGATACAATATGAACAGGGATAGAGCACAACATTTACCTAATTAAAATACATCTTTCAATAAAGAACAACATGTTCTGCTTTCACGAGCCTAGCTTAGCCATAATTCAATTTTTGAGAGGTTGAAAATCCTCTGATGATAGGCGGCCTAGTTGATGAGAACCAAATTGAGTTAGAATCCAGCAATAAATTTATAACATGCTTACATTTCATTGTAACCTTGTCCCATTTAGGATTTTGAATGGATAGACCACAGGCCTCCTTTGGTTTGATGATGGTATGCCAGCCCATATGGTGGAAAACTTGCTTCTTTCTCATCCTGTCTCCAATGAACCTGTGAACATAGCTTCTTCGGCCTCTTCATCTAAAATTCCAATAGCATCCCATGGGGAAGATAGCCAAAAGTTAAGAATAGAGATTAAAACATGGTTAACCAAGACAATTCTAATAGGATTATTTCTGGTTTTATCTTGAGTCTATGGCTTGATTTGGTGACTTTCTTGTAGGTTGATTAGTTGAATGTAAATTGAACATAGAACTAATCACTTGTCAGGTGGCTCACCTAATCTACTCATCCCAGCCTAAAATTTTGCAAAGTTAGTTACTAAAAATAAGCTTATGGAATGGGTTAAGGTAGAACATGCATATTAAAGCTGCATGGGCTAGATGGCACATTCACTCCAAAATTTTATGGGCTTGGATACTAAAAGAATTTTAATTAAATTCCAAATGAAGAGAGAAAGAAAAAGGAAGGAATTTGAGCCTAGTGGGCAGGCTTGTGTTTGACTTGTTATGAGTAGTCTAGGGATCTCTTTGAATTAGTTGCTTGTAACTGTTGAAATGCTTTTAAGTAATTGTTGGCAAATAATTATGTAAGATAATTATTGATCAACAGTTAAACCAATAATTAATCCAAACAAACCTTGAGTGTAATAAAAAAAATAGAACTAATTATTAAACTAGATCAAACTTTAGATATGAGTAATAAACCTAGCTACCAGTGTATAGCCGTCTGGCTTGGCATTTGATGAACTCTAGCTCAATAAAATAACGTGAGCCGACTGGTGACTTTATTTTCACTTGCGTGCTAGATCTAGTTAGCCACGCATGTTTCTCCATATTTTAAGAATTCAGATGACATTCCATGGGGTACAAATTTCATACGGCAGAGGAAGATTGCGTCATTTGTAAATTTTATGTGATGGCTGGGCTATCATTGCTTGTCATCCATATCCTTTTGTGATCTAATTATTGATTAGATAATGTCTGCATATTATATTTTGGTCCATGTTATATTATGTGGTAGTTTTTGAAAAAATGACCATTTTTTTGAGTTGCAACTAGCCCTAATTTAGTCCAATAATTAGTATATGTATGATGAAGAATTCCTATCCTCCTATGTAATTAGACATGCATGTACATAACTTCTTTTAAATTGAATTTTGTATTGCTAAAGAATTTCTCTTTTAATCACCTTCATGCCTAAATGTTCAATTTTAAGGTATCAGGCAAATCTTTTAGGACATGTTTGGTTCTATGCCAGTAGACACCTGAAATTATTTCAGTTGTGGGGAGGTTACTTAGGATGTTCGATTGTCCTTAACTGAGCCTGAAGTGAATTTTCACTTCAACAGAAATTAGGCTAAAAAGTGCAGCACAAAGTCACTACAGTGAACTGATTTCCGAGACATCCGTTTCAGCTGGTAACGAAACTTGTACTCAGGAGAACTTAGAAAAACCTCTGGAGTTTTAGGCCAGGGTCCAACTCTATTTTGCCAGCATTTGGTCTGCTGACCTGATTTGAGACCAATTCCAACTTTCTTCAACCGTAGTAGATCACATTCAGGTGCTCGGTAAGTGCTATTTTTTTTTAAAAAAAAAAAATTATTTTAACAAAGATGAAGGTTTAAGATCTCATAAATACAACTTCAGAGTTATCTATAGAAGCAAGTTGCACAAGCTATGAAGGTAAAGAAGTAGTTCGGCAAGTATTTTTTCTCGATGTTGCAGCTCCATTTATTAGAAAATCTGCTATCTAATTAATTTTTTTTGATAGATATGTAAACATTCAATCCTTCAAATTAGAAGAGATGGCATAACGGATGTCCATAATTATTGATGCTTTTTGTTTTTTATTTTTTTAATCTTGGCGCTAACGGATTAGAGGTTATTTAGAAGGAAACTCCAATAAAGATAAACTCAACCCAAAATTCACCTCCTATTTTCTTTCTTAATCAACTGCGTTCAACAATAACAACATTAGAGGCCCCAGAGTTTCCTCAGGAGAACCCTTCAAGGCTTGAGTTAATAAAGAGGACCAAGAAAAATATAAAAAGAATAGGCCTTATATGGTTTTCAAACGAGGCCTTGATGCTCTATTTATAAGCGTTAAGAGTTGATTAGTCATGTTAATCATGAGTTAGGCTTCTTGATAACATGTGACTCAAAATTATTTCTTGATTTTGATGGCCAGATTAATTCTTAAAGTTAGTTAAAGTAATCTAAATCCATCAAATTTAGCCAAGACTTAACACAAAGATCCATGATTTTTCTTATTTGCTGATTCATTCCACCAATAATTTTTTGTCATTTATCATCATCTCATTATGCCACGTATTTCCATCATATATATATATATATATAATAAATTTACCCTTGGTAGTGCTGGTTTTGGATGCCAACATCTTCTTCATTGCCTGTAGTTGATAAGAAGCTATGGAGCCATGGTCGAACATTGTTATGTTTCCTATATTGCTTGTTTATATTATGCTCTTGTGGCTTATCTTGCCATTTGTACACTTGGTATTTGGTTTCTATCATGACGCACTCCATCTGCCTTGAGCCAAACCTGGATCCATTGAGAATTACTTGAAGGTTTGAGGTTAAATGAAAGAAACGTTTGCTGCAAAGGATGGAATACTGGTTGCTTACCCGAGACGACGCAGGCGAGCTGCGACAGCCCGCTCGGCGGCCCCACTCGCAAACTTCCGTGGCGATCATTCCACCCTGAAGCCACGCCAAAGACTTCTATGGTGATGTGAAAGGATGCATGAAGACTTCCAAGGAAAAGAAAAAAAAAAAACCAAAAAAAAGGGCCTGTTTGGCTGACTCAAATGTAAACTATATCAACTTTTTCCGGAATGAACTAAGAAGCCATGGGCCATTTGCTGAATGGCTCATTAAAAGCTAGTAGGGGGCAATGTATTTATCATACATATAAGCTATTGACTTTTCCTCTCCGTGGATAACAACTCATTGACTTTCTTAGAAAGTTTAAGCGTCTGCATTAATGTCTTGGAAGTCAAACATCAAAGGAGTTGCATTGAGTCACAGTATAGTCCTGTGCAAAGTCATTGATAAGTAAGGAAAATAAATGAATATTATAAGTATTTAATTTTCCAAACAAATTTATTTTCCCCTTTTTTTTGCGCTGTACTCGTGAAAAATCTTAAAGTATTCAAGAAAGTTTTTATATAGGATGGAGATGATATCCTAATTTTCTGATACTCTTTATTGGCCATATATATTCTTGATATGTATGGGGATATTGGAGTATACTCTATGGACTTTTAAGATGATGATCATGACTATTGCAATTGACGATCTCCTTGGATTTTGTGATATAAAAAAAATTGATGTTGGCGACTTAATGACAGCAACTAGATCAAGACGAAGTTATATATTTTTAAATAAAAGTATGGATGGTTAAATTGAATAACTTGTGGGGATAAGTACAGGCTCTTGCCAAGGATCTTGCACATGACAAAAAGATTAATGTTAGTAAAATATTTGATGGTGAACCATGGCTTATCCTAATGGTCACATCACTTTACCTAACAATCAAAATTCATAGATTTAATTCCGAATGATGCATCCATATGTATTTGGACTTGAATATTCATATACAAGCATCCCTCCGTTTCTCTCTAAAGAACATAAAATAAAATGAACTATATCAACTAAAGAAAAAAAAAAAAAAAGAAAGTACTAATAAACTAGCAGAACACAAAATAGTTTAATGATGTATTCTTGTACCCATGATAAACTTTGGCAAGAGCATTGGAGCATTTCATATCAACTCCATCATTCTCAAGTCTTATCATACTAATATGAAGAAGATACTACCTACAAAACATAAGAGGCAGAAACTATTGTGGCTTGAGATTTTTGTATTATCTTTGATGACCATCTATGGCTCTAACATTTTTATCAAAAATTTAGATTCACATTTCTGTGCTTTATCTATAGCCAGATTATCAGTTTCACAGAAAATGGAGAAGCTAATCTAGTGAATCTTGGGCTTATCTCCTTGGTTAGAGCTGAGGTATGCAAAGCTGGCCACTTTCAACATCGAAAGCTATGGACAAATTAAACATGGTGTGGCATCTGCAAGCAATTAATATTTTGAAAAATATAAATTAACTTTTAAGCTTTAGTTTGTACGTACTAATTTGGACAAGGCTATTTTCTTAACAAGTTTGAATCCTTTCTAAATTGTATTTATAGTGAAAAGATTCAATTCAAATTAATAAAAGAACGATCTTTCTTCTTTTATTTCACCACAATCTCAATGTTTATGCAAGCATCAAGTGGTGTTGGAGAGAAAAAAATTTAGAAAGGAAGGAGAGAAAACCAGAAGTCATACAGATAACATACCGCACCTAAATTTTATCTTAATAAAAAGTCATCCATTCATTAGAATTTTTGTGATAAATGGATGGGAGATCCTTGAATTATTCTGGAGGGCCGGCTTTGACGTGGCGTCAACTCTTTCAGATATTTCCGGCGAGCGCGACGCGTGTTTCGTCCGACCTTGCTTCCACGCCGGCCTTTCGGACCGTCGGCGTCGGCGTTTCAAATAGAAAGCGACCCTCGTCTCCGATGTTATACAGTATCAGACGGCAAGCATCTCTCCAAAACGTCCCTGATCTCAACAGTGAACAACCGAAGCAGCACTCAACCCATCCAAACTCGTGAGTTTTTGAGACGTCTATCTCACTCCTGTTTTAATCTGTATGAATGATGATGACTGTAATTGAAAATGTTATCTCTTTCAAATCATGACCGTTACGCAACAGAATTGGAAGCCTTCAAGAAGTATAAGATTTATACCTTATGTTCTCTGAACCTGTACGCACGCCATCATTGTAAGGTGATGCAGTTCGTGCATCAACTTGCTGTACAAACACAGCTAATAAGTGGCCATTGGATTGGAACCACGTCTCTCCACGGCTCTCTCTCTCTCATCTATTATTACTAGGATTTTTTAAAAGATGCGACGTATTCTTCGATATTTAATTCATCCTGAAAGAGAGTCGTGTGTAAAATAGGTTATGTGCAATGCATGTCGATTGGAAATTTATATATATATATATATATAGAGAGAGAGAGAGAGAGGGCCTAATGCACTCCAACGTTTGGAGTTCTAGTTATATATTATGATAGATGAAGTATTTCGTTCTTATATCTGCTTTTGATCTCAGTTTTAATAGTTGGTTTTCTCCTTCAAAGTATTCTGTAACTTACAGCCAATTGCTGGAGTATAATGCAGAAGAGTATGAAATTCTTTGGAATTTATCTCAGGTCTGACTAATGGATACAGATGAGTTTTGTGGGTGTCAAATTTTAAAGCAATAGAATATATATATATATATATAAGCTAACTTCTTTTGAATTATATTTTTTATGTTATTATTATTTTTTTCTTTTTAAATTGCCTGTGTTTATGATATCCAAATTTAAGATAGACCAATTGATGCGAATCAAAGCACAGGTCTTACTACCACTAAATTACATCTTCATCTCTTCTCAGGGCTAGGACTACGGCTAGGGCTATTGCTTCTCTCTCTGTAGACCCTAATTTAAGCCGTGGACGGGACGAGCATCGATCCAAAGGGTAGAACCATAATAAATTTCAAATCCTAATCCAGTCAAGTAAAAGCAAATTTTATTTGAGTTATTTAAGCAGATAATTTATACGATGTAAATTACATATAATATAATCAACATTTTTTTAAGTTGGCAAAAATATACTTTTGAACCTTACGCTTTCATTCAAAATTCATTTTGTTTCTTAAATTTTTAATTATTATAGTTTAGTCCCTCATGTTTTAATAATATTGCATTACTAACACCTTATTATATGTAATCAATTGACGTATTTCAGCTTATAATGAATACATGGACTATTACTTGACCTCTAAGTAACTCATTATGTAATAGAATATCAGAAATGTAATATTTTTAAAACATAAGAAACTAATGTGAGGATGACACATTAGTAATTCTATTAATTTTAATGGTCTTACATAAAGGGACATCAAAAATAAAATATTTTTGAATATAAAAGAATTAAACGGTAATAATTAAAAGTTTAAGAACTAAAATAAATTTTAAGTATAAATTTTACGAATAAAAAAGTATACTTTTAGCCTTTTAGTTTTAAATATTTCATAAGCTATTACGGAGGCTAGCCCAAAGTTTTAAGGTGAGGAAGAGGTGTACGCCGGAAGGCAACAAGTTTGGTTGCTTTGCCGCGACGGCAGAGGCGAGCCGCGGCCTCCTTGGCCCCGCCGACGAGCTTGTGTGGTTCCCTGCGCGCCACACACAAGTCGGCGATCATTCCATCCGAAAGCCACGCTGAGAGACCCGCGGAGATGTGACTTCTAAACTAATCAAACGATGGAGGATAAGCAAGGCCTATCAGCGATGGAAACAAAAGGTTTATGTGAACTCGTTTCATTCAGTAGAAAGTTTTAAGCACCAAAATTATTGATGCCTTGGAAGTCAAAAATTTGGGGTTGCATGGTGTCACCATTAAGACCTATGCAAGACAACTCATGTATGAGTCTGGACGGTAGTGTAGGTTTCTTTTCTTCATTTCCCCATATATTTGTAGGTCTCAAAGGTTTGAAGAATAAATCATGCAGGATAGAGATGTCAATTTACTATAATTTATTCATTATATTCTTGATGCATAAGAGGATATTCGGGCTGACCTCCTTGGATTTATTGTTATGGACAAAAATATCCCAGTGGTTGATGGGGTTCTAGATTTTAAAGGAGTATATCTACAAAACCAAATTGGATAATTTGATAAAACAATAAATTATTGTCCAGAATTTAGGGGGTCCACAAAAGGCAAACAAAATTAAAATAAGAAAGTTGAATGATCAGCATCTAATATTAAGAAAAAAATGGATCAAGCAATGGCAAAATCATGGGATAAAGACTTTGGTGATATATTTCTTTATTGAGTTCACCATGGTGTACTAATAAAGCTTTGACTAGGGCATTGGGAACCTCAAGGTCACCAACAAGAGCATAGAATTTTGTATTGTTGGATCTCATGGTGCTGATATGAAGAATTAAAGAAAAGATATTTTAGTAGAGATCCAAAGTCTAATTTAGGAAATGTTGCACATTGGGTTCCATATATATATATATATATGTATGTATGTATGTATGTATGTATGTATGTATGTATTTAAAATATTCTAAGCTCATCTGTTAATTTAATTAACATGTTAGTAGGTTAGATTCATATGATCTTAAAAATTTAAATTCAAATTAATTAGGAGCATGGAAATGGCAACTTTAATAATTTCTTTGTCTTCAACACCTCCTACTTTTAGAAATTAGCCACTTCAACGATCTTTGAGTTATACAGGTATCCAAAGTATAAAAGAGATCGATGTTTGTTGTCCCAATCATTCTTATTAATCATCGATAATTCAAGCATTGTAAACATCGTTAGTTTGATCCTTTGTAGGAATTACTCAAAATAACAAACTTGCAAAATGAATTTAATCATTCTTGATCCTACTTCACATTAAATATTATTTTATTCTTTTTCATCCGATGTGAGGTATTTTTTTAGCTTTTAGAGTATTACGAGCTTTCTTTTTTTTGTCAGATGATATCCTCGCCGCATATTATAAGTTAGCACCGATAGCAGAACCTATCCCGAGTGGAATTGTTTGTGTTACAAAAGTGACTTTACGTCATGATGAAACTCTCTTCATCACTATCCCATGAGTGGCTTTTTCGTTCTTATCCATCAACTTTTATACGTTCAGCTCAACTCTGATATCATTGCTATTACACTTTAACCTACTAACTGAGTTGATCATATGGTAGAATCTTGCATAATTTCAAGAGACTTCTGAGGGAGTTTCCTAGACAATATACAATGGAAATGCCTTCGGAGCACTCAACCAAGGACCTGGTGCACTTCCTTGACGTTTCTCTTACTCCACACAGGGCCGGCTAGTTCACTTTTTTCTTCTGCCTTGTTTAAGGCATCTTCCTGTGAACCTCTTTTGTGACATTTAGGGGCAATGCTAGGGGCCCAAATCTGGTATCAAAGATTTTTGTCACCTTTATGGCTTGCATGCCAGGCAATACATAAGGTCCATCCGGTTTGTGGTGGGTCTGATATGAAGCACTCATCTACTCTTGCTAGGTGTGAAAGAAAATAGGATCGAGTCTCATAGAAATTTTCTTTTAATAGATGCATGAATAAGACCCAAGTACAAAGTGCATTCTCATTACTGGCGCTAAGAGATTTGGCTAATTGAATCAAGTAGCCTTGAAAATTGCCTCATAAGAAAGAAATCAGAATGGGCACTTGAAATGCTTAGAAACTTAACGATGGCATTTCTAAGATTTTATTATCATACTCTAAACCCACTGTCCAACTTGAAGGACCGCAATATGATTGCATATTCTTAGAGTAGAATGCTAAAAGTATGCGAGGTTTGTTGCAATAGAATCGATGTGTGACGAATGATCTTCTAGAGGCTGAGTGCTTACTAAAGAGGTTGGATAAAATACATGAGGCCTTGAAATGTGTTCTAATGCAGATGGATTATATTTATCCTTTTTTTTATGCTAGAAAGAGAAGTGAATGATTGGTAGAAATCTGAAACTGCCAAATGAGATTAGGATGCACCATCCAATTCCTAAGAGGAATTCAAACTAGCCTTCTACGATAAGTATTTTCCTTCTAACATTTGCCACCAAAAAGTCCCTAAGTTTAATATGTTGGAACGGGGAAATGTGGCAATGGTACTAAGGTGAAGTTTGAGGAACCAAGCTTTGTTTATTTTTCCATATACAAACAACACTTAGCTGCTGCATTAAACATTATTTTTTATCTAGTTTATCAAAATTTTCCTTGAAGATAGCATATATATATATGCATGCTAAAATAAATATCAGTGTCATTCAGGAAAGTAACACAAGCTTACAAATCTTTTTTTATTTATAAGTAAAACTGTGGTTACTGTATTGTGCAAATTGATGGCCGGCTATTTAATAGGGCAAAACTATAAGGTATCATTCCTCTTAAGTAACAATATAATATTTAATTTATTATATTAATTCTTTTTAATTTTTAATTCTTTTCGTTCTCGATAATTATAATATAATTGCATGTAATAAGAAAATAATGCTAGGCAAATTTATTTTTATTATGTATCATAAAAAGATAATTATATAATATAAAAATAATCATGTGCAAAGAGTTTAGAAGAAGAATCACGTATCAGAAAAACTTTATGAGATAGGCTAGATGTTACAATTTCAACAAATAAGAAATTTTTCCTAAGATGGGATCAGTGTCTGTTAACTGTTCCTATTGCATTAGCCCAGATGTTCCTATAGCATGCATTTCCTAACCCCACGCAACAACAACAACAACAAAAATAAAATAAAATAAAAAATAAAGGTCTACACGCGAGCGGTGGTAGTGCTTTTCTAGTACTAACAAACAATTCTCATCGCTAGTTTCAAAAGGTCAGGCAACTGCTTGCAATGTGATGTAAAAATAATAGCTCTCGAGACTTTCAACCATGGATGATGGAGATGGACTTTGTGGGGCTCTTCTGCTAACCATCTAATCCATGCCACCAATTTTTCACTCATCAATTAGTTCTTTTGAAAACAAATTGAAAGCTCAAGCAGGTCAATTAAAGATCATATTCAATATGTTGGCCTGTACAATATCAACCAACATCTAGCAATTTATAATAGAAAAAGAACCCAAGCTCAGTTCCTGATTGGCCGATGTGAGTTGGATGATGCCTTATCATAGTCTAATCATCATGTACTTGAAGATACATAAGATTAATTAAATAATGCGACTAAATCAGATAATTACTGCACCGTACGATATTAATAGTGCTTTACTAAAGTATAAATTTTCCCCTCGTCTGCCAAATATTTATATAAATTTTAATAGCATTTCAATACACTTTGGATGCACGTTATCTTTGAATTAATAAACTCTGCTTAACATTGTTATGTTACCTTAAATTTTTCATTTTATATGCTTATATCAGCTACTAAATCGTTTATATAACAGTAATAACAGCAATGTAGCAACAACAGTAAAATTTTAATCGAAAATAAATTTAAATTTAAATTTTGCTGATGATCAATCAATCATAATTTTTTTATTTTATTCATGCTTAAAACTAAACGATTTATCTACACTGGCTACCCTTAATTATAATTTAACTATTAAAATTTCATTACTTCTTAAAATATTTCATTAGTTCTTAAACTACTCTTTTTTATTCATTTTCAGTCTAGAGAATGAAAAGTATTAGCGAACAATAGGCATGAACAGAATAGTCAATAAAAAAATTATAATAAAAAAAATTATACAACCCATAAGGTGAAAATTGCAACAATTGAGGCATATGTATTAACGAGAGATTTTGCTCCCTCTAAAATTTTAGAATCTTTTTTTAGTAATAATAAAAAATGCTAAACTTTTTTTATTTTTTTAAGATTAATTTTTTTTAAAAAATATTTAAATATTATAATATATAATAAAAATAATATGATGCAATCAAGTATACACTAATAATAAAAAATAAGTAGTTTCATATCTAATAAAAATTTATATAATATTTAAATTCATTATTTAATTTAATATGATATTTTATAATTTATTAATTTTTTTATTTATATAATATTTTAGTAATATGTTAACAAAAATGTAAAAGGAACTAGTAGGAATAATTCTTAAAAATGAAAAATTTTTAGCTTTGTTACAGGTTAAAAGTATGTCCATAATCTCAAACAAGGTGGAGATTAAATCAAGTAGACAATTAGTCTAGTAAATCCAGCCATGGCATCATCTTAAATGTTTGATTAAATCCAACCGATGGCACTCTTGGCAAATTATAGCTTTTATTAAAAATCAAAAAGGAAAATGAAAGAAACTTCAGGTCAACTCTTAGATATGGAAAGGACAAGACCCATAAAAAGGGTGAAGGGCAGTTAAGACATTCCGGACGCCAAAAGATTTGCCTTTGCTGAGGTCGCACCTAGTGAACTTCCCCCGACCGCCCCATGTCTTTAATTGCTTTTTTCTCCCTCACTCCTCCTCTTGCCTACCTCTACTTGCCTTGCTTGCCGCGTGGAGACTGCAGGGGGAGAGAGAGAGGGAAGTTGCTTCGTGGGATCTCCATTGCCCACCACCTCCCCCTTCTCCTCCTCGTTTCTCATGCGTGCAAGACATCGCCAAATCCCACACTCTTTCTCTTTCCTTTTCCTCCTCCCCCTTCTCTTCTTCCTTTCTTTCCCATTTAACCCCCTTTTCCTCCTCTCTCTCTCTCCTCCCCTCCCCTCCCCTCCCCTCCCCTCCCAATAGCTTCCATCTCCCACATTGCCGTCCTCTTCCTCTTCTCCTCCTCCTGATCACTCCCAAAGTTTATCAAACTTTCAATCTTTCCTGTTCGATTCCATTAAAAAAACCATTTTCCAAACCAGATTCATCTTTCTTCTGCCCAAAGTTCCGATTTTTTCATTGAATTCAAGCATTCCGATTGATAAAAATCTCACCTTTCTTTCTGGCTATTGATTCGTAGTTATCTAGTTGAATAGAGCATCTAGATCTCAGCCGAGATGGGCGGTCAGCTCAGCAGAAGGCCCGGCGTCGACGGCGGTGGCACCACCAGCGCCGCCGCTGCCAGCGGCGGTGGCGGCCATGACGGCATGGAGTACTCGGCCGATCTGAGCTCGTACGAGGCGGCGTGCCGCCTCGACCCGGAGCTCCAGTCCTTCGACACCACCCTCCAGCAGCGCACCAGCCGGGTCATCTCCACCCTCGCCCACGGCGTCGAGGTCCGTTCCCTCTCCTTCGATTCCCTCAGGGAGGTCACCGGCTGCCTCCTCGAGATGAACCAAGAGGTGGTCAAAGTCATCCTCGAGTGCAAGAAGGACATTTGGAAGAACCCCGAGCTCTTCGACCTCGTCGAGGAGTACTTCGAGAACAGCCTCCAGACCCTCGACTTCTGCACCGCCCTCGAGAAGTGCCTCAAGAAGGCCCGGGACAGCCAATTAATCATCCATGTCGCGCTCCAACGCTTCGAGGAAGAAGAGGAGGACGTGGTGGAAGAAGACGGCAAGAAGAAGTATCGGCGGACTCTAGAGGAACTGAGGCATTTCAAGTCAGCCGGCAATCCATTCACGGAGGAATTCTTCCAGGTGTATCAGTCGGTTTATAGGCAGCAGCTGTCGATGCTCGAGAAGCTGCAGCAGAGGAAGAACAAGCTCGACAAGAAGCTGAAATCTATCAAGGCATGGAGGAAAGTCTCCAGCATAATTTTCGCTGCCACCTTTGCCACCATTCTTATCTGCTCTGTGGTGGCCGCCGCCGTGGCTGCGCCGCCTGTCGCCGCAGCTTTGGCTGCTGCAGCCTCCATTCCGGTGGGGTCGATGGGAAAGTGGATCGACTCGCTGTTGAAGGACTACCAGAAGGCATTAAAAGGGCAGAAGGAGATTCTCAACTCCATGAAGGTGGGCACGTACATCATCATAAAGGACTTGGATAGCATCCAGGTGCTCGTCGACCGGTTGGAGATCCAGATAAATGTACTGCTGGACAATGCTGACTTCGCCCTCAAAGATGAGGAGGCAATGAAGTTTGGGATTGGGGAGATCAAGAAGAAGCTGGAGGTGTTTATGAAGAGCGTCGAGGATTTGGGCGAGCAAGCAGACCGGTGCAGCAGAGATATAAGGAGGGCGAGGACTGTTGTCTTACAGAGGATCATTAAGAACCCAAAATGAATTCAGGTCTCTACCTGGTATGTTTTTCTCTAATAATTGATGCTATTCTTATTTGATTGTGATACTCTGTATGTTACTGCATGTATCACAGACTGTGTAGATGTGAAATGTTTTCACCTCTTACTTTGATGAATAATTGAAGAGTAGCTTTTGTTTCTATTTTATCTGGTCCAATGCATTGGCTGCAGATTGTTTCTGTCTGTTTGTAATATAATGTGTATGACTGACAAACATTTTCCTATAGGTGTTTAAAGTTATGGGGACTCTAGGACATTGCAATCAGTTGATATTTAGATATAAATAGCTCTAGTCAAGCATTTGATTCATTGATATATTCGGGGGAAAGGATTGCCCATGGAAATTCCTTAGAAGTTGCTTTTTGATAAAATAATTCTTGAAAAACATGTCATTTTACAAGACTTTTAGATGTGATCTCAATGATTTCCACAAGTAGAGCCTGGCTTCTGCTGTGGGGAGGCTATCAAAATGTATCCCAGAAAATGTTATAGAATTACTTCCAAAGTTCAAAGTTTTATTGATAAAATGATTAGTTTTTTTATTGAAGATTTATTTGATGTTACCTTTTACTATGGTAGCCATCCATACTAGGCTCCTAATTTTTACTGGGGTAGGGCATGGCATTTTTCCTAGGAGTTGAAAATCTGTCTCAAAAAATCATAGTGCAAGATTGCAAAGATAGGTGGTCATAAATTTAGTCATTAATTTTGTAAGTCCTCATGATGAGAATTCAGCCATTGTTATTTGATTTATATTATGGTAATAATTTGGATTATAGATCTCTGTTTTACTTTTAAGTTAATAAGTAAAACAGAAGTCTTATTACAGTTTATATATGAGTCATCTGTTGCAGATAAGATATCTTATGGACCTTAAACAAGTTAAACAATGTAACCTGCATTTCTTTCTCTCTTTTTTTTTTTAGCTAAGTTATGACCAACGACATAAATAAGTGCATAAGAGCGTCACTGAAATCACTTTTGTACAGTTCTGTCAAGGATGATCAGCTGTTTTTGAGAAGATAATATCTGAAAGCTCAGATGAAGTTGAGAAACATGTTCTAGTCTATTGTTTGAGATGCTTTAGAAATAGATTTTAAAACCTCTATATGAGTTGCCTCTTCTTTGTAAAGGAAGTATCAAATTCCTTCTTGTCCCCCTCCATATTCCGTCTCCCTTTTCAACCCCTTTTTTCATAATATTTCTTTTGATAGATATATCAAATCTGTCCTTGCACTCCAATGCCAAAGGCCCCTCTCTTGCATCCTCTGGTAAGATTTGCATTTTTTGTGCACAAAGAGGTTCGCGTAGGGGTAGGGAGAGAAGTTTGGGGAGGATAGAGCAAGTATAGGAAAAAAAAGGGGCTTGCAGGCATGAAATATGTCGATGGTGTTATTATATTTAGCATCCAAATTTAGGTGGGTTTTAGTAGAGCTTAATATCTTTATTGAATATTTAGACTTACTGGGGAAGATTCCATTGAGGAATTTTTGACGTGAAGGTTTAAGGAACTACTTTTCTGAGGAAATAAAAGAATTGAAGATTGTTAGACCTTATATATTAGCTAAATATTTATATTCTAAAGGAAGATTCCATTGAGGAATTTTTGATGTGAAGGGTTAAGGAACAACTTTTCTGAGGAAACAAAAGAAGCGTCGGTGATGAAGATTGCAGGCTGGTGAGCATGATAGAGGGAAATACAGTGGGAAAAAGGTCCCACCATGTTTGCCTTAAAGATCGACATGTCAGTTTTAAGTTGGTACAAGAGGGAATGGCACACCCTAGAATCAGCTGAACTGGTCCTGAAGCACTTGTATTAGCCTGATTTGGTGCATCACCCCTGAAAAGGACAGAACCAAACAGTATCACCAGTAGCCGGTATCACTAGGAAAGGTTTTGCTTTTTCAGCTTGTTCTCCACTATTTCAATGTGGGAATGAGCGGAGGGAGAAGCCAAGAACTATGTAAATCCATTTTTTGGAGGATTCAAGTTAGTATTGTTTGGTTTTGAGGCTAGAATGACAGTCTAGCAAGGTAAATCACCTTTGATTTATTGAAAGTGGTGTTTGGTTCACAGTAACGTAATATTACCAAAAATTTTATATTTAATTTTATATTTGATAATCAAATTCTCAAGAATGAAAAATTACTGCGTTTGGTTCGTAATAACAAAGTACAGCAATTAGTTCACTATATTTTTGAATTTTATTATAAAACTTTGTTATCTTTTAATCTCTTCTTTATGTTAGAATATGAAATGTTCTAATAAAAATCAAGATTCTTTGTAAATTTTAGAAATATTATATTTTTAAATATTATAAGTATTAATATATATGAAATATAATATAATATATAATATAACATTATTAAATATCCCATTATATAATATATGTTAATATATAATATAGTAATATATTATATAATAATTTATATGCAAGAAGGTCATAAATATTAATAATTTAAGATTTAATATCTACATATATTATATAAATATTAAATTTAATATTAATATAAAATATTATATTATATATTTAATATTAAACATAAATATAATATTAAATATTCAAATATTATCTTGTGTAAATTAAATATATAATCAAATTAAGTATTATTAAATATATGGAAGTTAAGAGCATAATTTAAGATTACCAGACTTTGGTAATCTCAGATACCCACACCCACCTTTCAAGTGAGGATCAGGTTACCATAATTTATCGTAATTTTAGATTACTGAGAATCAAATATTACCTCTTAAATTACCATGTCTAATTGCCAAGCATGGTAATCTCAAATTATCAAGGTAGATTATCATGAACCAAACAGTCTCGAAGAATCAAAGGATGAATTAGTTTAGAATTCAAAGGAACTTTTTTCTGGGGGGGGGGGGGGGGCGGGCTTTATATTGTTGTTGAATCTATCACTTTGGTAGTGCCAAGGAAATTTGGGATTTTGGGTTTAACCCAAAAACCTAAATCAAACAAGTCAAGTTTTAAATGTATCTTGATGTTCCAAGTCATGTGATAAACATACAATGCAAAAGCCTCCACACACATTGGAAACCATGACAAAGGCATTTGACTCGATATTGTTTTCCTGTTTTTGACAAGAACATACAATTAAGACAACAAAACATAAGGGGAAAATAATTTTGGAGACCAAAAAATATTAAACTAAGGTTATATAGGCCATGTCGAATTTTATCAATGGATAACCTTTATAGATAGATGCATGATATTTGCACCAAAGGTTTTAAATCTTGTAGCATAGAGACGTTCCAATTTTTTCACAAAATGAAATGTTCTGTATCCTATCTTGTCTCAATTCCTAGCTCAATCAGATGTCTCGGTACTTACTTGGGATACTTTTTTTTAAAAAAAATTATCCATGAAGCTTTGGTGTTTTATTTGGTTTTAAAACATATTTGAACTTTAAAAGTTATACTTTTATAATGAATTATATTTATTTAGAATTGATACTACAATATATTATGGCCAAAATAGAATGGAATAGGATCAAACAACCAAGACCGATCTCAAAATATTTTTGGGATAGGATGGAATGATCAAGTCGTTCTCCATTCTGTCGAGACTTGAATCACTGTTTGCACTTGCTATACCCATCTTTCGTTGTTACAAGTTCAATACTCCATATTGAAATGATAAATGGCAATAATATGTTTTCCTTTTTTGAAAGAAAATGTGCAAAGGTTAGATGATCCTCCTATAGATTGGTCATTACAGTTTGATACTCAATATTTTAAGCCTTGATTTTTCTAAATTGATATATGGCATCTGTAAATTTTTCTCTATTTTTTTCAAAAGAAAATGTACAAAGGTTAGATGCACACTTTCAAGTCCCGATAGGATGTGCCATGGGATGTCGGAATAGGTTGCCATCCCAAGTATCGGGATGGGACTGTTCTATTATCGTACCAGCATCCTACTCAACACGTCTTGGGACATTCTCCATCCCAAGTATTGAGACGGATTGGAACAATAGCATGTCCTTTCTACAAAAAAACTAGGATGGCCATGTCTCACAAGATTTAAAACCTTAATTAGATGATCATCTTGTAAGTTGATTCAAACAATGATTGATTGGATGTCTCACAAATGCACATCTATTTTAGCGAGACAAAAAGCTCTAGCTCTTGCACTTGTGCTAAATACCCATTTGGACCAACACTTCATGTATGTTGAATGACTCTTAGCCTTTCCCCAACCCTATTTGCTCAAAAGAAAGTCTTTCTTATGGTTATCAAATTTCTAAAACTTAGAGAACTTGAGCACAGAAAAAAAGCAAGTTTACCTTATACTTTGTATCAGAATGCCATAGAAGCTTGATAAGAATGTAATGCCCCAACCCACCTATTAGCCTAATTAATCTGTTAATGGGCCAAATCCATGTGGCCTTAAAAACTCGCATGCAAGTTAATTGGTAGCAGATGAACTTGAGTTATAAGCTATTAATTTTTTTTTTTTCAGCCAATATGGCATTATTTTGGGATATTACAATCTTCCTTCCTTATCAAGCAACGTCCTCGTTGCACGCCATAAGTTAGCCAGAATGTCGCACGATATAAGTTAGCTAGAATCTACTTTGAGTCAAATCGTTGGTGTTGTAAGAGTGGCTGCACGCCATGGCGGAATTCTACCACTATCTCATAGGTAGCCTTTTTTTCCTACCTATCAACTTCTACACACTTGGGTCGGCTCTGATACCATTTGTAACGCTCCAAGCCCACCTGCTGGCCCAATTTACCTGTTAACAGGCTGAATCCATGTGGTCCTAAAAACTCAAGTGCAAGTTAATTGGTAGCAGGTGAACTTGAGTTATAAGCTATTCAAACTTTTTTTTCCTAATCGATGTAAAACTATTTTAGGGTATTACAAGGAAAATAGGAGAGAATCAAGAAAGACAGTTAAAAGTGTATTGTCATCTTAACATATTATAAATAAGTTGGTTTATAAGTAAATGCATGAGGAATTATACCTCTTGTTTCATTTGCAAATGCCAAATACCACTAGTTGAAGTAGAGAACCAAAACTATTAAGATACATAAATACAACATCAATTTCTTTTCAATCTAATGCCAAATTATATATTAGTGTGTGTGTGTTTTAAGTTTTGGCAGGATGGGGGGCATCTTAGTGGTCCTATTCTGTTCTTATGGGAAAATAGGACTAGAAAAAGGGTGGGACATCAGAAGCCAACCATGTACAAAAAGAAGAAAGTGAAAAGAAAGAAGGAAAAGAAAGAAGGAAAAGGAAAAAAAAGAAAGAAAAGAAAGAAAAAAAGAAAGCGAAGAAGGAAAGAAAAGGAATAAAGGAAAATTGAAGAAGAGAGGGATGAGGGTATCGGGATGGCTATTGGGATGCAGTAGGATAATGGGGTGTTCTATTTTATGGAGAAATTGGGAACCCTTGTCGCATGAGATTTAAAACCTATATACACATACACATAATATAATAAAATAATAGATGCAATACAGATTAAGGATTACTAAACCTTTCCAAATCGGTCGGTTTGGGGGCAAACCGAACCAGACTGCCGGGAATCGAGTCGGTTCAGCTATTAAATTTGGTTCGACGCTATTGGGTTGGATTGACGGGTTCAAATGGGCAAGTTCGGGCCTATTTAATCTAAATAAAAGGCATTGTTTTGCTTCGCATTCACCCGTTCCCTTTTTTACAAAACCTTAGCTCCTTCCCCTATTGCCCACCGCCCACCACCGATTGTTGGTCGTCCATCGCTTGTCACTGTCACTCATCATCCATCGCCCGAATAGTCATTGCAAGATGGAAAAGGAGATTGCTGGTCACTTGTTAGGTAAATTTTTCACCCTTCTCTCTTTTTTTTTCCTTCAAGCTCCTTCCCTTTCCTTTTCACCCTCCCTCTCCTCTCTCTCCTTCTTCCTTTCTCTTCTCCTCTCTCTATTTTATGGTATCAGTTTACTGCGGTTTGATACGGTAGATATCAGTACCGTATCGAAACGATCACTGATTGGCACAAGCTGCCGGTATAACACAGCAAACCTTTGTACAAATAAAGATACTCAATTAGCATATATGGAAATTATGGTAACATTCATGCCACTTTCAGTATTTTACTGAAGGATATAGATAAAATGTCTAAAAATTTTGTTAGGCACTAAAATGTTATGCTTTTCAATTAAATAAGATTTTCTTTTTAAGGTTGTGAACTATGCTTCGTCCAGTAGTAGAATTAGTGTTTCATAGAAGGAATAGGATATTGGAATACCCTTGGCTTTTTAAAGGGCATCATTTTTATTTTAAGCGACACTGGTGGGAGCTTTGCAATCCTCTTTTCTTTTATTTCCACTTATAGTTAAAGACAACGTATCTATCATGCTTGTTTGGGGGTCAACTCTATTTAGAGGCGATACTTTGCAACAAGTATTCCTATCGAAATGATATTCTATTGTTGAAAGAATTTATTGATTGTATATTTATTAAGTCTTCTCATTTAATTTTTGAAAACATAGTTTTGCCCTCTAAAACTTGTTTCATATTGAACCATATTTAAGGGTTCTCAACTTAGCCACACGTAAATTTGGCTGTTCACATTCATTTGATAGGATTTGGGTTGCCTCGGTAGCTCAGTCTTGTGGGTTGTTGAGTTGTATCCCAAGGACTGAGATTTATGCTCAGTGTTATTATGTCTATATAGTGAACCAAGTTGAGCTAATTTTGATTAAGGTTTCATTGAGTATGTCTCGAATTCCTTAATTCACCCCACTCCATAATTCAGCTCGACAAATTTGGAGGAATAAAATAATTGGGATATTTCGAGGGTGAATCCCTCACAGTATGGACCTGATCCATTTTTACGCGCGCGCGCACACATTTTTCTGCTTGTTTTTTTAGAGAGACAGAGAGAGTCAGGGTGTATTGGGGGATTAGGTTCTGTGAGAGTTTTCTATTACCCTTGCGTCTCTTCTTTCTGTATTTATAGTCAAATTTTCTCCTTGTCTTCACCCTTGCACATAGGCCGAAAAAGCAGAACTACTTAAATTTTGATGTCTTGTGTTTGCTCTACTATTTTATTAATGCCTTTTGTTTGATGTCACATTAATCATACAAGGAATTTGTTGTGATAGTTTGAGATGGTGTGACAGGATTAGAGATGGCTTGCTGATTCAAACTCATGATTTAACTCTGTTCAATGAACCTTTTTTCTAGTACAAGATTAACAATGTTTATTAAGATCTAAGTTCTAATATATTGACTTCTACCATAGTTTCAGTCAATATTTTGAAAACTGCAATACAGTTCTATACCAGTCAGTGGTTGGTATGTTATGTATCTAGGGGCCCATATTAGCACATGGTTTGACCAGAATGTCAAGTATCCTATGTTGGTACAGTTTGGTATCCTCGCTGTGGGTCACGTCGAAGGTACTTAAGTTCTTGGTTTCAAACTTTATGCAACTTTTTGAATGGTTTTGAGTTTGTCTAATGCAACTCCATGGCAAGGCTAGATATCTTATTGGGGAATCATTCTTCAAATGTTGACCTATTTCATTCTTCATGCAACTTTTGCATTGGTGTTGAGGTGATCTAGGTGGATTCAATGGGATAGGCTAGGATATGCTATTGGAGAATCATTCTTCAAGTATTTGTTATTGTCTGATTATATTAACTGACTAAAGTGAGTGATCACTTTTTTTTTGTTAAAAAAAAAAAAAAAAAAAAAGCAAATTGGATTGAAGGTGTTGAGAAGGGTCGATTATCTAGTATTTGTGTGTCTTCAGTTTTTAAGATACAGGCTGCTGCTGTTGAGGTTTTGGAACGGGTATGTTTAATGGAGAGGATTTATATAAGGGTATTGTTGGTTAGGTCTAAGATGATCGGGGATGTTGTAGGCTGCCTGTAAGAATACCAAAGGGCTAAGACCCTGAACTCATTACCTGTCCAGGTATAAGACTTGAATTTTTGACAAGAAGGAGAAAGAAGGCTTAGTGATATTGAATAAAATCACAAAAGAATCATTTGAAACTCATTGAACAAGATGTGTGTAATTTAGTGAACCTCAGGCTCCATATATTTTCATGTTGTCCTACAAATCAAGAATATAAGTTGATACAGAACGTTATCTTCAGTGTCCTCTCTCTGTTTCCTTTTATTCTTAAAGGTCCATCTGTTCAACTTTAAATTTGTTTTTTCTTTTTCTGAACCTTTCTTCATCAGTTCGACAGAAGTTCTCTCCAATTGTTTAGTTGATGTCAAAGTTATTCTCAAGATGTTATAAACCTACAAACTCCAAATTGCATTGTAGCTTAAACTCTAATGTGATCCTTCTTTGATAAGTCTTGATGTCATGAGTAGAACATCCCAAATAGCATAAGAGACTGACTTTTTAAATAATTTGAATTTTGCAAGAAAACTTGAATCAGATCACATCTAGAATTGCTTCTGAGAATATGTAGGGCCTATTAAGGGTCTTCTCTAAACCAATATCAGCAATCTAGCATCTTCAATTACTATTATTTTAGATTGAACATGTGTAGTAATTAAATGCTTGAAATACTTTCCATTGTCTCTATTAGCATTTTATATTAATGAAAGGTGTCTAAAGAACTGCAATTCTTTGACTTATAACATGTGGAGGTTGATCTTATTATTATTATCATTTGAGCAATTTTCATTCTGAAAAACTCTTGGGGACCTGACATGGTAGAACAATCATTGGTAAATTAAGAATGCACCGGTTTTTAAAACTCGATTTCTAACTCAAGGTAGATTTTCAATTTCAACAGCTTCATTTCAAGTTTCAGAGTTCCAGTCAAAAAAATCAAAATAAAATCAGAAAAGGAAAAGTTAAAAGAAAGCTAAAAGAAAGTAATGCAAGTCAGTTAATATTGCCTTATTGTATTTTGAGTTATCTAGTATCGTAATTGGTAGTTTGAGTAAACAAGCATCATCTTTCTACACACTATCTCTTCAATAGTTTCATGTTCAAACACACATGCCTAAATATATTGTTATAAATGGAACAAGAGAGACATTTGCAGGACTTCTCTCCATTTTTAAATATTTCAAAGAGAATAGATAGAGATTCTTGGACAAGAATTTGAAATCTCACTATTTCTTGAGCATGGAATTGACAAAATCATGCTGCTTAAAGTATGATAAGTGACAAAGAGTTTAAGTGGTGCAGTATCTCCTTTAGATATAAACAATTAAATTCATTAATCTTTTCCATTATGATGTCAAATGAAGGATCGTATGATCCCAAGAGCATATTCAGTTAAAAAATCTGGAAATACGAGCAAGTACCCATCACGAATCTCATGCTAACTAGGAATACTGACTAGCAATCAAGGGGAACCCATTGGGAAATCAAGCAAGAATCATGACTACAATGCCAAACCGATGAAGGATCGTATGATCCCAAGAAAAATTTTTGGACATGCTTATTATCCTTTTTCATGGTTCCATCATTTCAATGTATTTAGTAAAGTGCTTCATAACCATTCATTATGATCTTTCGTTGAGAAATCATCCAAATTCTATATTAGATTTCTTATACATCTTGGGGGAAGTATAATGCATGCAAATCAAGTGCTGTTGAGATCACTACCTAAGAAGACCATGAAAATGTACTATGCGCAAGGTCTTAAGTCTTGTGGGAAAGAGGCATTTTAGTTTTTTCATAGAACGAGACACCTTGTGCATCGTTCCATCCCGATCTTCGACTTGCTTAGGCATCTGATACTTGTTTGGAATGCTTTTTTTCTTAAAAAAAAGTTATTTGTAAAGTTTTAGTATTTTATTTAATTTTAAAACATATTTGAATTTAAAAAATTATATTTTTATGATAAATTAGATCTATTTAAAATTGACAGAATGCAACGAAACAATCAAGATCGGTTCCAGAATCTCTCTAGGATGGAATGGGATAGCCAAAACAGCCCCCATCGTGCCGAGATTTAGATCATTGGTTATATCTATAACTCAGTGAGGTTATAAAACTATACAACATACAAGATTAAGGAAAAGTTCACTCTATTCATTTTAGGATACTTGCAGACAAATCCTCCTATTCTCTTGAGAAATTCTTGTTCTGATATGCCATCTCATGGTACAAATGAGAGGTTTTATCTTCTGGGAACTATGAACAAAGCGCTTCTCCTTGCAGCATCCAGGGACCCTTCCAATTATCATACCATTTACTTGTCATGTATATGATTAATCAGTGAGCTATTTTGTCTTGTTTTACAAGTGAGGGAGAGGAAAACTGTAATTTATGTCTTTATAATCTAGCCTTTGCTCACACCTTTATTATGGTGTTGAATATATGCTACTACGGTACTTGTTATGTCTGTGTGCTCATCATGCTTAGACTAGCACTTTTGTTTTTCCTTTCTTAAAGGATAAGTAAACCCAAGTATGGAGATCAGAGATTGGAGCGAATTTGAGTATATTGCTACTTGCTTAAAAAAATATAAACCATGTGATTCTGTGGCATTCTCTTTGGTTTGGATTTCTCAGGTGTCCTTTTATGTATTGAATTATCTAGATGATTATCCATTGGCATTCCAAATTGAATACCACAATGTGCCTATCTGCATCACAAGCAGAGTTTTAGAATTGATACATGACATGCAGCAGTACGAGGTACAAACCGATTTTGCACTTACTAGAACTCAGAAGAGCCATGAACCTCTGAGGACCATATATATGCTTGCGTGTCCGAAGTAGTATGTCCGAATTGCTCCATACCATAACATTTTGGTTACTACACCAACCACATAGTGACATATACCGCAATAAATACAGGTTAGCCCCAAGCTCTGGTGCATGCGTTTGAGTCAATGGATTCTCCAACTTAAGGCATCCCCATGCTAATGGTGGATGTTTGTATATAATTACAAATTTAGTCATGCATCAGTGGGCAACCTAACGATGAAATTTCTATAAGCAGTGAGGGCTAATACATTAGCTTTCTCCAACACCCCCTTCAAATCAGGGTGGATCATGCACCAAGGTTTTACCATGAGAATCAGAAACCTACTCACACCAGAAGTAGTATTAAATTCAATTTGTTTGTCGTATAGACAATATATAGAAATTAAGGATTCACATGTAATGAGCAAGTTGTGCGTGTGTACTATAGCGTTCATCAATATCACCATTCCATGACTACAGGGGCCATCTTTGTTTTGATAAATCCATCTTAGAGCGATCATGTTTCATGGTCAAAGCAGCTCCTGTTTAACCTCCAGTGGATTAATTAATCACAAACAAAACCTATAAGGCCAAGTTTTTAAGTTTACTGAAGAATGCATCAGCATTACTCTCATTCCAAATTGCCCAAAATAGTGCTTTCAGAAGAAAGATCCTTCCCCATCCTGCGCTATGCCATAATTATCCTCTTTATCCACATCATCTGCAAAGAGTGGCAATAATTGGGCCCATCTTTAACTCCAAAGATGATGCTTTAAGTGCAACCACATCAACTTCATGAAAGAAGATTAGAAACATGTCTTGCTGTTTTATGGACAAACATGACCAGTCAATAGAGGACCCTTCCTTCACATGCTTTATGACTACCATGTTCATGCTTGATATAATTTTATGCATTCTCCAATGGAAGTTATTTTGCATTCACCCTTTGTTTCGACAGATTTCAGTTGTATATATAAACAGATGGTGGGAATCCTTCAAGGCATTGAGCTCTGTCAGAGAAAGTAATACTAGCTCAATGGAAAAAGTAAAAGTTTTTCACTTTTCTTTGTTTCATGTGCAGAAGCTTAGTTTCGATCTAGAAATGCCACCTTTCTTTGGAGGAGTACAGCTGAGGATGGAGACCCCTGCTGCTTTTAGGAGATTAATGATGTGTGGTGTGTGGTCCTTGAAGAAGTTCACCAAAATTCTAGAAGCAAAGACAGCTGCTTGGAGAAGACCCCATCACACAAGCCATGATGGATGATCACTATTATGTTTTCCAAGCTGTCACTTTTCTGCCTGACCTGTAATTTTTTTTTTTCCAATTCTCGCTTCTTCAAGTTTTCAGGATTAACTCTGGCCTAAGTTTCCTTCTAACTTTTACATTGCCTTCATTTTTACAGAGAGATTGTACTGTAATATAGTTTCACCTGGTAATAAGAATTATACAGTAAAGTAGTGAAAACCAAAAGAATGGTAGCAAGACAAGTTTGTGTTTTATCTGCCTTTCTGCTTTTACTGGGGGAAAAAAAAAGTAGTGGCTATAGAGGTGAAGTTATGTCATATTATGTCAAAGCTTTGTGTGGCCAAAATGATTGAATGATATCTATTGGAGTAATTCAAGCTATCAGGGTAGGTAAATTTTAGGAGCATCATTCTTGATATCATGAAGATGTGTTGCACTAAGGAATAAAAGACATTTGTCTGGTTGTCTAATTTGACTTGTATATATCTTTCTTCTACTGTTCTGTTTCTGTTAGACATTTTTTTTTTTTTTGACATAAACTATCAAAAATTTACTGCCCATGGTAAAGTCTCAATCTCATTCAAAGATATGAGATGAAGGAGCAAGTCGGGTATTAAATGAGCTCTTGAGCTGTACGGATGCCGACATTCATGTTCTGGTTGTTGTGAACTATTAAAAACTTCATCATCTTCATGCTGGCCTCCTTAAATATGCCTGCAAGGAGAGAGACATTTCTCTTTACAGTTCCAATTTTTGAACAGTGAGGCTGACTTCCAGAACCAATTTTCCATTGTGATGAAGCGGGTGCATCATAAAAAGGCTGAGGCAGGGCAAAGAATTCTGGACTCAAAACCTGGCCTCCATTGAAGCTGGTTCAAAAGGTCAGGCTTGCTGGGTTGTGTGGGGCTTGGTTCATGTGATGGCATGAGACGGAGACAATCATAGTCCCATAAATCATGAGCATCTTTTGGCAAATGGTCAAAATAACCAGCCAGTGAAAATCCAAGAGAGGATAGGCACAAACAAAAGAAAAAAAAGAAATATTCGTTTTTATATGTTTATTTTGCATAGTTAAGTCATGGAAGATGCAACAGTCGAAGATATTTTTATAAGCTCGTACCCTGTAAGTAAGCTCTAAATTATTCATGACTCTGGTAGCTTGTTGTTTTGCATGATCTTGAGAGAATTATTCAGCTACCGAATATTCTACCAAGGTTTTAAATGTCAGTCACTGTGAACTTTATTTTCTGTTATTACCAATTATAATGGCTAATAATGACTGTTAGAATAATTATTATCTTATGTTTGAAAAATTCTACCTAGGATTGAGTTTGATGCGGTAAGAGCTGGTTTGGAATGCTAATACACTATTGATTGGGATATCAGGCCGATCTGATTGTCATTAGTAATGGATAACCAAAGATGAACATGACATAGCCGGTCATATCAGAGTATATGTTTCATTTAGGGAGAGAAGTCTCAATTAAGAGGAGTTCTTCCAATGATATTGAACAATCTGAACTTTTTATGCTTTGTTTGTGTTGGAGAGTCTTTAAAATCTTCGAATTTCTTTCACTTTTCTTTTTCTTTTGCAGCTGCACCCATAGGTCAGTTGATGAAGATGTTTCACCGGTCCGAATTATAGCCTTTTTTATTGTTGATGTGTGGAGATCAATTTTGAAAATTAATAAAGTTGTACAAATAAAAGTTAATATTTTCATGCAATAAAGAGTGAGATTTTATATGGAGCATTGGCATTGGTTATTTAAACCTCTCATTTCATCCATATAAAAAGGATTGACAAAATAATGTGCCTATTGTTGCTGTCCCTTCTACCAAGCACGCATCAAAAATTTGTTTTAACCTGAATCTAATGAACACTAGGCCCAGAGCATCAATTTTTACTGAAATCAGTTTGATTTTGACATTGAAAAAAAAAAAAATCTCGACATGTGGGTTTTGCTTGAGGGATTGAACCCTCCGACCCAGACTTTATTGGAGACTTTAATTGATCAAGATTGCATCAAATTACAGCAAGATTTAATAAAACTAAAGCAAGCTCGACTCCAAATTGTGTTCTGGACTGCAAAGTTTGGTATTGGGTTGTTCTTGGTTTTGAGCAGTGGGGTTCATTGGATTCCTTTGAGCACTTTACTTGGTATGTAGATCCTAATAAATTCCAGTCAGATCCAATCCCACAAAGTGTCATCTCTAACTACTACGGCCAGGACTGTCATCATTCTCCATAGCAAAATTTCAGATCTTTTGCAAGATGTTGTGACCAAACAAGACACCTATGTTTATTCTAAGCCTAAAAAAAAAAAAAATCTCAACCTTGAATCATGAAAAGGAAAGTGAACAAAGAACTCAGCATCTCTTGGCGCCTACACTTTATATTTACCCGTACAAGCGGGCCATTCAACAAAGGCAAGAGGCTGGCAGCAGTGAGTGCCTGCTGCAGTGAGCTAAGAGCTGCTGTAGAGATGGTAGCTTTAGTGTTCTTACTTTAATGTGAGGAAATATTTCAACACCAAATGGCTTCAATAAATGGTCAAGAACTCTCTTTTTCTGATGTACCAGCTTCTGACACTGGATCATAAAACTGTTTCTTCAATGCTTTGTTCATTCTCTTTAAATTTTTTGCAACCATATTGATGATGAAAATTGTTTTCCATAGCTGTCATTATATTATATTCTTAGTTTTCTCACCCAAATAAAAAGCAGGCTTTATGAAACCGACATATGGGGATCTTGTCTTGGCTCCTCAAATAGCTTTCACATCATGCATCACAAAGGAAGAGAACCAATAACTTCAACCTTTGTATTAATTAACTTGATCCTAATAAATGAAGCAAATCTTAAGAAAACGACGCTACCACATTTATTTCAGCTCTCTTCGATCCAAACAACAGCACTACACGTGCATGAAGTTAAAACTTTATCTTTTATGATAATTCTAATATCTTCATTCAAAAATTGTGATTATTCTAGTTTATAACATGCATTATGTGAGTATGAAATGATGTATTTAAATAAATTATATCACAATTCAGTTGTGTTCCTGTGGCCAATGGTGACTATAATTATAAAGCAGTAGAACAATTCAAAAAGTTGATTTTTTTTATTATTAACTAAAGTTGTGGTCTTATGTCAATCAATCATGAACTCATGCTCATGGCTTTTGGACCAAATGCCGTTTGTTAAAGTCTCTTGCCCATGAATGGTAAGGGGAACATGATGTTGATCTTAAAGAAAAGATGCTACACATAATGTCACACACGATTCCATTCAAAATTTATAAGACAATTAAAGAGAAGATATGCTTGACTAGGGGCGAAAGCCAAAATGACCATGAGTTATGGTTTTTAAGTATACTGAGCAAATAATGTGCTACAGAAGGCTAATTGGCTTGATTGGCTCGAATTTGAATCTTATCCTTGTCCAATTTCAACTAGGCTATCACCTTCTAGAAATTTTTACCAGTGAAAACAATGATGCTGTTTGGATGTGATAAATATTTTATTTGTCTGAAAACATTAGAAAATATAACTCTAAAGCATTAACTAATACACAAGTAGTCAAAAGAAGATGAATTTTGTAATTTCAAGAATTATCTTGTTTGGCATCTATCCTCTAAAGAGTTGCCTTCAAAGGAGGTCTTAGCAAAGAAAAGATAAATATCAATCCTATAATCCGTAAAATTTTTTAAGTCTTGTCCTCTTTTCAATAAAATTTAATATTTGATATATAAAACTAAGAATGGTAATACCAACTCAAAACCTAACCATCCTAATTATATCTCTTATGCATATAGGGAATATCTTACTTGGAGCAAAAATCAAATGTCCAAGCATTGAAGTGATTATTTTTAGGTAACAAATATAGTGACAATATATCACTACCTAAACTTAAGCTTGGAACTTTATTGAGAGGAGAAAGATAATGACTAGTTAAGGTAAGCTTAACTTTTTATGAGCAGAGAGGGATATCAATTGCCTAAGGTAAGTTTCATTGGCATCATGAAGTATACTTTCATAATTTACCAATACTCATTCGAACTTTTTATTATAAAAGAAGGTTTTTCTTTAAGATTATTTTGATATATCCATATATAAATATCCAAAATTACATCCATATTCTCTTAGATTTACTATTTGCATATTATATATATATATAAGTAGACTTGGTTATATTCGAATGTAGCTAAATTTAGGATCTAGTCATTTTTCCTATCCTTCGAATAAATCTCGAAGCTACCCTAACTTTTTCATCTTTTCCATCTTTGAGATCCGTAAATTGTATAGATCCAAGGATGAGGAAGGTGACCGAATCTAAGCTTGACTATATTCATATATAGACAAATCTACATATATATATATATATACATAATTATTTTTTTATATGTATATTCTTATAAATTTACTATCTCCATATATTCTTATAAATTATTATTAGTATTATTGTTGTTGTTGTTGATCATCCCTTATTAAGTTAAAGATATACATAGAAAAAGAAATAATTTATTACAAGGGTAGCAATCTTATTAGGTCAAATCTGATAAGAGCCAAGTGATCGAAAATTTGTTAACCCAAATTCCATTTATTTGTTAAATAGATCAAAAAAATTAGATGTAAACTTAACTTTTTATTAATCAGGTTGGCTTCATTCTAACAACTCATTTATTGAATGATTCAAACAAGTTGAATAAGTAAGACAGGTTAAGTGAGGTTTTAACAAATTAAATGGACTTAGAATAAATTAAGTATGTCACGTTAAATGGATTAAATAGATATTAAATAAGTTAAATAGATCTTAAACAGATTAAACATGCTGTGTCATAATCCAAAATAGATTAAATGGATTAGATGTCTAAACCCAAACTTGATCCATTTAATGAACAAGTCAAACAAATTTACCTATTTATAATTTCAACCCATTTATACAAATCCAAACATGCTTAAAGCTAGTTGAATCATAAATGCCTCCTCTAATTTATTAGAGTATACATGCAAAAAGAAATATTTTATATGAATATATGTTAAAATAGTGAATCTAAAAAGTATACTCATAATTTCAATATATATAAAAAAAAATACATATAAGGGTAAACATTCAATTGATAAATTTGTGAGAGTACACCTATAACTTAAGATATTTATAAAAAGATGCCAACAAAAAAAAAAAAAAATCTTTTTCTTTAAAATACTGTCATATAATACAATGTTGTAATTAATTAAATTTTTTTCATTAATTATCTAAAAAGAGGTTTCTTTCATTTTGTTTTCAGCATGCATCTCTCATAGTTGCCATGTTGATTGGCTTACACAAGCAAGCTATTAAATTTTTATTTTGAGAAGATGATAATGTAATTTTACCATTGATGGTTGCGCTAGAGATTTGTATGCATTGGATAAAATCTATCTTACCATGTAGCTTATAACATATAACGTTTTCATTTTCAATAAGATCTCAATTTTGCACCAGGAACATCTTGCACCAGTGTCTGGCACTCACAAATACAAAATTATAAAATTTGGCTCTCATAATATTATATAGTATAGTCATTCTTCAATCACTTTTTCATCAAAAAAAAAAAAAAATTATTTTTCAAATTAAATTTAAAATGGAATAACATAAAATTTTTTAGTACTGATTTCATTAAATTGACTGAGCTGTCAGTATCTCGATTCTATTATATCAGTCAAGATCCTTTCCAAGATATGCTCAGTCCGGACCTTCTATGTTTGCAGAGATGGAACAAGACGTCGCTTCATTTTGGTCTCCATCACCACTAAACTTTTCAAATTTAAGTGACACCTTCGCCTCTCTTTCCATAAAATTAAGGAAGAAAAAAAAGAAGAGAGGCCACATATAGGCACATATTCTAGTCGTGACAGCATCCACAATTACTGGCTTAATGGTGGTGATACATTGTCCAAAAAGAAGAATTACAAGCCACTCTTTTTCCTCTCAGCTCAGTGTCAGTTGTCAAACACTTCCTCTCTATGGTTGCTTACCTTTTTGTTCCTTCTGACGCTACCTGCGTCCACAACAGAGAGGAACTACTAGACTACTATAAAATAATGGTAATATTTTTTATATCTTCTCGTCTAACCATGGACAAGTGTGCCTTATGTTAAGCTTACAATATATTAAAATCTCAAGTTGAGGGCGCTTGGAGTACAAATGTTGAAATAAGACGCAAGATACAAAGTTGGCCTTGGGTTCTTTCGTTCCGTCGGAGGCTCGCCAGCCTTCCCGCGTCATCTGACGGACGGCGAGCGCTGGGTGACGGGATTGACGGCGATGATTCTCCGCCGGTGGCGGGAAAACAGCCGTAGCAATCGCCGGTGGATTTTTTTTTTTTTTTTTTTTAAAAAAAAAAAGGTGGTAGGAGTGGTAGAGACTAGAGAGAAAAGGGCGGTGTCGGATAAGACTTGCGCCGATTGACCGGAAGGACAACATACGCGTGACCCATGCGTAGGCCCCCCGCCCGTTCACGGCACCTTCTCCGTTACGGTTCTCGATATATGCGCTGCCATTTCTGCCCTCCTTGTGGCAAAAAATAACACATTTTGCCATTGACTTTATTTTTTTAATATTAGCATGGTTGATATTGAAAATTTAGTTCACTGCTACATGTCAAGTTAGCTGTATGAACGTGACGGCTCCATTTTTTATTTACATCATGTCTAAAATATATTAAACAATGCATGCTCATCGTGCTAATTTCTACGGTCTTTTACTCTTAACGGTTAATATACATTGAGAGAGGACTAGCTAGTCCTTGTCATCTTATTTCATCCTAACGCATGACTCAGAAACAACGAGAAATTACTTAGTGTTGTCCTCGTCGTAATGAAAGACTTGCATCAGAATTGAGAATAATTTTGTCTATCATTTGTGCAATGAAATGTGGTAGCTTGGGTCCTAGCTATTTATATTAGCGATGGCCATACTAATTATTGATGCTTTTTTTTCCTTATTTTTGCATCAATAGATAGGTTTATTTCGTAAGAATTTGATGAAGTACTTCTTCAATCAGGAGTATCATTGCTCGCTCCTCTTCCTAGTAACCAGCAGTTAAAACGAAGAATTTTAGAGATTCCGAAATTTCTTTTAAAGAACCTTTTGATGCTTAAATTAATAAAATGATCAAAAAAAAAATTTGAACTTTCTTAAAAAGATGACGAAGGGTTAAGTAAAATAAAAAGGAAGAAAAAAAAAAAGAGAAGGAATAGAGAAAGATAAAAACAAAGAATTTAAACTTGGATTTTAGTCTCCTTTCTTATCGGAGGTCTTAGTTTTATCATCAGTTAAATATTTCATGAGAAATGATTCTTAATTAATTTTTGATTTTGAAAGAGATTTAATCTTGATTAAAGTTATATATATATATCGTTGGATTCAGATTGTTATAGAGCCATCCTAATTGCTTATTCTCCACCATTACAAATTTAGCTCACATATTGAGATATTTTTCTATTAACAATGTCATGTGCCATCATCAAATTGATCCATCAAATAACCTCACATCACTAATCATGCATAAGAAACATGACATGTCTTTGTTTTGTTATAAAAAAATTGTACTCATGACCGTTACAGATACATTTTGAGTTGAATATAGAATTAGATGCACCTTAGCTTAGATGCTCATCATTTTCATGTTCCTATAACCCTTGCCTAAATAAAGTCTTAAAATTGCCTAACAAAATACATACGTCCTCACTTGAATTGAGCATGAAATTACCAAGTATTCATTCTCTAGTTTTAGTTCATACCAACATGAATTTTAGTATGAGGGGACAAAGAAATACTTTGATGTTGCTTGGCATCATTTTTCTCTTTTTTTTTCTATTTTTAAAAATTAAAATTATTTTTCTTTATTTTTTATTTTTAAAATATAAATATATTTGGTACAATTCATTATTTTAAAAAGTAAATATAGCGATACTACTAAAGGAGACAATAATATAATGGGGGCAATGTAGGAAGAGAGGATATTAATGGTAAGTTTAATGGTAGTCCTTGAAATAGTGATGATTGAACGGTTATATCGTGGAGACAGATAATAGTAATAGCGATAGTTAAAACATTAGAGACAATAGATAGTAGTGTTGGTGCGATGGATGTGGCAATAATAATGAGTAGTAGCAATGATAATTGTAATGTAAGTAATGATAATATGACAAAGATGATGATAATAGCAACAGCGATGTGGCACTCATAGTAATAGTGGAGCTACATGGGATTAGGGGTGGCTAATTGCCCCTATCAAATTTTAAAAAAAAATCTTTAGAAATTTTATTAGTTTATGAATATCTTATAGAAATTATTTTCCTTAAATAAAAAAATTTATTCAGTAATTGTAAAGCCTAGTGATCGCCCTTCTTATCCAAAAGTCTTAGCTTCGCCACTAACAATAATGATAATAATGAAAATAGCTATTGGTGATAAAATAAAAAAATATTTTTGAAAGAAATTTACAAGCAAAGATTTTTTGAATTTAATTTTTTAAATAATACAAATATTTTTTTGAAAATAAGAAATAAGATGATGCCCAACATGACCTTAATATCATCACATGCATCCACTAAAAGCATAAAAAGATTTATAATTAATTCATCCCCATAATAGAGGAGGCTAAAACTGTCATTTTGTTCAACAATATTTGTAAGAATTCAGCTAGAGCGATACATGACAGATGCTTATTTCACACAACACTGTAAAAAGTTTGCTAGATGATAGCTCACGCTCAAACACGTGTCATGTATCATATACGTAACGGGCGTCAAAAAAAAAAAAAAAAAAAAAAAAAAAAAAAAAAAAAAAAAAAGGCGTTACACGATGACAAGAAGCGGCGCTCGTTCCAAACTCCCCACCTACCCTAATGGCCTCGTTCCTGGCCAGGCCAGGCCAGGCCAGCCATCCCCGGTCCAAAACCACCTCCCCATTTTAATGAAAAGAAAAAAAAAAAACCAGGGGCAATCCTGTCGTTTTGCCGTGAGAGTACTCATACCCGTAACCGCTAGCCGTTTCCGGGGGGCGCCCGGGCTCGGAGCGCAGCGCTGGTCACGAGCCCCTTGGACACGCGTCATCTTCCCACTGGACCTTCCCTCGTCGTCGGGATTCATAGCAGCGAAGCCGAACAAGGGAGAGAGAGAAAAAAAAAAAGATAGAAAAGAGAGAGAAAGCAAGAAAGCACAGTCACTCTCAGCCCTCTTCTCTCTCTCTCTCTCTCTCTCTCAATCATTCCCACCGAAATTCCCCAAATTCCAGCACCTCTTGGCTCAAATTTCGCAAAATTTTCCCTAAATTCTCTTCCACAATGCTTGATCTCGAGTTCTCGAGCGACCGGCAGCTTTGATTTGATCGAAGTTGTGATCTTTTTGGGCCGGAGTTGGTTCCCGAACTGGTGGTGGGGGGAGGGGAGGTGGAGTGGTGGTGGAATGCTGGAGGCCGTTGAGGGGGAGATGAACGGAGGATACGGGCAGACGCAGCAGAGCTGTGGGGAGAGCAGCGAGGAGGAGCTGTCGGTGCTCCCGCGGCACACCAAAGTGGTGGTGACTGGCAACAACCGGACCAAATCCGTGCTCGTCGGGCTCCAGGGGGTCGTCAAGAAGGCTGTCGGCCTCGGCGGGTGGCATTGGCTGGTAATTGTTCTAGATTGCTGCCCGAAATGGGACTTCTTTGAGATTTTTGTGGGCCTCTAAGGTGTAAATTTGGATGCTGTTTCCTTTTTTTTAATTCTTTTCTTGAACAAAATTTTAGGGAAAAAAGGGATATTTTGGGTTTTGATGTTTTAATTTCATTGTTTGAGTTTAATTGGACAATGTGGTACAATTGGATGAGTTTAGGGTTTGGATTTGAGGTTTTGTTAATTGAACTTTGTGAAGTTAAAAGAATCCTTATTTTAAAGCGTGGATCTTGATAAAGACGGTGTGGCCTTTCTTTCTATGTGTTTTTTTATTTCGATTTTGATATTCCTTTCCAATGTTTGATGATGCATTCATTGATTAGTTGCATGTCACTGATTACTTTCTAATTTTGCAATCTGCGTCAATCGATTTGGGTTTTAGGTTTTTCCCCCTGCATCGATGAATTGAGTAGATCAATTCGCCTTTTAGGGCTTCTGCATGCAAGATTGCTTTCTTCAAGTCTAGATTTTTTAATTTTCTGAATCTATTTTATACCATTCGAGTCGATTTTTAGGGTTTTTCTGGACGGGGTAATTTCTTGTGAAGAAGATTTAATCCTCAATTTTAATAATCTGATTATAAATTATCTTCGATGGTTATGAATTCCTGGCACGATTTCTGTGACTGCAGTTGAAGTATTTAATGTCAAGGTTCTTCTGGACGATCCCTGCTAGATTGTCATATTTGCACATAGTGCATGGCTGCTGTTTATGGACTTGTAGGAGAAATTGTTTTCTTCTGGATTGTTGGTTGTGTTTTGGTTGCATGTCCTGTTTTCAGCTAATAGATCTGGGGTTTGAGTGTAATGCACTTGAATTATAAGTTGTTTTGTCCATTTGGGTCTTGACTCGTGAATTGTTGCTAATATAGGGAAATTTGACTAATTTTGTACTGTAAAATTGAAGATTTGGCAACTTTATTTGTTTGGATTCAGATCATTCGTTATTGGCATCACTGTATCGTTGAAATTTTGGTATCTCTTTGTAATTAGCGGTCATATCAGTTGGAGATGCATTGCATAGTAAACTTTCTAGTTGTTATCTTGTATGATAACTGCTATTTGTTAATTTTTCCCCTTTGTGGATTTTTAGATCTTGATGTGATCGTGTATGCATGACTTGTTGATGTGTTTGTTTTGAATCTTTCCTTCCTTTTGTTCTTTGTGTTCACTCTTACATTTTTTAGTTGCAGAGTCAGAGAACATTAACCTTCGTAATTGATAGCTGCTATTCCTTTTGAATTTTAGCTATTAAAGTATTATTTCTACACTCTAACTAGTCTGAAGTTGTATCTTGTTGCACTTGGATGATATATATGTAGAAATTCTCTGGAAGCAATGCAAATCTTTTCTTGGTCATTATCGTTTGTGTTTAAAAAATTGATTTGAGTTATAATTGTATTTTCTTCCATATAGATGATGTGCGTGTAGAAAGTGTCCGTGGGAAAATTAACTCTTCCTTGTTGATGGTTATAGTTTTAACCACGGTGCAAAAACATTATTGATCTGTAACTCATTTGAAGTTGTAATGTGGGCTTAGATGTAGAATTTGCCATCGGGCAATGGGATCTTTCCTTATCAATGGCTATGGTTTTACAATGCTCCAGCAAGGAATCGATTTCGCCCATAATGACATTTAAACTATTTTGGAGCCAGTTGTATAAGATGATATTTTGATTGTGGTTTTTTTTATTCCTGAAGAAAAAAAAAAAATTGTCACTAAAAGTAGTTCATTGAGTTGAGATAAAGTGCAACCCTAGAATCTCGACATACATCAGAGGCCTGTGATGATTATGTGATCATCATGCTCTCTCTCTCTCTCTCTCTCTCTCTCTCACACACACACACACACACACACACACACACACATGCAACAGAAGATGAAAATTTGATCCTAAGATTCAATTTTTGACATCAGTTTCTCTTAAAGGCTTAGGTCTAGACTTTTAATATTTTCATGCAATTACTAGAGAATGAGGAATGCTTTTAATGATTCCATGCACGTACTAAACAGGAATACTTGAATGAAGATTCATGAACCCAACCTCAAATAGTTGGGAAAAGGCTGTATTCTTATGATTATGGTGTGTGCTTACTAGAGAAATCTTGTTAAGAGTTCTATGGTTGTTTTACTGAGTTCTCTTGCAATATTGCTGGGTTTAGTTGTTTGCATACTGGGACTATCTTTATTCTTTCTTCAATTATGTCATTTTAGTCTGGTTCTCAGTTTACTCTTGTGCTGATCTGTGGTAATTTCTTCTATAAACCTATTTGTTTATCTGATGGATTTAGTCATTAATTTATCCTTCCATATGCTAATTCATGAATTTTCAGGTGCTGACTAATGGCATAGAGGTGAAGCTGCAAAGAAATGCACTTAGTGTGATTGAAGCCCCAACCGGTCATGAGGAGGATGATGAAACTGAGTGTGAAAATATGCAGTGGAATGTTTCTGATATGGGTGAGCCCTCACATGTATACCTTGATGTCATCCTTTTTCTTGTTTTTAAATCATATAATTTGTCAACCTTTGTTTTTAAAGGGTTGAGCTTGATTATGAATTGTGCGGAATTATTAAAATTGTTTGCCTGGAAAGAACTCATGTTGTCAAGTTTCTACTGCATCACGAATATTATTTATGATTCTCTCATTCACCCTTCTTTGAGTTTATTGTCAAGGGTCTTGTGGATTTTGTGCCACGTTTGTTTTCCTTGTCCCCCCTATTATCAGCAGTTCATTTGTCATTAAGCAACAATGCTTTCTGTATGCTCTCATGCAGGATGTTGGTTCTCAAACAAATAAATATAACAATATTATGTCCGCCAACTGTATAAGGATCTTAATATCTGCCAATTGCATGTTGTTACAATACTATTGTGTATAGGCTAAGTTAGAAACAGAGATTTTGCTACGGTTGTTTTATCTAGCATCTTCTTGACTTGATTATGGAGATAGACAGGTGATGTGTTCTGTGCCATACAAAATTGAAGTGTTTATAATGGTTTGGAGACATGACATGACTGAAGTGATAATAATAGTTATATTCCATTATCTACATATTTGTTTAGATTTTATTTTGTTAGCTAAATCAGGTATGATTTAGTGGATGAGGGAATGAAGTGTAAATTGATTCACACCATTTGTTGCAGTCAAACATGCCTGGCATGGATGTTTTGAAAATTAAAGTACACTTGCTAGAACACCAAGCTACTTGCTACTAGGATTGGGTGCTAAAACAAAATCATTTTTGGACAGCCATATCATGTGGTGCAAGGATTTTTTTTTTTTAATAAATAAGACATCCCTGTGACCCAATTTAAATGTGCTTGTTTTTCATCTGTAATCTTTAATTTTCCAAAAGTGTCTTTTCAGGCTTCATCATTAGCATATCCTTATGACATCTAACTTAATCTTGCAGCCTCCGATGAGACACAATCACAAAAGCCGCACAGATCCAGGAGCAGACAGCATAAAGTGTCTTCCAGCAAATCCTTGAGCCGGTCTCATTCATGCGATTCACAATCTAAGGGATCTGTTTCATCCTCTAGGGGCACAATGGTATGACCTGTGCTAAATGACCATTTAGCGAGCGGTGCCACAGATGCTATACCTTTGGACATGAGTCACTTTGGGGGTTCCCTGCACCTGGCATATCGCACTAGATTTAGGGCTGTGATGTGCCAGGTGCTATGGTAGATGGTGCCCTACATGTTTTTTTGCCATGCACCATTTTGCTTTTTTATTTCTTTCTGAGGCATTTATCTAAAGCAACATGCACTGCTCATTTCAATAAATTATCTGTAGCTTTGTTCATGATTAAAATTGTTAAGTGGTTGGTGCAGAAAGTGGACCTGAGCAAGCTGGAAACAACAGCGCTATGGAGATATTGGCGTCACTTCAATCTTGTAAGTACCTCTAATTATGATAATTCACGTTAATTACAAGTGACCAGTCCCTTTCATGCATGTAGGTTCTTTTCCCCGTTCCCTTTTTTCATGTCTTTTTTCATACTCTTTTTATGTGGGCCTCATGCGTTAACGGCCTGGAACAGGTGGATGCCAGTCCTAACCCCTCCAAGGAGCAGTTAATTGATGCAGTTCAGAGGCATTTCATGTCCCAAGTAAGTTTGCAAAACTTCCCCAGCATGTTTCATCTTCTTTTTAGATTTCAAATGGATTTCATTTACATCCCACCACCGAGTCTGACATGGTATTATGTAAATCCAATTGCTTTGTCTATCCTGAAGCAATTGGATGAGTTGCAGGTTATTGTAGGGTTTGTGCAGGCTGCAAAGAGGCTCAAAACTGTCTGCAATTGACCTGAGAAGAAGCATGCCATTTCAATGCTAACAGATTGGAAGTAGGCCTTTCGTTGTCTGTAGCTATATTATGTAACATATGTATCCTGAGTGTGGTTACTGGAACAGCTTGGGTAACTGGTTTTTCCATAGCTAGAGGTTAATTGTAGTCCTGTAATGTAGATATGTGCAATGGTAAAAGCCTTGCAGCCATTGTGGCTTTTGACGTTGCCAATGATGCACTGCTGACTGACTATTTTGGGAAGAATTTATGTGTTTCTGTTTTCCTAGTGACAAGGGCTTAAAAACATTGCCCCAGTTGTTTCATTGGGTCATTATGGATTGTGCTGCATGTTATGATGGTGCTGGCATGCTATTGTCTCATTGGGCCATGTGTATGTTCTAGGAAGAAGTTTTAAATTGGTTTGAAATTGTTGTTGCACTTGGTGACCAGGAGGCTCGCTGTTGAGGCTGGCTGATGGTGTTCTTGGTGAAATTTAGGGATGATCCTGTGAGCAACTTGGTGGTTTTTAATTGCAGCACTCCTTTGTAGTGGACTTTTCGTTGGAGCAAGCATCTGGATGGTTTAAATTTAAAGTTCAGCAGAGATTTTAAAGTTTGCCGTGGTCTAAATTTATATGGTTAAAAATAGTTGATGCTGCCATGAAACATTCATATGATCCAATTTGCCTAAACAATGAAGTCAAGGAGAGTTGTCTTCTCTATCCATCCTTTTTCACTCCATGTTGTTTGAGTTTAGTTTCCATTCCAGTAACATCCAATAGGAGATTTATCCCACGTAACTCCACTCCATAAAAGATGCCACCAACCTAAGATTCAGAACGTAGTGCAATTTTTCAGACATGGGGGGCCATCAATTAGTGCTGGAAGTTGGCATCCTGAGATGAGATGATCTTAGTGCCCTTGTGCAGGAATAAATAAATAAAGTAGTGCTCACTGTCCAAGAAGAACATCTGGCAAATGATTGACGAGGGATGCAACAACGATCCTAATTCGTCCAACTTTGAAATCAAGGAGCTGAAAAATCTCGATCCATCCTTAAACATCCCATGTGGTTTGAGACTGGTTTTCCTGTGTCTGTTGGTATGGTGCCAAAACACGCATTATTGAGGTAAGAGGGGATGACCTTGTTAGTACTCCATTACAGCTGAGATGAATCTCATGTAATCTATAAAAGTTATTGCCGTATCCAGAATCAGAACTTAGTATAATTTTCAAAGATTGAGATCATTACCTAGCATTAAAACCTGAAATAAAATATGCTATTGTGTGGAAAAAAATAGGTAAAAGGGATGCATGTGGGGCTGTCTGTACTCTTCTCAGAAACTGCCATGCCTTTTTTTTTTTTTTTTCTTTCTTTCTTTCCAAAAGATGTCATAATAAATGAGGGTTACCCATCAAAGAATGTACTGTTGCAAACCTTGGTGTTTCTAAACAGTGTCAGCACTGGAACCTGCCACACACTTCCTAAAAACACAACGCACCCAATAAAATAAAATAAAATAAAATAAAAGAGCATGAGAATCTGGCATAATAACCAATACCGCACTAAAGAAACTAATTAAATGAACACCTATAATCATCCATTTATTCCTCACCTGTGCTTAGAGGTTGCAATTCATAACCCAACATGACATTTTGATCCGAGCCAATCCACCTAAACTCTTTTATTAAATAGATTAGGTTTAGGTTTCCATTTGATCTATTTTAACCTATTTACTAATAAGACCGATCATGCATGACCCATTTTAATACCTATTGAACCAATTTTAAATATACTTAACCCATTCAGACAGATATATCTTAAATTTATTTAATTCATTGAAAACCTACTTAACCTTTTTTTAATTCATTTAAATTTATTTTAATAAAGTGCTACAAATAGATTGGATCAACCTATGACCTGACCTAATTTTGACCTTATTATATCCAACTCAATTTACATTTGAAGATATATTGAATAGATTGGCTTTAAAAATTACATTTGATCTACATTTCAGATTGGGTTTGCATCTTGCATTTTTCAACCTAACTAGACTTAGCTTGGCTAGTAATATTATTTGGGTTTAACTTCGGTTAATAAAAAAAATATGATCGATCAAATTCAAACTCGATTTGACCGAACTCAAAAACCTGAATCATGTAAATCTCTTTCTTCCTCGTCCTAAATGTCTTTTCTAATTCATTAAATGAACTTTCATTTAAACTAATTCCTCTTTTTAATCTTAACAGATACATCTCTTCTCATCTATTTTAATTTAATTAAACTCAAATATTCATATTTTGATATTTGATTTTATAGATTCTTATTTATAATACCCTTCGGTGTATGGGAGGAGGAGAGATTGACTTGGTTGCACTTAAGTAGATTATCCATCAGATTTGGTTAGGTCTATATTTGACCATATGGATCTTACATTGATGATTCAAATCATTAAATGTAATATACTATCACTAAAACACTTGAGTGTAAAAACTATGTGTTTTGAAAAATTTTAGCTTTACATCAAGAGGTCAAAAGAAAACATATTACTTTGTCTTATTTAGATTATTCAATTTTTTTTAGTTTAATTATTTTTTACAACATCTTTGCATTATATATGTACTATTTTGCACATAATAAACTCAAAGTTATGAACTATATTATGAGCTATTAGATACGATCTATTATCTCTAAAATACTTACACACTAAAAATCATAAGATTTGCAGATTGCACTAAGAGGTTAAAAAAATATAATATTTTATATTATTTAGTTTGTCCAATATTTTGATCACTTGAAGCATGGACTTCAAGTTTCCAAAATGTATGATTTTTTAGTTCGTAAATATTTTAGAGATAGTAGATAAGTTCCAGTGGCTTGAATCATCGATATAGGATACTTATCATTTAAATCTAAATCTAATCAAATCTAAGTGATAAATCTCTTGAGTGTAGTCAAATCTAATAAATACAACCACACACACACACATACTTTATCTAGTATTTTCACAATTTGATAGGACATGCCTACCATGGTTTTTGATCATGGAAATAAATTTATGGACTCAAATATTAGGTTGCACTTAAGCTTGGTAAATAAATTATCAATGTCTTCATGTTCAATTGGTCTTGCCAAGTTTGGGCTTTAAACATAACTGGGCTCAAACTAGGATGACCTTGGCGCCATTGTGAGCCCAAGAGCTTAATCATCATTTGATTGAGCTTGATCTTATCTGATTAATATCATCATATTGCAAAGCACATGCATGTTATACTGCTCTTATGAAAATGCCCATCAAGATCCCAAATTAGGCTTGAAATTTTGAACTGGCTTGATAAAGGTTCGAATTTGGGCCAATATCTTGCTAACCCTAATTATAGGCTAGCTTCCATAGAACATAAGCATGCATTGTAATTTTTCATTTTTACCTCTGTTGCAAACTCAAGTAATCACACAACATATAAGATTTTTGATATCACTAAAATATCATTCAATTATAGAAATACTTGTTGAATATAGTTTTCTCTAAATCAAATCAAGAGAAAAGTTCGTTTCATACCCAACTATATCAAATTATTTTGGCTTACCTTTGAGTTAAAATCAAGCCTAGCATGGCCAAACTATTCCTTTTGCCAATGCAAGTTTAATTTTTGTCATAAAAAAAGGATAGACTTGAGTTAGGTCATGTTTGATAAGGATAAAATGGAATGAGCTTTTCTTATGCTTCCTGCAATGTGGGCCAAGCCCAAGGCCCCCCTCACTTTACATGAACTGCTGAGGAATTTAAAACTTGGTGGAGATGAGAGAGGCGTAAGAGGCAATTCTTGACCTGGACCCACCTAATAGATTGAATCCATCTGAAACAAGAGGGTTAAGTGAAACACTTCTTATAATAATTGCATTGGGTTTGGGTCAATGGAGATTGACCTGATTGCAAACTGGTCAGGTTTAGGATTGGGCTATGTATTTGATGGGTCACCATGAGTTGGACATGTCCTTGCAGCAAGCCTTATTCCTTGGAATGGTAGGTAGAATAACACCATGAGCAATGAAGTGGTCTAAGCTTAGCTTAGGAAATTTAAAAGCCATGTACTTCATGATAGATAGAATATATGAAATCCTAAAGAAACAAACTGAAGTAAATCTTTTTTTTTTGGTAGAAAAGGTGGAGATATAGCTTAAATACATCAACTGTAGATGCATCTTAAAAAGGTCTAAGAATATTTTAAGTGGTAGAGGATATCCAATAGTAGTAGTCTATAGACAACTAGTCATATGAGGAGCCATATGAGATGCTACCTACTCACTAGAGCAATTTGATATCTCTCTGTCTCTTTGAATATATAAAACGCTTGAAAATAAAATCATTATCAAGACAATCACAAGATATTGATAAGAAGTGGGCGAACATCTAAATGATTTTAGGATAGTTTATTGATCCAATTAATCACTTTTTGAGGATGTTTGAGTTATATGGATCTTGCATGAAGTTTGAGTGATTGTATATATAATAAAATAAACTACTAGCCAATATGGATTTCAAAGATATGTTTTTAGAACATTGAATATCATGGCAAAGGTTCTTCCTTCTAAATATATTTTTTTTGTAAGAGAGAAGATCGAGGCACCAATATCAACATTTAAATCTCTTATATGAGGATCTAAAACTGTGTCCACTCTTATTCCAGTTATGGGTTAGAAAGGTATTAGATTTTTATGCGGAAAAAGAAATCTAAATAATATTTTTTATTTTTTTTTTAGAAAAATAAAATCTTAGGTTGTGAGGAAAGTTGGCAATGCATCAAAGAAATTTTAGATATTTATATAAAAACCATCGCAAATAATTATATTCTGATAACATTTGAATCAATTTAATGTATAAAAATTATATATATATATTTAAAAAGAGTGCGGGCCGCATCGAGCCGGTAGGGTATCAGATTTTGTGAGCCGTGCTGGCACCATCCATTAACCGTGTCCGTCTCTGCGCGACTTCGCGGGTCACGGACCGGCACGGCCGTTTTACATCGCTACTCCCTAGCATTCTCGCAACACTTTTTAGCGCTTTTTTAGTCCTCCCTTTGGTCCTCCCATTCGCCAAGCTCGCCCTTCTCCTTCTCGCAGCAATGCCGCCTCCCACCCCTCACAGCCGCGCCTTCGCCACCCTCCTCTTCAACCATCGCAAGAGGAGGCTCTCCCCTCGCCCTAACCCTCGCAAAATCCTCAATCGCCGGTCCAAATCCCCACCCCAACTCGACCCCAAACCCCCGGACCCTGTCTACATGCGCTCCACCGTCCACAAGATCTCCTCGATCCTCCGCTCCTCCCCCTGGGAGGACGCCCAGGCCGAGCTCCGCCTCCTCCCCCTCCGCTGGGACTCCTTCACTGTCAACCGCGTCCTCAAGACCCACCCCCCGATGGAGAAGGCCTGGCTCTTCTTCAACTGGGCCGCCCGCCTCCCTGGCTTCAAGCACGACCAGTTCACATACACCACCATGCTCGACATCTTCGGCGAGGCCGGGCGGATGTCGTCGATGTGGCATGTGTTTGATGAAATGACGCAGAAGGGAATTGCGATCGATGCGGCTACTTACACCTCCTTGATGCATTGGCTGTCGAAAGATGGGGACTTGGAGGGCGCGGTGCGGGCGTGGGACGAGATGAGGTGCCAGGGGTGCCGCCCGACCGTTGTGTCCTACACGGCGTTCATGAAGATCCTGTTTGATCATGGCAGGCCCAAGAAGGCTGCTGCGGTCTACAGGGAGTTACTCGAGGTCGGGCTGAAGCCGAATTGCCACACTTACACGGTTCTGATGGAGTATCTCGCTGGAGCTGGTGAGTCGTTCCGTTTATTCATTGAAATTGGTAGTAGTACTGTTTCTATGAGATTTTTTTTTTTTTTTTTTTTTTGAGTTAATATTTTGTGTTACATTTTGTTGAATGCCTAAAAAAAAAAAATCCAAACGATAATCATGCGTGCTAAGTATGTGGCGGTAATGGCTTCAAATATGGTAGTCAAATGATCCAATTGAAAGAATGGATTCTGGTTTCAAAATTCATTTCATAATTTTGAACTTCTTATTTATACCGTAACTGTCAGTTGACATAAACCTCCACTTTTTCATCTGGGCTTTAGATGAACATTGATGGCGTAATAAGTGTGGGGATGATTATATCGGGGAGGAAGGTGTAAGAATTAGTCCTCTGGCAATGATGGAATGGAGCCGGACACCTCCATTGGAGCACAAAAATCCACGTTGAAGAAAGTGTTAATTTTCCCCCCTTTTTTGCTGGGTAGCGGATGGGGGGTATGAAATGGTATGAAATGTTATTGGGATGGTTAGATTTGTAATTTTTTTTAGCTTTAGGTCTTAGTGGTGTGCAAGTAATTCTTTGTAATTGAACTTTGTAGGATTGGGTGTTAGGGGTATATGTTTATAAATAGTTGTTTAGGGTGTTTTATTTTAATAATTGGGGCATTCTCTTCTTGCGACGTGCTCTATTTGACCTCGGGTGTAATGAAAAGTGAGGTAGTATTAATTAGGATGTTCTCCACAAGTGACATGTCCCAGATATGGTGAGAAGTAGATAAGAGTTTTTACACTTTAATGGATAGGTGCAAATAAAAAGTTAGTATAAGAAAGTAGGATACATTTAGTAACTTGGATTATATAATCATTAATAGGTAAATTAATGGAATTAATAGGTACAATTTGTCTATAAGAAGCTAAGTTGGCAAGGAAAAAAAAATAAAGGAAGTTGGTGAGATAGGTTATAAATTTCGGTATACAAAGGAAAATAAGAGTAAAAATAGAGCGAAATTCTTATATGCAAGAGTTTAAAAGATGAGATTGTAGATATTAAGAGTATAAGGGGTAGAATAATAATGATTAATTTAGTACTAGGAGAGAAATTTATGAATATATTAGTGCTTAAGCTCCTTAAATAGAATTAGATAATATTACAAAGCAATGCTTTTTGGAAGGACACGTAGGAAATAACTTAAGAGATTTTTGATAAAGAAAAGATATCTATCAAAAGAGATTTGAATGGACACATAAGAAAATATAATGCAGGTTTTGAAAGGATGGATGCAAGTTATAATTTCGGAGATAGAAATAAAGAAGGAATATCATTTTAGAGTTCACATTGATATATGATTTATTATTAGCTAACATTTATTCTAAAATGACTTTCACTTAATAACTTTTGAAAATGAATATAATACTGGTCAAATAAATTTATTTCTTGCTAGAAAAATTGATCAAATTTTGTATAAGATTACACGGTTATATTGGATGAGAGTTTAACCACCTAATATATATTGATGATTTTAGTTATATGCATTGGAAAATGGAAGAGAGGAATTAAAGAATATAGAAATTCAAGGACTAGGTGATGGAATTTGAAAGATTTTTTTTTTTTTTAATGATAGCATGTTGAAGGAAGGAAAATAAGGTCTAAATAGAAAAATAAATGTCATGTGAGAAGAGATGACTAATAGTGTTAAAAAAGTAGTCATAGAGATGCTAGAAGAATCAAAGGAAAGAAAGGACAATCAAATAAGAAAACTTAGGCCCCGTCTGATTGACCTTTTGGAGGATTTAAAAGTGCTTTTAGGCCTCTAAAAGGGCTTTTGAGTGATTCTATAATGTTTTCTAAAATTTTTAAAAGTACTTTCTAAAAGTTGTTAAAAGCTCCATTTGAAAAATCTCCAATTTGAAGTTTTTTTCAAAAGCTCTAGTTACTAAATATTGAGAAGCTGTTTTCAAACTTGAAGGTCATAGATTCAAACCACGGAATCAATAATATTTAATATAATAATATAATAATATAATATAATATATTCAAATATTATTATAATATATTATAAATAAAATATAGTAATTATAATTATAATATATTATGAAGTGTAAAATAAGATAATATAATAATATCATAAAATGCTATAATATAGTATACAAATATTATATTATTATACTATATAATGCTATAATTTTGGAATATTACTATAATTATGTCACAATAATGTATATTATATTATTAGATAATAATGATGGTGACTTAATAATATATTATAATATAATTATTAAATAATAGTAAAATAATATATTATAATAATTTTATATTATAATTATATTAGAATATTATTATATTTTCTTATACTATATTATAATACTATAATATGATATGTTTTAATAATATTATAATATGATATTATTATATTGCAATATTATTAGAATAATTTTTTTTTTTGGTTTGTTTATCAAACAAATGTTAAAGTCTCATAACACTTTAAAATCTATTTATCAAACAACAAATAGCTTTTTCCAAAGGTTCTATTTTCAAAAGCTCTGCTGCTAAAAGCTTTATTTTCAAAAATTCTACTACTAACAATTTCTCCAAACAAGATCTTAGTGATGAAATGAGAAAGTTTCATTGACAGTTAAGATTAAAAGAGAGTACTATAGAAAATTATTTGAATAGATTAGTGTATGGAAGCTATAAGATAACTAAAGAAAACTTAAGAATGCAGTATGAGAGACTGGACTTAAGACTTATAAAGAGTTATATTGCAAGTTAGAAACTACGAATGAAGAGAAAGAGATATGTAAGATTACAAGACTCAAAAATAGGAAAAGTAATGTTATAATTGAGGTTAAATTCATTAAATATGAAGATCAAAAGGTTTTAGTTAAGAAGGATAAGCTTAAAGAAAAATAAAGAGGTTATTTTAATAAATCATTAAATGAAAGGCATGTAAATGATTTAGGATGTCTTATTAGTTGTATTCAGAGAAAAATGTTAAGTATATATGTAACTTAGAGTATTTGATATAAAGAAGGCTATAAAAAAGATGAAAATAAGAAAAACAATTGGATCTAAGATAATTTCTATTAAGGCTTGAAAGTGTTTATATGATATAAAAGTAACTTGTTCCACTAATTTATTTAATGAGATCTTAAAGATCAAGAAGATACCTAATGAATGAAAAAAAGTACTATAATACTGACTTATAAGAGTAAAAGTAGTATTCAAAATTATTTTAATTATTATAGTATTAAATTCATTAGCTAAACTATGAAACTTTGAGAATGGGTAATTAAGCATAAATTAAAATGTGATACAAAAATATCAAAGAATCGATTTAATTTTATGTCAGGAAGGTGGATTATATAATGTATTTTTCTCATTAAAAGGTTAACGGAGAAGTATAGATAAAAAGATGATCTTCATATAGTTTTTGTGATTTTGAGAAAATATGTAATAGAAATCCTTAGAAAAGTCTTATAATGGATGTTAGAAAAGAAATGAGTTTTCATAGATAAATTAATATAATTAAGAATATGTACAATGAAGCAGTTACTAGTGTGAGAGCTACTAGCAATGATACCAGTGTATTTTTCAATCACAATATGCTTACACTTAGCATCTTTTTTAAATCCTTATCTTTTTTTGCACTAGTTATGGATATGCTTATTAGGCATATTTAGGGTGATATTTCTTGATGCATATTATTTGTAGATAATATAATCTAATGAATAAAACTAAGGTTGGGGTTAATCGTAAGTTGAAATTATAGATAAGTATATTAGAATTAAATGTCTTGTGTTAAGTAAGTTTAAGACTGAATCATGGAATGCAATTTCAGAAATGATGGTGAGAAAATTGAGGATCATAAATTTTCAAAGAGTCTTTTTTTAATATTTATTTAGAATCGATTATTCATTAGGAAGGAGAGGTTAAAGAGGGTGCTATTTATATAATTAAAGTAGGTTAGATAAAATAAAGAAGATATCATGTGATCATAAGGTGCTTATTAAATTGAAAGAAAAATTTTATAGTATAACTATAAGACTAGTTATATTTTATAATATGGAATGCTGGATAGTTAAAAAACATCATGTACATGAGATGGTATGGTCGAAATGAAAATGTTGAGATGGAAACAAAGATAATATAAGAAAAGATAGATTACGAAAAGAAATCATGCATATAAAAATGGAGGCAGTAAAATTGAGAACAAGTTGAAAGAATGATAACTTAGATGGTTCTGACATGTATAACATAGGCTTAGGGACATACTAGTACAAAGAAGTGATTTAGTACATATAAAAGAAAAGCAAATGTAAATAAAAAATCACATGGGAGGGAATAGTAAAAAAAAAAACTTGATCTCTACATTCTACAGAAGGTATGGCTCTAAACTAAGCAGAATGGAGAAAAAAAGGATTAAGCTAAGTAGAATGGAGAAAAAGAATTTATGTAACTAACCCTGACTAGTTTGGGATTAAGGCTTAACTGTTGTTGCTATTGCCATTGTACCTGGGTTGTTTTATTTTGTAATTTGTGTTTATCAATAGGGTAGTTATTGCTGGAAACTAAATATTTTAATGTTAGTAGCTATGCTATGGATGGTAGAGAGAAAAAACTAAAGTTTCTAGGAGGTTGTTCCTCTTCTACTAGTGGACCAAATGGAGGTTGTTTGCATTTGAAGTCACCCAAATTCCTCCCTTTCAGATTGCATGGGAAAAGCATGTGATAAAATGTTATTATAGACAGGTGCAACGAAAATCCAAGGAAGCACAGCTTATGAAAAGTGCTAGGTTCAATGTCAAAGGGGGTAGTAAGTGAGGGGGAAGACCCCAGCTAATATGAATAAAACTTGCAAGGAAGTACTTAGAAACACTATAACATTGAAGGTTTTATTGAAATGATTGGTCAATTGGGGTTCATGAAGTTGACCCCAAATAGTTGTCAGGTCAAGGCTCGATGGTTATGTTTATGGCAAGATGTTGGTTTGCGGGATGATACAGAAAACAATGTGGAGTAAATTGTGCTGTCTTTTGAATGCAGATGAAGCTATTTTAATTAATCTTGAAGGCTCAAAGATACTTTGGTGTCCTTTTTTCCTTCATGTGGTGGCATGTGATGTTAACAAACAGTTCTTCACCTTTACCTAAAAATTGAAGGGGAACGAGAGTTGTGCCTTAGAATCAAAAGAGAGGAACTCAAGCACTCAATAAAAGGGCTAATCATGAACATGGGCTCTTTTAAATTAGACAGCTATAGTTCATTGAGACCTCTATTCTAGATAATTTCATAATTATATGTTGTAGTTTGATGGAGAA